>JAQMCX010000026.1:307815-436815 GCA_029814765.1 Acanthurus leucopareius
CACACACACACACACACACACACACACACACACACACACACACACACACACACACACACACACACACACACAAATAGCCATTTTTAGCACCAAAGTATCGATAACTAATCACAAGGAAAAACAATATTATATATTCCCCCATCAATACTTCTCAATGTCTGCAATACGAGACAGGCCTCCCTCCTCATACAGTCATGATTGTGGGCCCAAACACAACCCCCTCTTACTATATGTCCATATTGAGCCAAACTCACAACATATGCAAAGATTTTTTTATGGAGGTGAGTGTACAAAAGGAGCCCTACAGTAAGCAACATGACAATACCAAGATACCAATACACTTTTGCGCACATATTCATCAGTCTTATATTAGATTTGTACTGTTAAAATATCAAGAATAAGAGAACAGGCCAACATTTATATTATGGAAATCATTTCAGCATTGCCTCAATATTGGGATGGTAAATATAGTTTATAAATTATCCTAAATTACACGTTAAAACAACAAATTGCAATTCAAATAAAAACAACCTTCTGCAGCAAACTGTAGTCAAATTATCTTGTCACTGAGTGAGAAAAGAAAATTATAATGTTATATACAAGTTGTGAAATGTATACACAAATCAAACAAAGATGGTCAAAGCTGACGTTGTAATGAGGAGGTGATGTCTTCAGTAAAAAACCAAGCTCTACAAAGTGTAAAGAGGAACATTAAATGGCAGGTCGTGTAAACAAATAGTATGAATGTCTTAAACAAAATGAGGAGTTTTTCTGATTATTGGCCATAATAAAACTAATATATGCACACAATGTAACAATGCAAATACTTGCTGTAGAAGCAGTAAAGCTCTTGGGCCTTCCAGATTTATTGTTCTAATAATTCTGTGAAATCAGCTCTGCACAGGTCTTGAGGATGGATAGCTCAAGAAAGAGAGAGCTTTCTGTTTTTTGTACTTGTGTAACAGCCTAGCAGAGCCACCGGAGAGACTGCAGCTTTATCACCATAACTGTGAAATCGTCAGCGGTGGCCTTTTGAAATAAGGTAAAAGTCCAAAGATGTGACTCAAAAGGACACATGTCACCCAGTGTGTGACTCACTGGGAGATAATCACATCAAATCAAATAACACACAGCAACCTCTGCACAACCTATTCTGCTAAATATAAATAACAGCACATTTGACCAGACGGGCTGTGTGGCGAGGACACACACACACACACGCGTTCTCAATTTTGCAGGTGTCACTGCAACAAAAAAACAAGCTGATATACAACAAGTCGTCCAACCTGATCAACACAACAGTTTGTTTGTCAGTTCTTTCCAAATATGTAACAAGACTCACATGAGCATTTTCTGAACTACCATCCAAAGTTCATGTTTGTATCAAGTTCCAGCAACACATGTATCACCAAACTTCAATTTTTTCCAATTTTTTCCATTTTTTTCCATTTAAATGTATACCTATAATGACAGAGTACCTCATATTTGTTCCTAGAATATTATTGTCTCTGTGGAAACTGAACTGGTTTAAGGAAAGAAAAAAAATAATTTCAAAGTTCAACATAAACCTTATTAAAACTATTTTCAATGTAAGACATCTTTGAATCTATTCGTCCTGACAGCAAAATCTTCAATAAAAACAACAGACTATTAAGAATAAAGAATAAACAAAACACAGAAAACACAAAGTCGGTTCGAAGCTGCTCTCTATGCCCTGTGGGAGTCCTGAATGTCTCTCTCAGACATTTCAATTTAATTCATGACATGTCCTGAAATGCTCATTCCAGCATTAGATCACTGGAGGGAGAAAAATGGGCATCCTCATGCTTGCACAGCCCTGTGATGCTGTGGAAAATCGATGTGTGAATATGTCACTTTGATTTCCAGTTATGAGAATATTAGACTATGTACTGTGAACATGTAAAATAATTGGCCCAAAGAGCTCCTGACAGTAATTTTAATGAGGGACCTGTTTAAGCCCTTTTTACAGGGAAATCAGAGCCCTCCTGCTTCACTTTATAGCTACTCAGGTGATGCAGAATCCTCTGTAAGATTCCAGAGGGAACCTTTTATATTTAAAACATAGCCTGAAATTGGCCACAGCTATGCCCACCTGCCTGCCTCAAACTGCCTTAATGCAGATGTTTCCACACCAAAGCGCTGCATGCCTCAATTAAGCAATTAACATCCAATCATGTATATTTCATTAAAATGCTAAGCAGGCCAAGTTACCTCTGGTTTTGAATTAAGATGGAAAGACAAAAAGATCTACGTGACTTTTAAAAAGGGTCATTGTTGGGGCATAGACACCAAGAGCCTTAGTCTCAAAGAACACTTAGTATTTCAGTGGGAACAGTGACTGACTCTATATTTAGACCTATGGAAAAGACATCAGTAAATAGAGACAGAAATTGTGTTCAGTAGCACATATTTGTTGTCCATAAAGCTTGTGAATTAGAGCAATATGTAAGAAAGAACACAGAGCAACATGTAGATGACTGAAAATGTTGATACCAGATGTGATCAGGTTGTGTCAGCAAAAACAGCCTGTCAACTGTCCATTTGTGAGTTCAGTGGTGAAAAAACAGTAGACCCTGATCTACGGAGATGTGAAAATAAGTGATATGGTCAGATGAGTCATCCATGGACATATTCTGGGCAAGTACACTGAGAAAACACTGAATGCCAAACCTCTCCTACAGTGGGGAGATCCAGTGGCTCTGTTATGCTATGGAGGGCATATTGCTGCATGGTTTAGGTCTAGTTTTACCTCAGAGGGAAAGTTCAGCTGATCACTTGTTCTGATCAGCTTATCCTATGATAAAACATACTGTATCTGTCCTGATGGCAGTGGTCTCTTCCATGTTTACCCAAACCCACAAACAGATTGTAGGGGCCACTAATTGGTTTGAAAATTAGATGATTTATTATCACCTTCATAGTCACTAGATCTCAACCCAACTGAGGATCTATGGAAGATTTTGGACTGACTTTCAGTAAAAGAATTTCTTTTTGGAAAAACTGAGTTCCATCCCTCATGTTGAGTTTCAGATATGTGAAGAATCAACAATAAGGCACTTTTAAGCTGTTATAACAGCATGCTGTGAAACAACAGCTAGGACACTTTATGTTGGTTTTTCCTTTAATTTGTGAACCATCTGTGTATAACTGATAGACTGTCCCAGCCAGTGATTGGCAAGTTTGTTTAAAATGGGTTTATCCATCTAAATGATGAAAGAATAACTCAGATAATCTCTGAGTGTAGACATATTTCTATCACCTGACTGTGAGTAAACCAGTATTTTCCGAACTCTACTTCAAATGTTAGTCTTTTTCTTACATCCATCCATCCAAAATCCATATTTATATTTCACTGGACTTTCCTGAAGAACTATTGCAGAGGAATATCCAGGATGCAACAGCAGTAATGTGCCTGAGTGAAAATACACAATTAACTTGACTACCTCAAGATTTATTAGCCTCAAAAAACTGAACTATACTATAAAATTTGATGTTTTTCTAAGTTAGTAAAGGTGCTCTTGAGATTACTCCAGCTCAGCAAATCAAGTAGCTCAAGAAAATAAAGTGGAGAATCAAGTTCCTCTAAATTAAAAAAAACAACAGTTATTTTATCTGATTGATTTTTACCTGTTTTTTGTTTTTGTTTTCTGAATTTCGAAATAGACTTAAAAATTATCTTTTAAACATTGCTGGCTTTTAACCCAAGTTTACTAACTACAATAGGACGTCATTCCTTAAGAAGGAAATATTGCTCAAAAAGTTTTGACAGAAGGACTCCACCAGAGAAAGCAGACAGAATAACAAAACTACAGAGTTGTTTTATTTGTAGCTGATGCATTAGAGAATACTGGAAAAGTTGTCACATCTAAAATAATATCCTGCCATGACTATTAAATCAAACAGAGTTATTTGGCAGTGGACCGGGTTATGAGATTAAATGCTTTGCGGGCATTATGCCTCACAAAAGGCACTTGATGATACCATTAACACTCAAATGTATGCTATAGATCTTAAACTAAAAGCACAAACAGCAGGAAAGCCAACAGCACACACTTTAACCTTATAACCGCTGTGTCGTTTGAGATCCAAGTCCATAAACATTCAGGACCAAAATGTCTGATGGGTGGGATTTATGATGTCTTACAAATGGGGCCTGACTTCAGCTCACCACTCATCTAACCCCACCCATAAACCACTGCCCAAAGTCACCAGCCCACAAGTTGCTCCGCAAAGTCAAAAGCATAATTATCCACCCTGTCCCCTCGGCTGCATCTAGTGGCGCCTGGGTATCATATTCTATATAGATTTGAAAGCATTATTATTATTGACTAATATAATCATTTTTACTATTTTTGCAATAGAACATTGTCCATTTCATGATTAATAACCAATGTAACTTATTGATCGATTGATTAAATGTTCATTTCTCAGTATTGACTTGCCTTTTGCTGGTGATTTAGTTCATGGATGACGGTTGATAAAACACTCAATATCTTTTTTTGGCATTAGATTTGAATGTTTGTTATATTTCTGATTTGTAGTACTAATAATTGCCAATTCTACGCCTATGGTTGCTTTGCCTGGTTCATTTTTTTCCCATCAGGCTTCATGCACTGCACTGCACTCTGTAAGGTAGAAACAACATTACATGACTCCAGACTGTGGAATCAAGTGCATGACCATTTTAATTGGCTCTGATTTAGATGGTTGATTGGAAAACTCAGTGAACATTTGAGCCAGAACAAGCACGAGTGCATGCCAGCAGTCAGTCACCATCGGCTACACTTAGATTACTTGAGAAAAAACTCTTCCTATTTTAACAAGGACGATTAATGTGACACCATTTGGGAAATTCTCTTTTCATTTGTCTTTTCCACAGAGAGGTCAGAGTGCAGGAACAACCAGAAGAGTTTTCCTCCAGGAGTCTTTAGCTGCTATACCTTTAGATACCTTCTGTGCTGACATGGAGGCTTAAAATGAGCAGCTGTAATTACGTTGCTCTAAAGCTACAGGAAGGGTCTCTACCCTTCAAAAGAGTTGCAAAATAACTTTGATAAATGGGCCTGTAAGGGAAAAAATATTTTTGATGCAACGGGATGTTATGTTCTACATTTTTTTGTCTGTCTCTTTTGTTTTAGTGTATCATTACCTTAACTATGTTGCATGACAGTTTCAATATTCAGCTTTCTCAAAAACAGGCTGAATAAAGGCGTGTTTAGGTCTCTGAAGTCAGAGTTTAGAGTTAGTGTGCAGAATGTTCCAAAAATCATCATCTGACACTGTCGATCAAAATTAATCAAAGAAAAGGATCAACAAACATGTTTGTTTCCTCTGCTGTGTAATGTTGAAACAGCTCACATGAATGCTGGGAATAATTTGTCACACAAAGGAAACTGTTGGTCAGCTCCATTAACATCTGTCAAACTGTGTGAGAAAATGTCTTAATGAGCTGCTGCTGCCATAGAATGTTTGTGTGTGTGTGTGTGTGTGTGTGTGTGTGTGTGTGTGTGTGTGTGTACACACAAGTATCTGTGTGTATGTTGGTTAACATGTCTGTCTATATGAAAGGCTGATAATTAAATTACATGTTACGTAAGTGAGCAGTGGTACAAAACAAACACATACACATCAGAGAGCTGTCTCATAACCCACTGGGAATGTAACGCTGTTTCCTGCCTTTCAGCAGTTTGCTACGAGGACTAAATAAAATGTCTCAATTTACATACAAGTCAATATACAAATGAGATACAAGTATTTATTATGAGTGGTAGCATATCCACCTACACCACTCGTCTTTCCTTTAAATTCAAATTACCTAGATTTGGACTCATGTCTAAGTCTGTAGGTGTGAGAGATTCAAGCTGCAATAAAGAGGAATCATTGTATTTACACCACGTTTAACAGACAACATTTTGGCACAGACTGCTATGATGATGAGTTATTATTTCAGGAGCACTGCATGTATTTTATTTATATGTGAGACAAAAAGAAGTAATTTTCACCGCCAGAGACTCTTGCTTTTCTTTTTCTCTGCTAGGCTGTTGAGTTTCCTCCCCCAAAGGGACAGAACAGTGAAAAACATGCTGTAAGCCTCAAGGTGGGATACAGTGGTATTCTTTTTATGAAAATAGTTTTCTACAGGTTTTTTTTAGCAGATCAACATTGTCTTCTGTGCTTTTTCATATGCCAAGCGTTTGTAATGTAAGTAAATTCCTTTGTGTTGGAGAAATGTGGAGTGTCGGCTCTGTTAAACTGAAGGAATACAAGTATCACCGCAGTAAGTCTGTGTCGCAGATCAGCACGCTGCCTTGCAGCTTGGACTGTTTCTGAAGTGTCTCTGAAGCTCAGTGCCAGACTTCACAATTTCTGCAGGCAGGTGGGAGCAGGTGCATGCTGATGGAGGAGTCGAGAAGAAGCCTGTTGTGTACAATAAACCAACTGATCACTGTGTCTTTGAAAAGCATACATGTTGTTAAGTTATAACTTGTTAAGTTATAACTTAACAACACAAAGCAAGACAATACACAGTACACTCTTTCTGTTTTGATCAACCATTGTTTAAAACACACGAGGCTGCCTGATCACAGGCTTGAAAATCTGTTTTGAATTGATTAGTTTGATTTTCTTTACAGCAACACGCCACTGAGCCATGTGCCATTTGACATACTTACATTTTACAGTTATAGGAGTTTTAAAAAACAAAACTAGCCCTACAAGGTGGAAAAACCTAAAAAAGTCATAAATTATACCAAAAAATAGACCATGTAAGACAAGATACCTTGTAAACAGTTTTTAGGCAAGTGTTCAGTTCTGAAAAATATGAACATTTCACAAATAGAACCACAGGACTGCAACTAAAAGGATGTGCACTGAAGCATGACTCTCTGTAAAAGCAGATCAGGGAGACATTTTAATTGTTTTTGAACACAATGAAATACTAACCATTTAATGACAACTTAATCTATATTCTTACCCCCCCCATACATTAATCAAACATCAAAACTGAAGAAAGTACATTTCAGAAAAAACAAACTACTGCAGGCTGATTGTGAGTGTATACACTTTAAGAAAAAAAAAAGTAGTTATTATGAACTTGACATTTTTCAGTGACTGTGACACACACACTTCAGTCGTGACTCAAAAAGCTTTAAAGTAAATGTCACCCTGCAAGGGTGATTTGATTTGTTGTTTTGGGCTGTGTTTTGGACTGTGCAACAATTTGGGATTCTGCCATGCACCCTTTTACTAAACCTCAAAGATTCGCAGAGAGAAGATCAATCACCTCAAGCCTTGCAGGCAGATGTTGCAATGTAGGGGTTACAGAAAGTTCTGTTCTGTACTACAGGTGAAAAACAGGACATTAAACTCAGTCACAGTGGACAAGAAACATCCTCAAGTCAAACTTGAGACAAGCATTTAAGATGGAAGGTGGGCCACTCTACCACATTACAACCTAATGCTGTTGTGCTGTGGAGTAATGGAGAGTCCAGTATATGATGGCAGTGGAAAATAATACTTTCAAAGAATCTGCTTGACCGACAGGGCATCTCAGCAAAAGTGACTAACATTTGACTTCATGCCAGCGAATGCACTTCATCTCATATATCTGCAGCAACTCAAATGGTTGTAATTACAGTAAAAGAAAAAATGGGTGAGTGCTGGATGTTGTATAACTTTGTCTTCTCTCTGAGTCTGTCTCTCATTTTTAACTCTGTGTTTGACACTTTGTTTCTTTCGGGTGAAATGAAGGCATGTTTCCTGACCCCAAAGCTTGGCCCCTCCTCTGCCACGCAGGGAAATGTGAAGTGGGATCAAGAAAGGCACAAGAGAAGTCCAGCAGACGAAGAGAAAAAAAGGTGTGAAACAACAACAGGAAAAACATCCAAAGTGCTTTTCCACAACACACCTGGGACCAGAACGATCACTGAGATCAGCTCTGTCAGCTAACTATGAAGTCAGAGAAAAACATATCAGGCACAGATTGAGACTGAGTCTTTAGAGAGGCTGTTTCTTTTCCACAATAGTGTAATTATTGACTTTCAACTCAAATTCAAACAAAAGACAGCATTTACAGGAGTAAAGTGAGATATTCAAAGATCAGATTTCTATTTATGCATGTGTATTTTACTGATTGCAGCTTTTTGAGATAAACAGACAAAATAAATATAATAATATTTGAATAACAATATGAATTTTCCAATATTTAATACATAGCATAGTTATATATATATATATATGTATTTACGAGTAAAAAAGATCAACAACATGTAGTTTAATGATATTGTGAAATAGCATGGGATCATGGGATATGTTTATTTCATTGTTAAACAGCCCCCATAGCTAATGAAGATCTTTCTGACAGACTCAGGTAGAAATGTTCACAAATGAGGTAAAATATAAAAGTTTTATTCATGTCATGCCTTGTCACGTTAGCTGACTTTCGTGTTACCCTGTCACTCTCTGACTGGTCTTACCCTGAAGGTCAGTGACTGAAGGCAAAATGAAACACAGTTACATCAAATAAATTATGATTTTCTCTGAGTTTGAACATTGTCAAAAACTTTAAGGAAAACACGAGCACAACTTAACATAACAACTAACAAAGACACAATCTTTTTTCAACATTTAAAGAAAATAAAATAAGAAAATGTTACATTTTGTAAGTTGAAGTCCTTTTATCTAACAGGAATGCCAAACATGACCTGTTTACAGCTATTTAAAAGTAAGGAAATTAAACTGCTAGGACAAAACATGCAGTTTTAATATTTTTCTTAGGCTGTGGAAAATCATATCAAATTAGTAATGATATTCTCCACACGCAAAAACAATTATTGGTTCTAGCCCTACATTCAACATATGTAACATATCTTGCATGACAATATCCCATAGATCTGACTTGGTTAATATGTGCCATTGATCCTTACTGGCCTCCCTTTCATTGTGTCTGATAAAAGTGATAATTTAAAGCTAATTAGACTTTGAACACACTGGAATGACTAACACGACTACATTACACATATTATACCTTGTTGCGATCCTGTGCGAAATTAAAAAGCTTCAGACGCAGTAATTTATGGACTATGAGAGTGCATCGTGCAGGTCGGTTTGTGTATGCATCCGTGCCCTTTCAGTGTTGTTTGCCTCTGAGTGCATATGAGCGTTTGTCTATATTGATGACTGGTCCTGCTGCTATGAGGTGAGGATGATTTTATGGCCCACATTGCTGCAGCCTAATCCATTTCTCACCGTGCTGGTGGATCCTAATGGTCCAACAGAGGGCGGTTCGTGCAAAGGGGATGTTCTGCCCCGGCACAGATATCGACTCCATTGACAAACAGTAGCCTGAGAGCCTGGCCTACTTCTCCTGGGTGCATTTAGAGAGATGTTACGCAGCTCAGAGGGCAAGCTGATAAAAACCTAACAAAGCATGTGACTGACTCTGCTAAAGAGCGAACCCGTGACGTATTGATATCAATTCACACATTTGCATGCAAGAACATGTGTGCAGGGACATATTATCTCTGATTGTATTTAGAAGATAATCAACTCAACATTATATTCAAGGCTCATTTCACAAGAAATATAGCATTTTATTCAGATGAGCTGATTTTCACCTGCACTCATGTATCAACACATTGAAAAGTGATTTATATTTCAGCTGTAATTGAGATGATAGTAGCACAAAAACACACACATAAGAAAAGGAGCATCAAACTCATCTCACTATACAAAAAGAAAAAGAAACTAAACACAGGCACCACAGTGTACATTTAGGAGTCCAACTGCAGCAACACCCTAATCAAAATGCACTATTGTAAAGCATCTGTGACTGTGTTGCTGCAAACAGTCTGACTTCCTGTCTGTCACCGTACGTTACCCCTCCATCTGTGGCTGGGGCTTTATTTGCTGGAGAGGATACACATCACTGTTAATATCAGGAGAAATCAGCTGCTCTGACTGATGAAACATAATTTTTAAACAATGTTTTGTTTCGCAGGCGGAGACAATGAAGTGGCACCGCTCATGACTGTGTGTCCATGTGTCTGTTCATGTGTGTGGCTCAGAATAATGAGGTGCCCTAATAAACTCAATAGGGGAAGTACAGCAGTATGCAAAAGAAGACAAATGCACCTTAATTGAAGCTGTCAAATTCCTGTATACAACTCACTGTGATGGCAGTCAGGACACTGTAGAGGACATAATAAACCTCTATTACCACTCAAGATACACTGTACCACATGTCAAGACACTGACATAAACATTTAACTTATAAGCAAAGCCTTAATACTACTACTCAAAAGGGAAACTCATGCTTGACCGGAAACATACTTAGAAGGCAATGCAATGTTGATCAAAATGGATTATTCTAACAGCAGATAAGTCGGGTTTGATGGAGTAAAGTTCATATCTTCATTTCATATGACTAGTAATTGTCCAAATTGTACATTTTTTTAGTTAACTTTTTTAAACATTTCAAATTTTATTTTTCACATCAGTGTATTGCAAGAGTTAAGGGCAGGAAAAGATTGTGGGCAGAAAAAAAAAGATAAAGTATGCTTACTCACTAATTCACTCATTTCTGTGCTAGCACTAGAGGTCTGTAATGGAAAAAAAAACAAGATGTACTGGACTCATTATTTAATTAGAATTATCATCATTAGCTTCATCATACCTAATCACAACGTAGCTTCATCACGCTGCAAGTGACACAAAAATAACACTTCACTGCAAAAGTGAGAATGTCTAACTGACTTTCCTTATTGCTAAAAGCTTGAGACCAGGAGATTTCAGAGTAAAGAAAGCATTCATTTGGATTCACATTTGCAGAGAAACAGAGTAAAAAACTACCAAGACTTTCCTACAACGTGACATCTTCACTTTTTCCAGTCTCATTTTCTTCATCTGGCCTTAACTGTTGCCTTCTGTAGAAACAGCAAAAGAGAGTGAGCTGTACCAGGTGTACCAATAGACTCTAACATGTGATAATAAGGGTTCCCTTTCAATACACAACACGGTGTTTACCAGCACACTGCTCATAGATATGTTCTGTAGATGCCAAGAGCTTGTATTCAACACTTCATTCCTGCACTTCAGCAATACATTTGCTCTCAGCTCTAAAGTTATCAGATCAGACAAATAAAAGGACAAAAAGACCATGTTCTTTATGCAGACAGAGACTCCTTCCATTTTACCTATATTAAAATAATGATTACAGCCATATTTCAATACTGTAGACTGTAGCAGATATTGCAGCAAGAACCAACTGAAACATCAGCAGTGGATGTTTTTTGCAGAGCCGTAATATTCATACTTGAAATGTAACTGCTAATGTGAAATGTGCATAATTCTTGGATATGACTAAAAGTCCCATGAAATTGTACCTTTACTTCTTTAATGTGGTGCACTGCCTGAACAAAAAGGATTACACAGTGAGGAATCATTTCAAACCACAAACCCTCAGGAAAAAGACTGCTTGATTTGATACAAGAGACAGATTGGCGGAATTGCTCAACAATTTGTGACGCTTCCATTGGTTCAGGTTTTAATGTCTTATGCAGGATTACATCAACATTTAAGATCCACCATTTTCCAGAAGTAGAATTTTACTGGAAATTTCCCATTCAGGAAGGTCTTCAATATGTGTATGAGCATATGCATGTTCGTAGGATAAAGGGTTTAAAACTCATCTTCTTAATCCCCATCTCCGTATGTCGACATACTGCGGCGGCAGACTGAAACTACCAGCATTTAGAAAACAAACACCTAAAACAACATATCAGTCAGAGAACTGTAAATTATATTAAATAAACATCAGACTTTTAATTCTTCTGAGAGGAAATAAATCATTCTAAGAGGAAGTCTTAAAATCTCCACCAATGATATTGTTGCACAACACTAAAACTGTTCCAGACAAAGCTCCTTCTAGCCAGTTTTTCGAGAGTTAAGCTGATTAACTGCCAGCTGTTCCTGATTTGTGTGTATGTGTGCGTGTGTGTATGCGTGTGTGTGTGTTTGTGTATTGAGGGATTTAACAGTTGATAAGTATTCCCTCTCATAGTTTTGAATGGTCCTGAATGTTATAAACATTAAAGTCTCCTCAGTAAACCACACCATAGGGCTGCACAAACTGCAACCACAATTTTGACTTTCTACAGTTAAATGAACATGATCAACCGAGATATTCACATTTAAAATGTGGGCTTCACACATAAAGAACTCTGTTGTATATCAAATCTAGTGCTTCCAAGGGGAAATCGAAAATGTTTTGGCTTCACTTTTGGGGTCATGGCACTACACATTTATCCTGCAGCAGTAGTTCAGAGCAGGAGAGCAGCAACAGAGCAGACAGGCAAAACGAAAATCAAATGTCTGGGAATCTAGCTCAATAGCAGGTTCAGCAAGAACAAATCTTATGCAAAGAGTACACAAGACCTGTTCCTGCGCTGCAAAGCAACACAACTAACCTGCCACTTGAAAAATCACCATAAACTGCAGCACAATGAATGTATGAAGGACAAGAAGAACAAAGTCTTCTGGACATAACATAAATGCACAAAACAAAGTCCCTCCTTCCATCCAGCACTAGCTAGGACATCAACAACAGGGATGTAGTATAACGCATCAGAGTGGATGTAATCAGAAAAGGTTTTGGTACAATTTAATTCGTATTTTGCTTCTTGGACAGGGAATAAGGACCAGTGTTATTCCAGTGCAAAAATTTGTACATTGGAGGGAAAGTAGCACAACATGGGCGCTAAAGAAGTGCTCTGAATAGTCATAATAAAATATTGTGATTTCATTATAATTATTGCACAGGCAAACCAAAATTTGGTGCACTTTCAGTAAGACAAAATTACAACTACAAATCACCAAGAGAAAAAAAAGAGGATGAACAGTTACATTAAAAGTAAGGATTTATCAGCATCCAGCAGCTTGAGGAGCTACCACACACTATATTATAAAGTTTAGAAGAAGATGACAAGGAAACTGAGATGTTAGGTAGGTGTTTGACTGACAGAAAAGGCAGAAATAGAGAAATAAAGAAGCAGCCAGTTCTCTGGTTTGTTTCTAATCCTGTTTAATTAACTTAAAATCCTCCAACGTTTCATCACAGCAGACAGTTGTGTGGGCTGTCATTTCCAAAGATAGAGAGAGGTAGAGAAAAGCCAGCAACGGGCAGGTCTCAATTGCCCCAAAGGTCCTTCCTACTGCACCACTTAACTTTGAGTGGCTCTTAAACCACAAGCACCCACAGCACACACACACACAGACACACAGTGAAATCACATGAGTTAGGCCTTACTCAGCTGGACAGTCTTTAGAGCCTGTGGGCAACACGTCTACATTAAATCACACATTTCAGTCTACTTGTTTCTGTTTTTAGAGCTCAACTATTTCACATAGTAAGTCAGTGAGACCTATGGGAGTTTTTTCTGGATGTTTTAAGCTGCTCCAATAACAATTGTTGAGGAACTAAATATACAACTGTGACATCCAGCCCATCAGTGACTGACTAAAACAAGTCTATAGTCTGTTCTGTCTCTTGCTAAATGTAGCCCTTGCAGTAGTTAATAGAATAAATATGAAATTATCATACAAGCTTTTCTCTCAGCAGACACCCAGGGCCCTATTGTACACTTTCCGCCGTGCGCCAGTGGCGCATTGGGCAGGGAAAGTTTCAAATTAATTCAGGGGAGTTTCCAGGTCAACCTTTGCCACCTTGTTCCGGGAGCAGCAGAAGAATCCTGCTCTGCCCCGCCCAATACACCACAGGCCTTGTTGGGAAGTGCCTTCTTGTGCTACGACATTTTGTATGTTAGTGCTTTAGCATGTAAAAGCATATTAACAAACTGATATGATACCAAAGCAACAACTATCTAAAAAAACTTGGAAGAATTTGAGGTTCTTCATCTAAATATACAGCCAATCGTGTTTACACAAGGTCAAACATGGATGCTTATCATGTTTGGCTTATTTTTTTTAATTAAAAACTGTATTTTGCTCATATTGTCATTGTAAAATGTAAAATGTAAATGTCATATTGGTATGAGTTTGGAAGACAAAAAGATTCAAATGACACTCAGCCCTAACCATTAAATTAAACCATTAAAAATAAAACCATTAAACATTAATCACCATAGTAGACATAGGGGGATGGGTCATCATTTTTGAATTTTTAACCTAACAAAACTAAATACATGGTTGAAGAACTGTTGAATAGATTCAACTGAATATCAATGAGTGTGTTTACCTGAGATGCCCATTCTAAGTAGATATGTTGCTAAATATACTTAAACCATAATTGTTAGTCACACATCAAAATAATACTTCAAACACTGAACAGACGACTGAGTATCACATACTTTTACACACTCCATCATTGGTCAGCTACTTTCAGATATTGTCCTTAGGTGACCTGCTCAGCAGCACTCATGTTTTTGCCTTTAAATTCATCACTTGCTTTGGCACAGAAGCACCCACAGTTTCCAGTCTCATGACTCACATGTGGAGAACTGAGTGAAAGCTAAATGTGATGCTGTACGTGGTAGCCAGGCAACAGACTGACACCATGAGTCAGTGGTGGGAGTGGTTAACGACGGCGCTGAGTGCCAACAAGGAGCTTTTATGATATCATAAAGCTGACGACTGCATCACTTTGCATTCATTATGTGTCTCAGGTGCATAGCAACTTTCTGTAGTACTGCAGATCTCTACAGGGTTTCAGATGAAACAGAACAGTCTGCATTCAAAGTGTCCTAACACTCCTTCTGAAGTAAGACATGTTTCTCTTACAGGTTGAATCTTTGATTTAAAAGTACCTTGATTTAGTTTTTCACATTGTGGATATTTTTGTTTCAGATTTAGCTCTCGCTGATTCAAAGTGGCCATCTAAACTGACTTCCAGGGCTTTGGCCTTTATTTGCCATTTCCCAGTCAGCTTTGATTTGGGGACTTGCACATGAGAGGATCTCATGTAGGACAGTTAAATGTGGCTGAAAGGTTGAGGGGTTTTATTTTTATTTATTTATTTTTTTTCCGATGTAATTGTTTCAACAGCATTTTAATAATTACAGTTAGAACACAATATAGAGAAAGTGAAATGCTCTAAAGTAAAGACAATTGATACAAAAAAAATGTAAAATTCAGCCTAGTGAAAAGCTCGACATCTGGGTATATTTTGACTTGGGAATGACTGACTCAGTCTCAGTGAATTCAGATTTCAGATCCAACCACAGCACACGGAAAAGGATGAGCACAAGCAAAAATTAATAAATGAATAAATAAATAAACAGATAAACAAATAAATGAATAAACAGATAAATGAAAGCAGACATGAGTCAAAAAACTGAGAACTAAATGAATTAATAGAGCAAGAATTATGAAAATAATTATAAAGTATCATTCAATACATCAGATGATAAAGCTGAATCTAATCTCACTCTCACTTTTTTAAGTTTATTCAATTTAAAACACTTCAGAGAAACATAACCCAATACTGTCAAGATGGGTTTGCACCTAACCTACATATGAGTTTTTTCAGTTGAGAATTTTTCAAAGAGATAAATTTTGTTGGCAGTGGAGCTCTGCAGATTAAAACTATGAGATGGTCATCCTCCTTGTCTATAAGTACGTCTTTGAAACTTTACAGCACAGAGGAGAGGATAAGTATGAAATTTGTTTGTGTTGAAATTAGTCAACTGTTTCTTTCTGTCAGTCTCTCAGTCTGTAATACTGTCCATCCTGTCTTTTCTTTCCTACGTTCTCTGTCCATCCTAATGATATCAAAGCCTTTATCTGTTAAGCAGTGTTCTCATTTGACTGACTTACATGTGTGTATGTGTATGCACATGAGATTGGGAGAGAGAGAAAGAGATCGCACTAAGGATCAAACAACAGGTATGAGTCAAGGAGAGTCACAGAGAAAACAGACTGAATGCTTCCTTATCCATCTCGTCTGTCTCTCCCAGATGTGTCCTTTACAAATGCTTCGTGGCAGGTGTTGCAGGCCTGTGTGTTTTTGTGTGTTTGTCTTGCCTGCCTGTAACATCATATCGACACGCCCAAACACAGAAGTTCACAACCACATCCTTCTCTTCTGTTACCCAGCTGTCTCCGCTCTCCCTCAGGCCCACTGTGATGGAGGTATCCAGCCAAAAACAATAACCACACCCACAACAACAGTGCAAGAGGTTAGCAGCATCTCTCCATGCTGCACAACATGAGATGCCAGAGCCTGTGGAGCAATGAAACATACACCATACCACATTTGTCTCCCTCTGATTTCATTTCTGTGTATCTTGTTTTCTTATGAAGTCATTTTGACATATGAGCAAAATGCACTAAAATGAAAAAAATAAAAATAAAAAAACAGAAAATTGTCCTTAATATGTGCCAATTCCTGAATAGAATAGCTGTTTTTAAACAAAGCAGCTGCAGTGCCTGTTAGGTTTCAAGTACGTTGGCAAGCATTTCCAATCCTGAAAATGAAGTGATGTGTTGACCTCAAATCATTATGGGATAAAAAAACACTGCAGTTATTAACCTACAAAAAACATTGCGACCAGCATTAGTTTACCATTAAAATGAGTTTCTAATCCTGGAAATTGTATTTATATGCATATTTTCCTGAAAAAACAAAACTATTGATACGTTTTGGATAAATTTAGAGAGGCAGCATGTTTTTTGTTTTTGTATTATCCTTCATTTACATTATTTTGTCTCTCCCTTTTTTAAAGCAACTTTTCTATTGAACTTTCTTTCACTGGTGTGATTGTTTTTCTTTTTCATCTTAATTTTTTCTCTAACTTAACTTCAACCCTGTATAGTACCCTATGGCCTGGCCGTAAAAATACATTAAATAATAGAGTTCTGCAAATGCAAGTAGTCCTTTTGGTTGAGTTTTTGTAGTTTATTCCATTTTAAACACTTCAGAGGAACAAAATCTTGTGCTGTCAAACCAACATTGAGATATTCAGTTAACTATTTGTAATTTAAAAGTACGTGAAAGAAGAGAAATTTTATATTGCTAAAACCTTCCCCCTGTATCTTTCTGTCCTTCTCTTATTCTTTAATTTCTTCCATCTTTTCTCATCTCCACTGTCCACCCATCCCTTTCCTTTTAAGTGCTTCACAATTATGACACAATAACAACTATTAAAATTTTATTAATACTCGTTTAGCAACATTAGTAGTCAGTAGTAGTTGTAGTAGCAATTGCAGTAGTAATAGCAGTACTAGTAGTGGAAATAGTAATCATAGCAGTAGTAGTCATAGCAATGGTAGTAGTGGAGTTCATATCAGTAGTAGTAAATTTAGTTATTTATTGCAAAGTAGCAACAAAATTTAGGACTATTTCTTATTTCTGCCAAAAGTGGAAAGTATTTTTCCTTTAGAATAAGGCTCCACTTTTTTAACAAAAAATATGGAAACTCATCAGTATGATTATTGATAGGCAACATATTGATACGGCAACTAATTAAAATCAAATAATACCAATTCCATGGTTAATTCTCAACTAATAATGCTTGTAAGTGGAGGGGTATGGAAATCCAATTGTAAAAGGAGGACCAAATGTTTCTGTGCTTTTTATGTGTATCACCATTTGTGTGTGTTCTCTGTGTGCGTTCAGTGTGCGTGTGCGTTCAGTGTGTATGTGTGAACTTCTGTGTGCGTATGTATGACCGCAGTTTATACATGGCTGGGGCAGAAAGGGTGCAATGAGCTGCCAATAGTGTAATTGCTCCACTGGGAAAGCCAATGATCGGAGGTCCACCAAGCTATTATCGGAGCCTCTGCAAGAGCAATTGCTCTCATGAAACCTCCTCTCCTGCTCACCCAGGGAACAAGAGCTGACAGAGGGCCCCGGCCTCTCACAGTGTGATGGCCTCTCCAGACAAGCAGGCACTAATGGCAGACAACGGAGGTCAAAGCAGAGTATCAGGCGTTGATGTATTAAAACCACAGGCAAAGAAGACATCCAGCTGCTTTCATAATGCTCTGACTGAACATGTGAGCTGCAAATGAGAAAACGTCCCACAGAGACACAAGCAGAAGGAATCGGTTCTAGAGATTTTGGGGGCGGTCTAAAGAAGTGTGGTGTTTCACAATGCTGTGTATTGCTTATAGTAAGAGTGTATTGCAAGTGCAGTGTCTTTTTTTTATGTGTTTCTATGCATGTGTGTGCCTATCTGGGTAAGGTGCAATAACTCAGGTGGAACTGATAGCCTTGGGCTTGGAGAGTGTAGGTAATAAAGCATAAGAGTTCTGCAGAGGCACCAGAGAAACTGTTACATCTCCCAACACATGACCTGTCCTAAACCTGAACCCCACTCTCTCTCACTCACACAAATCCACACACACACGCACACCCACACACACACACACACACATTTGTGATACAATATCTGCAGAAAGAGACAGCTTTAGAACTATAGGTACATCCAGCTTGCTGACTAAGCTAACAGCAGACACTCACACTCTCAGTTGGGGTTAATGGTGTGATGAACTGAGGGCGAGGCCTGCATTACAACCTGGGCTCTTTGCCATCTTAGCCTGGCACATACACACACACATACACACATCTTGTAATTCTGCATGAAAGGAAAGAAAGGCAGAGGCGGTATCTGCTTCCTCCAAAATTTAAGCGTTGCAAGGATCGGGGGAAAAAGGTGAGAGGAATAAATGTTATGATGCGCTTGCTCAACCTTATGGAAACAATGACAGCTTACGTTTGCCAAAGATAAACTAGAGCTGCGTGTTCAGTGTTCACAGTGTTTGTTCTTTACCTCTTTTTGCAGAAAACACATGGATTTGTATAGAGCTGGCACAGACCTGATCCAATATCAAAATCAGGAGCAAATAACCAATAAAACTCACTTACTGAATATGAGACTGATATCACCAATGCCATAATCTACTTCTAGTTATCTTATTTCATAGGTGTTTTAAAAATATAGAGATCTAGTTCCCAGCACTCACATTTCACTTTTTTAAGCATTATCATGGGGTTTTTAACTGCAAATACAATCTTTAAAACTCTAATTACTATGGAATTCATTTATAAAAACTACCAGCTCATAGTTGATAATACACTACTGTGCACTTTTGTTCAACAATCATAAATTAGTTGAGGAGTTCCCTTTTCTCTTTGCACCTTTAATGTTTCCTTTTGAAGCCTAATAGAACCACAGTTTAAATGTGCTAAGTGGTTTACTACAGTCTATTGCCGTAACAATAATAATAATAATAATAATAATAATAATACATTTAAAAAGAGCTCTAGTGTCTATTTTAGGAGATACTTAAAATCATTGCAATTGTCTCAGAACTGATAAAAAGAAAATCTGTACATCTCTTCTTTTGCAACATTAATCTTCACCTAGTTCCACACAAACAGAGCTGTTACCCACTGCAAAAGGCTGGAAGAATTAAGCTCTGATTATTTGTCAAAGAAGTGCAATTAAAAATTAGTAGGCAAGCCAGCACATGCACATTTTTTAAAAATGTGATTAATGTGCATTGTCTTTACCAATAAAACAATGACAATAAAATTGCTAGAAATCCAGCTCCTCAAATGGTAGTTAAAATTCATGATGTTCCTTGTAAGATTTTTCAACAATATTAATCGATCAAATGAAAAAATGAAGCCTGATCAAATATAATTTACTTATAGACTCTAAGCTAACTATTCATTTTGTTTGTTGGCATATCACACAGAACAAAGAAAACGAATCAGTATTGTTTGTTTTTGTATTGAATAAAAGGAGCACTGCAGCAGAGTTCTCATGAAATACAAAAGGACATAATTAATGATAATCACATTGAGGGCTACAGCTAAGCTGAGATGATCAAGCTTCTCTTTCCGCTGTTGTCACATTGATAGGTTATTGATGGATATGAAAACAGCTCCATAGGTAGTAGCAAACATCATATTCAAAATGTTTCACATTTGTGCGTCAGCTAACCAACTGAGGCTTTAACCTGCTGAAAGTCTAGAATGGTGTATTAAGCTCTGAGTGTTGCATGCTGAGTAACACACACTTTTGTCTCTCTCTGTCTCTCCTTCACTTAATATTCTGCTCTTCAGAGATCACATGGATCACAACGGCAGAGGACACACAGAGGTCTGAACAGGACACTGGTGATAATTGTGTATTGAATTCTGACAAAACACACCAGCTGTGGACAGATGAAACAGTCCAGCTCAATCTCCTGCTGTCGCTTCTCTCTCCCCACTTTCCTTGCCTACCTCTCATTTCTCTGGTTTTACTTTTTTCCACTAGTCTGCTCCATCTGCTAATAACAAACTCCAGCTCGAACAGAATCAGCTGGGAGGTGAAATCATCATCCCCCCTTAACATGGAGTCAATTATCCGACTGAGGCTGGTTTTAAGTCTTTAACATTCCACCTTGCCAGGAACTGTAATCTGTGCCCGTGACCACAGCGGCTTAGTTTGACCCTGGAACTACCAGAGAAGAATTAATGCTCCTCATATTCTTGTTGCCACTATGAACCAAGTGGGATAGAGCTTTGATGTCTGATAGTCTGATGGAGGACATGATAGAGATATTAGATGGGGCTTTGCCCCAGATGGTGTTACAGCATAAGGGCGAATTATGTGGTGCCACCCGTATTGTCCTTCAGTCTTCAATCTTCCTACAACCTGCAGTCATGCTCTTCTCTCAGGGTAATTGCCTTTGTATCGCAGTGCGGAAAGAGATCAGCCTCAACTGTCATGGCTTAAAAGAGAGGACAGACAAGGAAATATGTGGATTTTGGATGTATAACTGCCTGAGAATACAGATTCTGCAATGTTATGTAATTTTCATTTTAAAAAATCCAGTTTCATTAGGATGGGTCACGGGAATATGTTGATGTTACGCCTTACAATATAGAAAATTAAACAACGTGGAAGTCAGATTGCTTTTTTGGAAATACCGTTTCCATTAATATTCACTTAAATTAGATTTTCTCTACCAAGATGCCGAGCAGTCTACCTCAAAAAGCATGTAAAATGATTAGCTTTTTTGGTGTTTTTATGAATTTTTAGCATTTCCATTTTTATGCATAAAAAACAATCTAATATATACATGTATTTCTTTCTCAAAAATGTCTAGATGGTCTACTTTACATGTTAAACGATTTTGTTCTTTGTAGGATCCTTGTGGTAGCTCTGGCAACCACTGAAGTCATGTTATAGTCACATGCTCCGATCAAAGACATCTCTTACAGTAGGCCTCCCACATAAACAACTGGCACTATATCAGTCTACATACAAGACTGAGGCCTACATCCTCACTGCTACCCTGTCCAAAAAATGTTTGAATTATCATCTGTTGACAGAACAGATTTTTACTGCATCATGTTGTCAAGTGCAAGATTTGAAACAGAAACAGAGTACAGCTTTGAGACTAGATAAAGAGCCATCCCATTCAGACAAAATGAGTTGCTGTTCACTTGAAAGATATCTGTACCATTGATAGAGATGGTTGACCATATGTGTCATAGACAACTGATCTGACCACAAAGCATTCCCATATTTATTAACAGATATTTCTGTGGCTGTCTCTGGAACAGTTAACCATTAGTCTGTCCCAGCTGTTCACCCACAATGAGAGTAAGTATAAGTATCAACCCTCCAACTTATGGATCGCTGATGAAAAATTTTAATTCATCAGCCTTAAACACATCACAAGACTGCACACTCTGCAATGTGTTTACTCTACAATTAGTTTGATATGCACACACTGCATGATTCACGTTTTTGTAAGTGCCAGTGTGTGTTTGCACATTCTTCCGTGATGCACGTCTGTGTACAAGACAGAAGAACATGTAACATCTCTCATTTTGTATTCTGTATGGTCATTGCAGGTTTACATGAGTAACTGATGGAGAAAAACAGACAGAATTAAAGTGAGCAAGCAGAGCAGTGACCAGAGAAGGACAGCAAGAGCACTTTGTTTAAATGGCTGCAGAGAATAGGTTGAAACGCCATAAGGCCCTCCCTCCTTTCTTTCTTCTCTTTGATCATTTTCTACAGTTTCAGTGTTAATGGATTTGTGCTCCCTGAGGAAGCCAAGGTTTTAAGGTTTGACAATGCAATTAAAAACAGAAACATTTCAGATGTCTGAGCTGCTTTATAGCCCAACTTTAGAATCACATTTATTTTAACTTTCCTTGTAATGGTGTCAAAAAGGATCATGTATCAAACCATCTGGGTTATATTACACTGATTAATCGTAAATATTTCCACTGCTACAGAAAAGAAGCCAGCAGCCCAGTCACAGGTGTAAATCAGGGCTAAGCAGAGTAAAAAACATTTGTTTGTTGTAACCCAGAACTAAACACTGCATCACAGTGGGAACTAATGTAACCAGGTTTAATCTACTGACTGTTTTTTAGTTCAATGTTTGCTGCTTAAATGGACTTTTAAACTTGCTGGTTATTATTCAAATGCATTTGAATAGATCATTGTCAGTTTTTCCAAACAATTCATAACAAACGTAGGCTTGAACTTGACCCTTCAAAATATCAAAAACTGGATATTGTAGGCAACTGCTCATCTTCTGTACAAAGGATTCAACCACTGTCTTCATGTTCATCTCAGCCTTGAAAAGCTGAGCTGGAATTCAACTTATTCCTGAAGGTCAGCGGTAATTTTTTGGCCATGTTAGGTCATAAGTGAAAACTAGACCAAAGTCCACACATCCATTGACTGGACTCACAACAGGGAGATAGTGCTCTCTCTTCTTAAATTATTCAAACTCAGGAGCCCTTGTCAGACTCAGCTACTGATCACATACCTGCAACAGATAAGACTACATGTTGAATGTCCTTTATGTGCATAATTTGTGCTTGGGATCAACACCTTGGCAAATAATTACATGCATCACTTGAAATGTGCAACCCACCACGACAGAGCCTGAGCTGACTCTTATCATTTTCTTCACACCTCCTCCTACATTTGCAACTCATTTTTTTCTGTTATTCCTCAGGACTGTGTATTTCTTTCAAGGTGTTGAAAGAGTGGCAGACAGCAGATGGTATGGAGGAGGGAGGCATCTATGTGTGTGTGTGTGTGTGTGTGTGTGTGTGTGTGTGTGTGTCCGCAGGAGATAGGTAAGGCAGCTCCACAGTATCAAATGACAGGCAGGGCTCCTCTCGGTTTGTCCCAAACATAAAAGAGACATCTGGGACTGCGAACAGATCGCCCTCATCGGCCCTCACTGTGTGTGTGAGTTGTGAGCGATATAATGTAATCTGACAGACACACAAAAGAGGATTTAGTTTTCCGTTGGTGGCGGCTATCTTAATATGTTAGTGATTAAAATTAGGCAATTAGAAAGATTTTTAACACACTGGTGTGATTTATACATGCCTTTCCCTTTCCTCAGAAGGCTCCCACCGTTTTTACTCTCCTCCTGCTGTGATCACTCACACATCAGAGGACTTCACAACCTGCCAGGAAGTCCTTTTCTCACGAGGAGATTATTTAAATCGTCCCCTCTTGTGCTTACGTAACTCTATTAAATCCCTCTTATTCCTCCTCCTCCAGTAGAGCAATCTTTGAATGGCTGCTTGCATCATGCAGCGAAGGAGAATTTGCCTGAATGCATGTAATTCTGAGAGGGAACATCTCTACTAGTGCAGCAGAACTTACAAACGGCAGAGGAAAGCACAGAGCTTTAGTCAAAGAAGAAGCAAAAAGTTTCCAGCACCTTCTACAATAACCAAGTGTATTAATATAAATAACAAATAACATTACACTTTTGCCACATTTTTGATGTAATAATTTTGTTACAGGTTGACTTTTTTTATTTGCCAACACTATTAAATGTCTCTTAGCAGTTGTATGATTTTAGGGGCAGGACTACTATTGGACTTATTTTAAAAGTTGAGACAGCTGTGGATAGCAAGCAGGGACGTAGGTGTGCATTGTTTGCTACAAAATATCATAGCAGAGTGATGCATTCTTACCTGCCCATATACAGTATGTTGTCCAGTTTTTTACAATATGAAACTTATAAAAAGAAATTGACCAATATAGCCATACCAGATTATAGTGCATCTTCCCCAGCTCTATGCCGATGTAATGTTCCTATAAACTCTGTCATTTAGTCACCATCTAATAATTAGATGAGACACCTCAGAATCTGTCTGAATCAGCTCAGAGAGTGACAATGATTAATCATCACATGTTATAAACAGCAGTGGAAACATCTCAATCAGCTATTATCAGCTGCCACAAAATGCATTTTGAAAATAATACTAATAAACTAAAACAAGAAATAACGTGTCCATAAATGTTCTCGTCTCCACTTCCTTGTACTTGTTCTATACAGTATACTCTTTTGTCTAAGTGTCTGTGTAGAGCTTTACCTGCTTTTGTAGATATTTTTTATCTTTTTTATATAAATAATTCAAATTATCATTGAAGGTTTTTCATCAATACACATTAGATACAATACACATAATTCTGGGAAGTATATTTTTCACAGTCTGCAGTTACAGAACAGTTCAGGACTCCTGCAGAGCAGCAACCGCACACTTAACTCCTATAACAGCCAAAAATGTCAGGATCTACAATACTCACATTTTTGTGTCTTTGATCATCATCAGTAAAGAAGACAAAGAAGAAGAAGACAAACAAGAGGACAAAGATGATGTTGGAGACAAAAGCAAGGAAGACAAAGAAGAAGACTAAGAAGATGAAAAAGATGAGAACCAAGACAACAAAGATGAAGAAGAAGATAGTTCAGTGTATTTCATTAACATTTAGCACCAAAGCTGAGTGTTGAAGCATCAAACAGGAAAGAATCATTTTTATTCTTCTCTGCTGCTCTGCTCTATGTTTCTTCAGTCTTCTTTTTTACATTACAGATGGTTTTGTAGTTAATTTTGACACAAGCCTCAGTTTGTAAAGGTTTATAACCATCCATGCTGTTCTGTTTCCAGTTCCCCAAACAGCAATAAACATTGTAGAGGATAGACCATTGTTAAGGGTATTGCGTAACAAAGTAACAAAGTAACAAAGTAATGCATTACTGTAATCAAAACGCATTAGTGTAATCAGATTACACTCATCTATAACACAGTAATGTAATGCATTACTGCTCATAACTTCGGTGATCACACTTTACTAACCAAAAAATTATCTTGTTGCTTTCATTACTTTTTAAAAAGTAACTGGTAATATAAAATGCATCACTTCTCTCAGTAACTACCCCAACACTGGTGCAGACAGATGTGCAGTTCGAATTAAAAATGAGCTGCTGTTAAGGAGTGAAGTGTAAAAGCTCAACTGCACTGAGATGAACAAAATGAAGAGGTTGCATGTTGTAGGCTGCTGTAGGTTGAGTTGCCACTTTACAGAGACTTTCCACTAGTTAGTGTAATGACATTTTAGCATCCATCCATCATAAAGAACGTAAGTCTTTAGATCTACACTCAGAGTTAGGTTGTTTTTTTTTTTCTTTTCCTCTTTTTTTCTTTTTTTTCCTTTCCCAATTTTTGCATTTCAAAGCAGTTTACATGACAGAGCTGAATCGGAGTATTTTAAAATCTGTGTGACTGAGCGGAGTAAAAAAAAAAGCAGAAGCTTACCTTAAGAGGTTTCTGTCACTTTAGAAAGCTCAGCGTATCTCTTCAAAATCTCTTGGCCTTGACCCTCTGAGCAGGATAATTATCACCACTGTGTTTGTGTGTAATGGTAGCTGCGTATGTACAGTACATGCCCCTACCTGGGCCTGACTCATAAGTATACCTGTCAAGGAGCAGCAGACAAAACCAAAGAAACAATGAACCTTCTGGATCCTTATTGAAATTCAAAGCAGACCTCCTGTGGTCCCATGACTCTCACGGTGGTTGAGATGGAGCCTCAGAGAAAAATATCCAACCAGCTAAATTCAACCATAAATCCCCTCTGAGGTCAGGCCAGCTGTACGCTTGCGGTACTGCCTCTGATTAAAGATATCAGTCTACACAGTAAAACAGCTCAGAGTCTAGAGGGCATCACTGTGACACCTTCGTTAAGCATCCCCCACTGACAAAACTCAACTTGAATACATGCTCTTTACTTTGCGGAGTTAATTTTTTCAATCTCAACACCGTCATGTTTGATTTTGTTCATTTTTACTTTTTTCTTTTAAAACTTTTCTTGTTTTCTTGTCTTAACTGTAAATACAAAAAATACTACAGTTTATCTTGGGTCAAGTTTATTGAGTGGACCACCTTAAGGTTAGCAAAACGCCTGCTGCACCTTGAATCTATCCCCTAGGAAATCCCACAAACTGGTAACACCAGGTACTCCTGTGACATTAAGTGCATACGGTCTAAACTGCATCACAAAGGCAAACAGGTGTTCCAACATGACAATCTACCTGCTCACAACACCTTGCAAATGTAGGTTGCTCACAATAAACAGTCACTGTTCCTTAACCTACCTAATCAACAGATTTTAAAGTTTGGTCTCTGGGTCACTGCCATGGATCCCAGTTTAAGATCAATGTTGCATTAGACATTCTCGCATTAGGCTGTGACTGGCAGAGTTGTAAAAAATTCACTTTAATTTACTATTACTCATCGTTTAATTTTAGTGTTTTAATAATAGCCAATCAAACCTACCGAATGTGCATTTCTAAGGAATACTTTCACAACAGCACAAACTACAGCCTCCAACAAAAAACTGGACAGCACAACCTTAATAAAGGTAAATTTACTTCAAGGTTGTTATGAGATTGCAATTGTTTTTGATAGGAGACCTCCTAACTAGTAATTAAGTGTACATCCACAGCCATTTAGCACACTTTCAAATTTGAACTGTATTTTCACATGAGGTGTGAAAATGCTGTGTTTCACCACAGGCCTTATGTAATAAAGTTGGATGTCTGTAAAACTCAGAGCACCCCAGGGACTAATAGAATTAGTCATTTCCTGCCTGTAGAAAGAAGTGACCAGAAATGGAGGGATTCAGCTCATTGACCGGATATTAATGGCTGCTTCCGGTGATTTAGTGCTGTGGGGACCAAGTGATGGATTGGGGACACCTTCTCTGTGAACTGGAGCATTTGGCAGCTCCATTGTAAAGCAATTAGAATGCTACTATAGAGTCACTTTGGCTGTGAATCAGTCTAAGCGACCCCAGGTGGACCAACTAAAGGAGAATAAAAAGGCTTCCTTAAGATGGACTTAAGGATGAGGTATTTGACACCAAAGTAGGGGTAAAAGAAGAGATGAATTTCAATTTAGTGCCAGGATGGACTCACAAGACTAAAACTAAGTGCAGGGCTGTGTTATATACCAATATTACAAAATATTATGTTGATATGTAGTATAAGACTAGATATCATCTTATATTTTGGATATTGTTAAATAGTGATACAGCATCAGCCTTGTCTTTTCCTGCAAACTGATGCATTGTTCTGAACTTACCACACTTTTGTCCATATCTGTTTGTGTTTGAAATTGCACATATAAAGGCTTGAACTAATACAAAAAGCAGGTACCTTATATGGATTGGAGAATACCTATCAAAAAGTGAGTGATGTGTGCTATCATCTTTGGTCTATAGAACTGAAGGTGAGAGCATTGTTGTACATAAAAAAGAAAGGTATTTTAGGTGTATAAAGGAGTCAGATATAGAATCGCTAAATATATGATCGAAGATTGCGAAAGATTTCAGCTTAAAAATGCTGCAAATGACATCATCTGCTGCTCTGGCTACAAATAAATTACAATAAGAACTGTTCTTAGTGTGTCTCCATCATTTCCCACTTTATCTTCACATAAACCCTCCAATGCCGGCAAACACTTCAATATTCATCAATGCAGCTTGCAACAACACAAAGAGGGCCAGAAAAGGCCTCCACTCATTCAATTAAAGGACTTCAGAAATTTTTAAAATACTAATTACGGGGAGGAAAAGAGCTGAGTTTCGATGCAAAACTCTAAAGTTATGTATTTGCTAAAGGAGTTGGACAATATTGCTAAAGAAAAAAGTCATTTTAAAAATGCTTTCAGCTTTTTACATTTATCACTATGGGGATAATGAAAGCAAAAATTACATGTGATATGATAACCAGTGTATGATAATTTGCTTCACTGTAATGTGATAGAGCCGAAATTTTATTATCCATTGTTCCTTTGATCTACAGCGTCTCTGCTTCTTTGTGCTCCTTCATCCTCTGCCAGCTCTTTATACTGCCTCTAACACTACTCAATCTCTTCTATCCTCCCTCCTGATTAAGAGCTTGAGAGCCATGCTTTCATACACTTTTAGTAGCTGCTCACTAATTACCTCAGCTGAACAAGACACTTAACTTTCATTCGTTTTTGTGAGAGAAAGGAAATACTTTATGTCCAATTTTTGGTCAAAAAAAGTGATATGTTGGTCAGCTGTGCAGTGTGCAAGCATGTGTTCACTATAGGCTGGATAAGCCCCCAGCAGAGCTATGTGGATATGTTAGTTCTGAGGTGGTCCAACTTTCAAAATGCTTGGGTAAAAAGGGAACCTTTGGTTTTGGAAAAGGCAGATGTTAAGTGTCTCACACCACAGGACTGCACCGGTGCAGCTGATGGAAATTTTCTTCTGACCTTCAGGCGGAAAATTCAAGCCGCCAAAAATTTAAGAGGAAGAAACGCTTACCTTACAAACTTCAGTCATGACTCGTTTCATATTCATACAGCTCCATACAATCACAAGTGGAAGCTGGCCAGTACAAGCCAGCAGCCAAAGAAGTGTTGGCCAGTGGAGTATAAAGGTGCTAAGTGTCTTGCTCAAGGGCACCACAAAGTACTTTTTGAAGCAGCACCCGTTCACTTTGTTTAATCAGTTTCCCAGCTGGTCCAAAAAACCCATCTGCTCCCCTCCACTATAGGCTGCTGTTTACAACAATCAGCAATTTAACAGACTCATCTTCCACTAGACTTTATTATGTTTACGATACAGTGACTTATTTTTATAGAACCACCAAATCAACACTGTTCACAGGTGAGTTCAAAACAAAATTTAGGCAGATTTATAGGAAATTTGGGGATTTGGTGTTTTGATGGTGATTACAATAGACTTCAAACACTTTCATTTTTGCTTCATGTTAAAGTTAAAATGTTGCATAATCAGAACTGCCGAGGAAAGCTCCACACATTGACCGAAAGGCCTGAAATGTTATATATCAGCATTTGTTCACGTCAGTCAGAACAAACAAGGAAGGCTTTATAGTGACAACAAAACTAGATATTCATTTCAAAAACTGTTATAAAGTTTGTCTTTGCAACATAATACTACATCCAAGCGTGCCAATAACCCACAGGTCCATCATGGGAGTGTCAAGTGTAAAGTTACACATAACAACTATGCAACATTCAGTGAGCATTCAGTGAATGCTAGAAACCCTTGCTAAGTAATTTTATTTAGATGAGGATCAAAGTTTGGTTTAGGAGCCATTTATGTAATGAGGGTTTTTGCATAAAACTGTTAACTTTTGTTGCAGTTTGGCCTCATATTTACAGGACAATAGCTTTTTTGGGGCCTGAAAACACTTTTGAAACCAGGTGCTGGAGTCTAATCTTTGGAAAATATTACTCTTAATATGGCTGTGTAAACTGGAAATACACAACAGAAATAGACAAACTATCCTCTAGTGGATTAGTTGGTCTATCACGCGCTACGGTGAGACGTGTCTGCCTTTTACACCAGTTTAAACAGTGGTCCTACATTATGAAAACCAGCACATCAGTTCAAGCAAAATAGTAAAATTGGAAATAAATACAAGATGAAACAAATAAAATTTGCTGTCTGGACATACCAGAATTTGATTATGTACCACCATGAAGCTTAATGAACTGCCATTTAATTAATAATGACAGATCAATTAAATCCGAAATTTCTTAAAAATACTCCAAAATTCCCTTGACTACTTTACACTGAAAACTATGTATTGCATAATGAGCTTTTTTGTTGTTGCTGAGTAATGACTCCAAAAAATGACACTTTTAGGGGAAAAAATGACTAAGCCTCAATCCATTTATTATTGTCTTTCTAGCATTTGCAGCACTGAAAATCAGTTCTCATTAATATAGCCAGTGCTTAAAACAAAGACAAATATAATAATAAACCCTGTGTGGCTGAAGCATCAAGTGCTGTGATTAACTAAAATAAAAAAGGTTACTTACCTAACTTCTCAAATCATTCAAACAAGAAGTACTTGAGAGGCAGCCAAAGGTCCCTTCATTCCATCATGAACAGACTGTTCCTGCAGCGTGTGCACTTCAAAGAAATGTATTTGCCACAAAACAGAGGTGATGTTTCCTGATAGAGAATGCCTTTTCTTAGCCATTTACAGCAGAAGGAGCACATTTCAAACAAATCAGGGCATAGCAAGCACACCATGATTTGTATACACATAAATTATTTGTACGAGCGCACAAGTTTGCCAATAAATGAGCCTCTTCTGATATAAAAGCCATCTGAATCCCCAGAGAGGAGGTTATGTAAACCAATGGGCTTTCAAAGGCTGTTATAAAAGAAAACATGGCAAGGAGGGCAAAAACAAGTTATCCAGCTGTCTTTCCTATTTAATAAGCTTTTTTTATCCCAAAATGGTTTGTTAAGCAAAACTTAGCTTCGTCTTAACAATGCCATCCTTCATATTCAGTGGCTCGCATTACAGCAAAAACCTGTCCAGATGACAGAAAACCTTTCACGGTTTGCCACTTGCAAAGAGTTAAGTATTTTGCTTGAGGGCATGTTAACACTAGCTGTCGCAAATAGGCAACAAGCAAAGAAAAAAAAATTGTAATCTTGCTGTGATTTCATTACGGTTTACTGTGGAGTTGTCTAACCTTCAGGGCACCTTTAGGCAACAATCAGCCTCATGTTTGCAGAGACTTGCACCACAAACCTCTTTGGTGACTTGGTAGATAAATCTGCTGCTGAGTGTTTGGAGATACATACCATCAGAAGTGCGTAAACACATGCCCAGAGGCCAGGCCTACAGGCACTGCACCTCATTTATTCCATGGTGCTTACCACAGTGCTTAATCAGCTCTAGCAGCCAGCGTGTCCTCACTCACTGAGGCTACGACACATGGCAAACGGTCCGAGCTGCTGGGTTGGACGCAAAGCCACAGCCAGTTTAACAGCATATAAATCTCAATTTTAAAAAGGGTACCTTTGTTATTAATACTCAAGAAATGCCAAAAAAAATCTTATTTTACATTTTTCATTACATTACCATATTGCAGAATGAGACAGCCCTGATTATTAGCCCCCCAGCTTTTTCCAAAAGCTATTTCAGATTCAAACTTAGAGAGAGAACGGACGGTCAAACTGAATTCTCATGCATGAAGTCTTTCGTAAAAGTGAAACATGAAATACTTCTATTACAGCAAAATGCAAGAAAAAAAAAATTTATTATGTAGTTTGTGTCTCGTCACAAACAGTACTCACACTTTCTCCTGTCAGGCTTTAGAATGATTTTTTCTGACTGTTTGCATTTTTTAGCATTATTTTCCTCATCATGACATTCTGTGAGATGAGTGATTCTTGGCAGCTTGATAGACGATTCAGTCCCCAGTTCGTCTCTGCAGTAAAATCGTCTGGAGACACTCTTGACTCATTTTCACACGTCCCATTTTTTCCTTCTTGGTATCTATGTTACATGAGCTGTCACAGGCTCCCATAGGTTCAACTGGGCTAACTCTAATATTTCCTCTAACGTAAAAAAAAACGTACTTTCAGAATTTTCAAATAAAATTGTCTCATATTTAGGCCACATATATATTTGTTATTTTCTGTGACGCTCTTTTTCAGTATTCTTGCTTCTTGGTGGATCTGTTCAGAAGATTTTCTGGACAAGCAGTGAAAATGTTTGTGTCAAAGGTTACAGACACTCAGTGTTACAACATAAGTTCTCGAAACAGTAAACATTGAATCTTAAGTGGTGTCCTTATCTTGTAGCTTGTCCTCACCAAAGATAAAAAGCCGTTTACGGGCAACCTCAGGCAACCTCTAGTTTGGTGAATAATAACTCTCTCTGAAGCCAAGGTGGGAGTATTCAGACATTGTTATAGTACGATGAAACCTTTTGGAGGGAAGTTTGAAGTAGATTGTTAGGCATATGAATTTAGACAGAGAAGACAGCAGTTATCAAGAGCGACTCCTTCTTCGCTGCCCTCCCATCAAAATCTAACAATCTTTTTAACTGATGTTTAATTCATTTATAGACTGTGTTTTGCAATATTTCAACATCTGTCTCAAAAGAAGTCACATTCAATTGCAGAAGCAAAGATGCCATGGCATGTAGTCCTTTAAGCTCAAAAAATGTGCAAGGGTGAGGTGTAATTTTATAATGCAAAGTGATCCAGCTGCTGTTCATGGGCAGGGAACACAAGATACATATATCATCAGAAATCCTTTCAGGTTTTGGGCAAAGTAACTACAAACTCTCAACAGCATGCCCTTTGCTGCAGGTCTGGTTACTACAACAATAGGGCAAGATGAACTCCTGTTATGACTGTCGAATCAGCTCCAAGCTATGAATCAATTAATACTGTCCTCAAGTTTAACGAGATTTCTATCTTCCTCTCACCATCTAATTAACATACCACCCATTAGCAATCTGCAGTGCTGCTCCAGGCTACTCAGCTCCTATTTCTCTGACATGTGACCAACTCTTTGCATGTCAGTGCACCTGGCAGTGGTCCAGTTGTCCACCCAGTGAATTTACACCAACCAAGTAGTAATCTTTTTTTAATGTCCTCTCCCCCAGCCCCTCTGGTCCATTTGCAGGGCAGCCATAGCATTGAAATCTTAAAGACACTAAAACTACAATATTTTTGTTGCTGTAGACCAGGTTCAAAACAAATTAGGGCAGAAGCAGCAAAAGATGTCAGCCAACAGGGTCGTCCCAAAACATCCTGTCTGGTGTCTTCTTCACTTTCTCTCCAAGTGTCTGCCTTCAGCCATCTCCTTGTTTCTCCCTCTCACACCTTCTCCAAACCAGAGACAGGCAGTCTGTGGCTGATGGCAAGTCAATTCTGCTTGTCTTAGTGGTGTTGTAACTCTGCCTCAAAAACAACACAATTTATGTCTCTGACCCTGTCCTGTCAGTTCTCCTAACTGTCTAGCACACCACAGAGGAGAAGATAAAGAAAAGTCTAAATGCTGACTGGATAGCTAACTTTGGCAGTGACTCTAGGGACTGGGGCCAAAGCAGGCTCTTAGGGAGAAGAGAGCACCAGACACGGAAAGAAATACAGCTGTAAGCCCTTGACACATCCCCTGGGCCAAACAACAATCTACTGCATTCAGAGGCCATCCCTGAACTCATCAGGCAACCCAGGTTTGCTAAAGTGGAGCAGATTAAGCCTAAGTAGTAGGTATACAGCTGGGAGAAAATAGTGTGTATGAGTAATGTGCTGGAAACAAAATAAACTGCAAAGACTTCTTAAAAAACCAACCCTGTCGTTTGAGTGGAATTAGTGATTTGTTATTGTGCGTGTGTGTAACATTCTGGCTGAGAAAATGAGCAATACTGTAAAAGAAGAACAGGCTTTTTCAAAAAGAAAAAAAATCAGAGTGAGTTGTATAGTTTGGGTTTTAAAGCCCACATTAATCTTTCTTTTGGAAATAAACATCAAATATAGCAGGAAGACACAAAGCTCTGTCCATTTATAACCATATGAAGATTATTTAGTTGGCTTGTTTCTTAAATCGCCTGTCTACAAATCCAGCAGCGATAGATCAACATAAGCAAGCAGTTGGAGAGAGATTTCTGTCCATCTGATGAAGGAGGTTCAATGTTCATTCTACTTTTATCTGGTGTTGTCTTTACCAACTACTGATAAACATATCTGTCTATTCAGCTGCCAGATGTTCACTTTTCTCTCCAGCCTGGTCACTAACTCTGTCAGTCTACTGTTTGATGCAGGAAAAGGCAGGTAAAGTGGATTTATCAGAGCTTGTTAGCTGAAAATAGCTGCATGATGCTGCAGCTGAAAACAAGGATGATGACGACAGACTGAACCATTCAGAGCAGCATTGTTGGGTGAGAGGTCTTTTTGGGTTCATCAGTGGGACCATTTTAACATTACACAAAGTCATTTGAAAAAAATGAGTTTAGCTTTGAACTTAGATACTCTGTGGGAGCAGAGTTCAGTTTGAGGTGAGGAGACTGCATCAGATGGGACTGCTGTCACAACTGGATTTATCAAGAGCGTCCAGACAGCAGCTTATTCAAAGGTGACATTTCAACCCTCAAATGCGCCAGAGGCTAAAATTCACTGAGACGTTTCATAGACTCAGCTGGCCTGGTAGCTTACAATATGGCTGTAAATTTAAGGAATAAGAAAGCTTTTAAGTATTAAAGAAGTATAAGTTTGTTTCACACTGTTGTGGTTTGTTGTCTTAGGACTGGGAGATAGTGATACCATTATTGATTAGATTCAGTATTTAGGCTATTCAAACAAGGAGTAAGTGCTTTTAGGATAAATTAACAGCTCAATAGTCTGTCTAAAGCCCCTCTGGGTAAAATAGGGTTGCATAACATGATAGAAATTGAATATCTGTAAACTTCTTCTCTAAATTTAGCAAATCTTTTCACACTATAAACAGCATCACACCTTCTGCTTGTCTCAACATGTCAGTGAAGTTATAGGATGCTCAGAATTAGTAAAATCTTCAAACTGAAGTTGCTATGACATCAGGAAGAATTATAAATTTGTCATCTGGTATTCTCACCAGAATGCAAAACATAATTGCGTGGGTTTGTAAAATGTTTGGCTCCACAGCAGAGCAAGTCTGTGATGAGGAACTCACTGGTAGGTCTGGCAGAGTTTAAAAGGTTAAAATGATTACAGTTCTAAAAGCCTGTAAAAACATTTAGACTAAACCAAGGAGGCATAAAAATAACTGAACTCAAGCATTAATGATCTCTGGGGGGATTTTATCTGAGACAGAGCTTCTCTCGTGTTGGCTGGGTGCCTGCCCTGTCAGCATAATAACAGCCAAGCAGCAGCGGTAGCAGTATAACTAGTAGTCATAGCCTAGTACCATACAATATTCAGTATGGATGGCCTCGTAGTTTAATGAGTAGCAGAAAAATTATGGGAGAATTTGCTTACAGTAACAAAAGTGTGAATACAAAATCAAAAGAAATACTGTATACAAACATGTACACGTATACTTAACAGCATACAGTATGTGTTATCTGTTGGTTTCATTCCCTTTTAGTCTCAAAACTGAAACAACTACTCATCAAAGAAATGACCTGTGTTCTATGACCCTCAACAGTAAAACTCTTTGGCTGTTCATTACAGTAACAGAAATCAATAGCCTTCACTCCACAGACGAGAGACATCTTTAAATGTGGAGAAAATTGATTGGAAAAACATGGATGGTTAATGCTGTCATTAGTATTCCATCCTACGCAGTTTGAGACCATGTTAAAGATGAGGTTCAGAGACATTCTGCTGCAGTTGTTTAAAAACATGGTCTGACGTGCAGGTTTAGAGAAACTACTGAGCAAAAATAAGGACCACTAACCTATATTTTCTCTGACATGCATCATTATCAGTCGACAGAAGACTATGCATTAACACAAGGGGGTTATTCATCTTCCTCAGAACAAAAAAACAGATAAAGAACTTAACCCAATTGCAAAAGATTGGCAGCACAAATCACCAACATGGGTTCTTGACTAATCAGGACTTGAGAATCTTTGCCTAAGTAAATAAATATATCTATATCTATAAATTTATTAAGGACCTTAACCATGTGAAGCCTAAAATGTATTCCAAAACACACAAGTAACCAATAAATATGAGGGATATTCAGGGTTAACATGTTCTCATCTCTTGGAATTAGTTAAAAGCCTGTAGGTGCAGTATTTTGGATTTAGTCAAGGTAAGGGCTTGCCTTATGGCTGAGCCCTGCATAAAGTGAATTGCGAAAGGCCACATGAGAGGAGATAAAAGCGCGGATGACTTTCTAAATCAGTGAAGGTTAGAAAGAACTTAATTTGATCTATAATCCATGGATGTCAGAGGGAAAAAACGGATGACCTTTCAAACTACAGACATACAATCACTTTTCCCCAAAAGCAGCTTATAGATGTTTGGTACTATTTCATGGCTATTTCTCTTCTAGGTAGTAATGTTGCATTTTTTATACTGATAACGCTCCTCTCAATGTTAGTGCAAGTTAGGGCTGCCTCAGTAGATGGAAATCAAAGTGATGAACTCTCTTCTTTTGTCTTATCTACCTTAATAAAAGTCTCACTTAGATTAAAATCTGAGAGACCTCACAAAGAGGGCAACCTAAGAACTGCTTAAAAAAATAAAACAATAGAGGCACAAAAAAGGCCAAGATAACAGATTTACACTTCAAACGAGTATTTTTTTATGTTAACAATCTTTAACATTATGAGTTACTAAAATATACAAAGTAAATAAGGAGTAAAACTACTGACAAGCATATTCCAGATGCTTTAAAATGAACCTAAACCTTGATTTAAAAAATATATGAATTGCTGTCTTAAGAGTATACAATACAGCAAACAGTTGTGAATGAGTACAAGGATAAACTACAGCATAAAAATGTAGAGTGAAACAGTGAGGAATAAAAGGAAAAAAGAGCAGTATGGAGTAACGCGAACATAAAAAAAAAAAAATTCAGCACCATGGACAGCTCACAGTGCTCATAAAACCAAGGACCTCACAAGGCTTGCTTCTAAATCAATCTCCACTGTACACAAATCAGACATGCTCTTTTATCACCTCATTTGCTAATAGGCTCTCTTTCTCTCTGCGGCATCAACAATACTGCACAGGGCTAAAGCGACCCAGTCCTTATTCTCAGTTTATAGCTTCAGAGGACTGGAGCCAACCTCCAGCTCCTAACACACAAACACACACACAAACACACACTCCCCCCTCTATGGTTACCAGCTGCTTTGAAGGTGTCCAGTTACAGGCATGCTTCCTAGAAATAGTAGTGAGTGTTTCGTTTACATTAAGCTGCTGTTTCAACACGTTGCTTAATATCTGACAAATAGCCAAAGCTGCTTTAAGCAAACTAAATGACAAAGTGGGGCTTGTTAGCTGTAAGAGGTCATTTTTTGACAAGGAGGCAAGACATATAATTCACATGAGGCAGAAGCTTAAACACAGATGATAAAGGTTCACAGGACAAGGCCATGCAACTCCCCGGGACTCTGACATTTCGAAGGGCTTAATTAAACACTCTGTATTAGAAGTACGGAGGTGCATTTTGCAAGAGCTATGGTTGAGCAGGTGGGGTTAAGTAAAAAAAAAAAAAAAAAAGAACTAGAAAGAGGCTAAACTTACCTTTACTGCATCAGCATGAGTGACTTTGTCGAAGACTTTGTCATTGACTTTCATGATCTGGTCACCGATTCGAAGACCCTCTTTCTCTGCCAGGCTCCCCGGCTCCACAAGGGAAACATAAATGCCGACCCCGTGCTCTGAGCCGCCACGGATGCTGAAGCCCAGGCCCTCGTTGCTCTTGTGCCGCTTCATGGTGACCTGCCGCAGCTCGCCCGGTGGCTCGTGGATGAAGTTCCTCCCGAGCAGAGGCACCAGAGGAGCTGTCCCGTCGCTGCTGGTGCTGAAACTGTCCGGTGAGCCTCGCAACGTCACCTGAAATTCAGGCGGGTTGTGAGGCGAGAAATGCACCGGGGGAGTGGGGCTGGCGCTGGGGAAGTCGCCCGGCGGGGTTTCGGCGCTGCCGTTGCTTGCAACTAAATCCGATTTTAAGTAGAGGCCCTCTGAGGTGTACTGCTCGAAAAGAAGTTGATCAGAGCGGGGGATGACCAGCCGCAGCATGGGCAGAAGTTGCCGCTTGCTGGGCGCATTAAGGATGACATTGAGGGTCTGCACCAGGTCGTACACGTTGCGCTTGGAGTGGTAGACGTTGAGGCAGTGGATGAACTGCTCTCTCTCGAAGTCATTGAGCAGGAGGTTGAGCGCGTTGTGAAGCTTCCTCACGTTGGCCGACAGAGTCCGTGCGCTGGAGGCTACAGAGTTGGCCGAGGAGCTGAGCGACATGCGCTCCAGGTCGGTGCTGCTCATCCTGACGGTGTGACCGGGGCACGGCGCCACACTGGTGCGGGTTAGAGAGCACGCATGACGGGATGGTGGCACAGGATTAGACCGGTGCTTGGCATCACGACCGCTGGACGAAGTGCATTCCTGTTATCACCATGATGCCTTGCTCTGACGGATGATCCACTTCTTACCCACAATTTGCTTGATAGAGCGATGAAAGGGCAACTTCAACAAGCAATTAAGCCCGACTAATTGAATTTCACAGTTGACTTAAATTAATTAGCACTTACCATAATTTAAATATCAGTAATTTGATTCAGTAAACTTCATCAGCAACACGGTGCGTCAAGACTGGGCATGCAACAGCCTCGCGGAAAACTCGTCCCGCTCCGTCAGAGAGCTTAGTATTGAGCAACGTAAGGATCTCAGCCTGCGTGTCATTAGCTGCGGTCTTATTTTCCAGGAGGTCAGGTGGCTACCGAGCCGCCGCTTCTATGGTGTCCGCCTCACCGCCGACAGCTCAGCGAGGCGGAATAAAAACACAACACAGAACTTAAAACGACTTGTACTTGGTCCACTGTTGCGCACGCGACTCTGAAATAAAGGGCATTTCCTCAACGAAGAAAAGGGAAATAAGAAAAGTTATTTTTGCGGCACTGCTCAGCGTCCCGTTGAGTTCACTCTGTCCAGCTTTCCGTCTCAGTTTTAGTTCCAAACGACGTCAAGTTCAGTCAAATACTTTATCCAGCAGTTACACGAACCAACCGACGTGGACTCCGGTCGTTTCTTTGTCAGTCTTGTTTTTCTTTTCCGTTCCCGGTGCTTTTCCGAGGTGACCTGCTGTTCGTTGTCTCGGCTTCTCAGACGTTACTACAGCGACAGAGTGGAGGCTGGCGGCTCTCTCGCCTCCGACCGTCCTCTGCCAGGAAATGACGCAGCATCGTGCAGCCAATGCGTTGCTTTTAACCAACAGCACGTGCACCATTTCCCATGTTAATAGCACTTCCGCCACCAATTAGTTAAAAAACAGGACCTTAGAGTAATTAGGCATTAGTAAGCTGCTTTTGGCTGTGCACCTTGTTTTCGATGCTTTAATGTTTGAAAATTTACTTTAAAGTCCTTATATGTTCTTTTAATTCTTTTTTATTATGGTTTTTAATGATAAATGTTTTTATTTTTTCATTCCTTGCGCTATTTCAACAGGCTTTTTAGCCAGCTAACGTAACTAGCTTTGTTTCTATAATCTTATCTGTATGCTTAACAATCTCTCACTTTATTTACCCTTTGTTTAAACAAGATCACATTTTGATATACGATTCATACAGTAGCACAAGCAACTACAACACAGCGTTACTAAGACTAAACAAATGTTTTTTTTTGAGTACACTACACAGCTTGTCCAGGATGTTTTCTCCAAAGCTCCAAGAGTTTATGCTGTGAGGTAAAAGAAAGGACAAAATCTAGAGTGACCTTTCATTTCATTTCATTTCATTTCAAAGCATACACTTTGATTTGTCATTACAGGAAAAGCATAGGTGGAACTATTCACTTTACTAATTGTCCTGTTCACATAGACCCAGTACATTATCTATCACATTATATATAGCTGTGACTTTCTTATTAGGTTAAAAAAAAATCTTCTGTGTAAACATCCTTTTTTTTCTGAACAACTGGTAACAGTTTTTTTTTTTTAGTTTTGGCTATAAATACATGGAAAATCCATCAAATTCTACATTTGTTGAAAGACATGAGATGAATTAAACAAAAACAACCATGGCCAATCCTTTATAAAATTCATTCCACCTCATTGATTAATTTTGTTTATAACATACACTGGGCTTACAAGCAGATAAAGAAATCATGCGTGACAGAGACATGCACAGAGATGTTGGCCTAATTATTTTTCAACAATTCCTGGAATACTGGGAAAATAACCAGTTACTTTGCATTTTAAGGAACCTAAAATATCAAGGAAAAAGTAAAGAGCAGTAGTAATAAAAAGGTTCATTCAAGTGGATTTCAACCAGGACATTTCACCTTGTAGTCATGTGGCTGTACGCATTTAAAAGGTAAAGTCATGGATAGGCCTATTAAAGATCTTTTTTTATCTTTTTTTAAAGAACTCTATTTTAAGATTCTTGCTTGGTAATGACAAAAACACACTCTGAAGGGTTTTAACATGGACAACACCAGAACTATCACCTCCATAAATACAATAGTGCTTCATATAACAAGCACCACTATAGTTACATCTACTGCATTTCAAATCTAGCTTAAATGGGAAAAGCTGTATCTCAACAGGTGGCCCAGCACCTCAGTCGTCTGACTATCAGATTTGATCAAAGACTGTACCATTAAGGTCAGATACAGTCCCATCATGTTATAGCACCATATATTGCAAAATGACTTTATTATAATGAAAGTGTATCAGGACATTGTCCTGTGTGTAAGCAAAAACTACTTTTAATACCATTTGTGGGCCTAATAGCCATCTGATGGTAGCAGTAAGGCTCTCAAGAAAAAAGAAGAGAACCTGTTTTTTTGTGTGGATTTAATGGACAATATGCTTCAATGAGGTCAGACAGACAGTTTCAGCCTTTTTGGTGCTCTAAATCTCAACATGTAGCATTAAGTTGCATTGTACTTAGATGATTGTGTATTTACTATTGATGGTACAGTCTTTTTTGTAATCGTATTCCTACAAAAGTGCAGCATTACAAACCCACATTACATCAGTTAGTATTTTTACATTACTCTGGTCATTTCTATCCTCCTCTGGTCAGACATTTGTGAGAATGTGTTGGAGTCCTGGATCCATGAGTTCTCAAGCTGTAGCCAAAGGGAGCAAAGTGGAGTTGAACTCTGTTGCCTGAATGATCAATCCCAAATGCAAAATGGTTACAAAGACGACTGCAAATTAAGCCTTGTGCTCCGAGGCCACTGTGGTGACCAACAGCACACTGTGCAGTTTCTGTTCTATGCTGTGCATTCCCTAAAAGTGCATTCAGCTGCTGACAGATAAATATCCCCTCTGCTTTATTAACCAGTATTTCAAAAGCTGACTTGAGCAAACTTGTGGGTTGCACTCAGAAAAGGAACAATTGTATCATTTTAATTTGAAATTAGGATCCAATGAGTGCTGGGTGATAAAATTCTAAAATCAAATTAATTAGTGGGGTTGAAAATGGCTGATAGACTTGAAAAATTAAAATGGTCTTTGAAAATTCATCAGCAGGATACAGAATGCACTGACTATCAGAGGAGCAAATTAAGTCAAAGAAGACTTGACTGAGATCACAAATGAAATCAGCACTCTGCTTCCTCAAAGTGACACAGCAGAACTGTCAGGAAAGCAGCAACTCAGGCGACTAAGATAAAAGCAAGAGCATCTGATAGAGTATGGATCGTTTCAGAGGATACATTTAAAAGCTAATGATTTCCATCACTATTTTTCAATCTTCCCCTAAATAAGATTAAGTTTCCAATTTTAGCTTGTAAGAAAAAAAGGTCTCATATTAGAGATTAGTGCTGCAACATCATTTATTAATCTGTTAAGTATTCTATGGATTAATGGATAGATCATCTTAGCAGTAAAAAATTAGGAAAAAATGTGAAAAATGCTAATCAAAATGCTAATCAAAAACTAACAGAACCCGATATGTACATCAAATTGCCTGTTTTGTTCAACCAACAGTTCAGAGCCCAAGAAAACTCAATTGAAGAGGGTTTACAATAAAAGAAAAGCAGCAAGTTCTTGAATTTGAGATGCTAAAACTGTAAAATGTGTGGCATCTCTTCTTGACAAAAAGCTGATCCAGTAAACTAATCAGCAAAATACGTTGTAAGTTTTAGTAAGAAGTAATTGGAGCGCTACTGGTGTCTCTTAAACCACTGGTTCTCACAGGATGAAAACAAGAACAAAGAAGAAAAAATGTGAAAAATTACAACCAAAAATTGGCATTAAAACACCAGGTCAGGCAGTCAATATAGGTTTGAAAAGGAAAAGGTCTTTAACACAATGGGCTAGAGTCACTGACTGAGTGACGGCTGCATGGAGATTCAGCCTGAAGCCTCTGAAACATCTTTTGGATGAGGTGCAGCTAGTGGGCTGTTAAAAATGAGGGTAAATTATAAAATTCTGATTTGAAACCTTTTAAAACTAACCATGGGATCCACTAATGATGACAATAAAGAATGCATTCAGTTTGGTGATTGTGGGTGAAGTGGTTATTTATCAGCACTGAATAAATCATAATTACCATATCTTGCATCTAGAGGAGTCCAGAAAGCGCTTCAAAACAAATAAATTACATCAAGATGTGTATTTTTAAACAAACAAAGAAAAAAAACAGCTTCAGTGAACTTTGTAAAAATTGTGAAATCACAAACAGCCTGTATTGGTTGGGTCAATCTGTAAGAAAATGGAAAAAAAAATAGTTTCGAGTCTTGGTGTTGTAAATAAACTCCTTGTCTAATACCACAAACTTGAACAAATTTTAATAAGCTCTGAGTTTCTAGCAGTGCTGGCTGTGGAGGGCCAGCAGGGTCAGGCTTGAATTACCTGCATGGCTGTACATTGTTTTTTTGCCAATAATACTGTCTAGTTGAAATTACATGCTGTGGCTCACAATGACTGAAATGTTTTGATTTACAGTTTTCAGAGTGACAAACAATAAGAGGTATAAAATTTCACAGTGCATTACTCTGAACGCTTGAAGAAACAATAAGCTCACTCTCATTTTATTTTATTATACTGGATCTTTTTAAGACTCTTGGTGATATCTGTGAATTTCTGTACATATACACATAAGAATTTATGAATAATATTAAGTGGCCTCCATACAGCTGTAAGACGGTGGTGCTGCCACTGTGTATGAAAAGGTGGAAATGCATTAAAAAGATAAAAGCACTGAGGCTATGTTTAATAAAAGAGATAACAGAGAGAATGTGTTCAGCTCTGCCACCAGTGAATCAAAAGTGTTGATACAGTAAACATTCAAACTGTTTTTTTTATTTTTTGGTTTGTTTTTGTTGTTGCTGTCGGACTGAGCTGGTCAAAAAGAGAGACTGTGTATCCGTTTGTGCACTTGTATGTGTTTGTGCAACAGCATGTGTTCCAGGTTGATTGATGACAGTAATTAAAGGAGTTCACCAGTGGGAAACATTGAGAAGCCAAACAGTATTATAATGGACAGAGACAAACACACACACTGCACAACACACAGAGGAGCAGAGAAGAAAAAAATACAAAAAGTTCACTGCGTGAGGAAGAAAGAGCAGGAAAAAAAGAGAGGCAATGAACACAATGACTTCCTGAAGAACACCCGCAGAGCTAATGATTTGGGCTATTATTGTGGTTTTCAATTTTAACTGCAGAGGCGCTTGAACGCCCAGCGCTAGCATGCAATCCAGGGGACAAAGACGGATCTCTCATGGTGGCGGAACAATTGATGTGTTAATGAAGGGATGACCGCTGTGAGAAGAACTGCTGTATTATGATAACAGCTCTGTGTAAGACTCTGTGTGTGTGTGTGTGTGTGTGTGTGTGTGTGTGTGTGTGTGTGTGTGTGTGTGTGTGTGTGTGTGTGTGTGTGTGTCAGACAGACAGAAATGCAACTATACAGTGAGCCTGTGGCTACTCCTTTAAGCTGATCAGTAAGACCAGGGATCTCCCAAATTAAAGAAGGCTACCTACTCATAATTAAATTGCCACATTTCATGGTTTACTGTAATCACCCCGAAGGCTTAACAAGGCTTATATGCTTCACTTAACAGGCTTAACTGTGTATGACTACAAGCTGAACAGTCATCAGTTTTCATCAAAGGGAGGATGGACAGGTGGGCATTCAAAACAAAGGCCAGTTGTGTTTAAAAGTGGTCTAATTGATGTTTCTATAGAAAACAATGGGTCAAAAACTATGTGTGATGTGAAATGGGGCGCTGATGGAAAATGAAAAATGGGTGGAATTTATACAGAGTTTTTCTAGTCTTTTAACTGCTCAAAGCACTTGAAAAAACAAGCCAGTATTCACCAAATTATCCACATATTCATACACTAATGCAGGGCTTTCCATGGGGCTAACCTTGAACATTAGCAACAGGTGCATTCACAGAGCCATAAGGAGCCCTTTGGGGTTCAGCATCATACCCAAGGACGCTTTGATATGACGACTGGAGGACCTTCAGACTTGCAGACCTTCCCGCCCACTTTCTGCTGAGTGGATGACCCACTTTACATTCTGAGCCCCAGCTGCCACAGTGAGCACACGGAAAATTATTATCAAACTCTGCAGTTCTTCTAGACTCCACAAAGCATTTTAACATCTTAGAGCTCTTAGTTTTTGACCTATCGGCCGCCAACAATGCTGTTTTAGGTTGGTCTCACCATTATCATCACCCTGCTTTCAGGACTGGATCCAAAAAAACATAAAACAAGCATGAATGTTGGTTTAGTGCATGAAAACAAAAAGATTTTTGTACTCTAATGTATCATAGACTAAATTGAGATGATTGTAGTTTTTCTTCCCATATTTTAGTCTGCAAGCAAACAAAAACAATGTTGTGTGAGTCACAAAAACTCACTCTGTGTACCCTTTATGTTTGAACATGTTAAATGCATCTTATCCTTATAAAACCTTTGCAGAGACAATCTCCCTTAAGTTTGAATCCTGCATTGTTAACATTTATGTTTAACATCCATGTTAAGAGTTTTTTTCAATGATTTTGCTGGCTCATCAGTATGTAACTTTTGACATTAACAACCCTGTGGAACAGTGGAAAGGTGTAAGAGCACTGGCTGGAATATTTACTGCGTCATCCATGAGACAACAAAATGTGGACCCAATCATAAAAGAAAAAGCTCTCTAGCACTGCTAGACATTAAAAGCACCACAGGAAACCTTAAATTATAATCTCTGCACTCATGAAACTGAAGGTACACAGCTACCTATATCAGAAACTTTTATATGGACCACTTCACCTGATTTGTGTTGCTAGGAAACAGCTCAGGTTCAAAATCACAATCATTAAAAAAAAACAGACATAATAAAAGGCCCAAGACTTGGAATTGATTCTTTTTGTTATTCTTACAATCCTCCAAGCACAACAAGAAATAAACCTGAACCCATGAGAGTATGGACACTGTATTTATGTCTTTAAACATGGACTCAATGAAACAAACTGACACTGAACTTGAAGAAAAAGTGTCATTGCATCACAAACGGCAAAATACACAGCTTGTTTACTTTGCTGCTTAATCTCACCTGTATGTGTGAGGTCAGCAGAACATTTTGTAAGAGCCTGCAAGGAACTGAGTGTCTGAAAACATTAACACTTTCAGATTGGAGTTGCACCTTAATGAGCCATGCAACATTGAGCTTTTCCATGCAATTAACTTTACAATAGGACTGTTCAAGTGGAATGAAAAGCATTTCATGTGGTTTTAAGTCGTGGACTCCAGCATGACATTTAACTGAAGTATTGAGTTGCTGGTGGTTCAACAATCCTGCACTCAGCCTCCTGATGCATCCCATCACTGCAGAGCCATTCGAGACCTTCTGTCGGTGGCAGAACTTGGAATTGTATCTGATGTCCGAGTTGTAGGAGTTGAACACAAAGAGCGAGAGGACTGTCCCCTGTCTGCGTGCTTCTCAGATAGGTTTTTGATAAGGTTAAACACAAGGGTCTCTAGGCTGTCCAGAAGAATATGGGCACAGAAAAGGGGAGAGATGAAGACATATTCCGCTCCCTGTTAGTCAAACTAAAAGGGTAATTAAACCACTTGCCCCAGCTTTCTTCAGAAGGTTGTGATGTGAACTTCCAAGAGGAGGGAGAGCTATGGAGCTCTATGTCTTCTTAATGTTGGTACACATCAGGTTCAGTGTCGTATTCTTCCTGGATGAATGTCTCACAAACTGCTTAAATGTGAACAGAGTCACAGTAATGTGGATCAAATCCCTGGAAAGCATGATGAAGGGTCTGTTTCTGCAATCTTATACACTGTATTTAACTCACAAAGGCAGTCTTTGTTGAGGAGCTCCTATATTGATTGCTTAAGAAAGTTTAAGAGTCACTGTCATTACGTTTACCTCAGCAAACAGTAGAAAAGAGCTTGACATCAATGCGACAGTTCTAAAATCAAAAAAAGGAAACACGTAAAGATCATTTCACATTTGTTGCCATCGGTTTTTATTTCAGGTCTTCTGCCTCTTCTCCTTGTCATCATTATCAGTCTCCACTGTGGCTGATCTGTGTTTTGCACTGTAAAGCAACATCATTCAAGAGTTAGTATTTTGTGCAGTTTGTGACCCCTACAGTTTCTGACTGAAACCATTTTTATTAACACAAATCTCAGGCTTCTGTGACAGTATCATCAGCTGAAATGTAATAACTACAAATAAAACTCAATTTGCTATGTCACAATATTATTTCCTAATAACTTCTGTTGTGACATTTAAAGTTTTTTCAAGCCTTGTGCTCAACTCAGAATATCAGCATATCAAACTAACTTAACTTAAACCAGAGATGATACACTGCTGAAACTTTGTTATAACATCCACTGGCTAAAATAGTCAAAATGGGATGGGACTTGGCTTATGATATAAACAAGTGAGTCAACCACTTTGCTAACAGCCAAACTAGTCTAACAACAAGAAGTCCACCTTGGTGTCTGTTCTGCAGCACTTCAGGAAGCTCTTGCCAACAATTGAAAGCTGGGCCAACATATAGTCTCCTTGCTTAGTGAAGTGTTCCTTCTCCATTTCCATCAACATCCTCCTTACATCTCTCTGTCCTGATGTCGCCACATTCAAAAAGCCAGTATAAGTCTTCTGTTCCAGCTGCTCACTCAATCAGTTCTTCCATCAAAATCCTTCTTTGTCTCTTTGCCTCCTAGTTTACAAAGCTTTTGCCAAATACTAAAAGCAGGTTTGAAATGATCTCTGTTCCAACCTCATTTAGTCACCCTCTCTTTTTATCTTTGTCATTGTCTGCTTTTGTATCTTCACCGTTGTCATTTTAAGGCCAAGCCTGTGAGCTTGCTGGGCTTACTAGCTTTGGTTCTGTTGTCCATTGTTGTCCCCTCACCCCACCAGCAGTCTCCACTGTGTCCCCCTTGGCTGCATAGCAGTCCGAAGCTCTTGTGATATGGTGTAAAAACAAATATCTCAGTGCTTCTGTGTCAGCAAGCCAAACAGCTAAGAGAACTATAAGAGCTATAGCAACAGTTAAAGGTTACTTCAAAAAGCTCTGCATTCATATTAGAGAGTTAAGGCAAAGCAGCTTGGGAACAACAGAGGCAAACACAGGCAGTATGTTCTCCATAAAATATAATCCACTTTCAGTTTGCAAGAGTGCTGTAGAGTATCACCAGGTCTTGTATTATTTCATAACTGTTTCTTTAAGTTACAGAGCCCAGTAACTGCTCATTGAGGCGTAGACTGACTGGAACTGCAGCACCATTCATCATCTTACAAGTCTGTGTACCATGCAAATAATTTTTAAGCTGTTAATTTAGGACAAAATAGTTACATAATGCTGCTTTTAAACTGTCTCCCTTAATTAGCAATAGCGCAAGTCAAGTAAGGCCACTGAATTGAAAGAAATATTTATTTATTTATTCTATGTATGGCTTCAAATTCCTACAAGAGATAAGAACAATGCTGCTGTGTCAGAAATAAACTGGCATGCCACCTTGACAGACACAAAAACACAAGTGTAAGATGTCTGTTATGAAGAGGAGAATGTAGTGTCTTACTACTCTAAAAAGTTCAAATACAAATGGATGTTTAGCCATCTTTGTTTTTCAATGTGGTTTTTGCCTCCTGTAAACAAATCTGGAATATAAAAAGGGCAGCACATATATAAATGTCTAGTCCAGCCAATATAGTCATGAGCACAGCAGCTTCCCGGTGGAGAAGCTTTCATGGTGTTTAAGAAGAGACCTAGACAGGCTGTTAGGACAACCAGAGGCTGGGAACATGCACCACTGTTTTTTTTTACATTCATTTATATATAAGGAAATATCAGTATTTTGTGTTAATTATTTGTACTTGTCAGTCCACTCCTAATCTGTTTTACCTCACAAAATCCTGTCCATTCACATCTATCTAAAAATAGCCCCACTGCGTTTGTTTGTGATTGATTATTCGATCTGGCGTGGGATCCCAGTTAGCCAAGCTTCTGCATTAATGGCAGCTCCAGATGGACCAATGACACAGTTCCAGACACTTTACACAAACAGCCAGCAGCACACGCACACACATACACACACACACACACAGGAAGGCAGCATACAGGCCTATCATTTAGCTTCCTGCAACTGACTAGTCAGATAATCTGCAGGGATAAGCCGGACATCAATCATGAATTGCTGTGGCTCTGAGCTTGTGTTATAAAAATCTGCACACTCAGATCGCTGTCGCTCTCCCTGCATGTTGGTGAGCAGATAGAGCCAATCTGCCTGAACTGGGTTTGCAAACAAACACCAGGCTTCCTGAGCTCTGCAGTGCCATACATGACCAAAATTACCTACTGGTTCAAGCTCCACATGTTATGTTCTGTCTTGATTAGCAAATAAAATAAATCCAACAGAGACCACAGAGAAAAGGTGCTTTGTTTGTGGTGGTCAGAATCATTGTTGGTCGGTAAGTGAACTCAGTACAGAGAAAAGTTCAGGACAAGTTACCACTACAGGGGAATGTGGTAGACTAATAAGTTGTTTCATGGCAATCATGCATATAATTTGCAAATAAGAGATTGTGGTTTAATAAGCATCTCTGAGGTTCCCTATGATGATGTTCCAGGAACACATATTTATACTAAACCTAGTGACTCTCAGATGTGTTGGTGGCTATGACGGTTCCCTACTGCTTCCATTATTTGTGCTAGGCAAAGCCTCCCACACCCTGGATCTCTTAACATGAAAACAAATATTATTTGCCTTACATGATGATTCTCTTAACATAAAAATTGAAATTATACTCAATAACAGCAAGAGGTCGAGGTATATTTTCAAAACATATTCCTTTGAACTTAAATGTCCATGCCTTAAAGCAGTTCATGTGATGTGAAGAACACTAACACAAGCAGTCACATAAACGCCGTGAGCTGAAATATTTTTGTAATGCAAAGCTGAATGTAAAGTGCATCAGTAAGATGTGTGAATATGACCTTTTCAATATGTGACTAAAGCTTTGTTGACTTTGCCACAAAACACAAATTACAGGGCAGCTGTGAGCGTGACAGCAGTCATGTCTGCATTTCTAAACCTGCTCACATCTTTAACATCATCTAGAATTTAGTGTGAAACAGCAGGAAAACACCAGAAAACAGTAATAGGACAAAATTAGGTCCATTTATAACCATTAAACATCATGACAGTTCATATTTTTACCACTTAGTACATAAACAACATGAAAGAAACTTAATGTACCTGCTAAACAATAACGTCAAAGCAACACAAAAAGGAGCTCAGCTACTACAAGAAAGTCATTAACATGGGTGAATGGTAGCAACATAAAAGCAGAAATTACCTGCCAGTAAAGCGAGAAGCATGTGAAACAAAAGCAGATGAGTAAGGCCTCAGCAGAACAGTCAGCAGCTCAGTCTCAGAGTTTACTGATTTCACAAAAACACTCACCAGTTGAATTGAGAAATTGGAAAATACTGGCCTTCATGCACTCATCTCTCTCTGACACATGAATTCAGCGTCCCACTTCTTCACCATGCAGTGAGAGGCGGCACCCTCCTCTAGTTTTGCCCACATGTCCTTGTAGGCCTCCTTTGGTGAGCCCTGGAGACAGAGGTAACAGATGACTACACAATAGCAGATAATTTCCATTTTCTAAGACAGATCTGACTTGGAATTTTCAGTTACATGATTAGAAAATACAACAAAAATAGGCCTAACTTGGAATTTTCAGTTAAGCACAATACTTCAGCAAATGTAGACTTTGAAAAATTTAACTACACTTAATTTTTTCCCTTCTCCTTCCTCTCCAGTCATTTAGAATGAGCAGTACACTTTTAAATAACATATTCAGACTAACAGATTCCCATTGTTTGGCTCATTTTTGTAAAACTTGGCAAGTTTTATCTTCAACTCCTCCATCTCCTTCACTCTCCATCCCCTCCACTCTACCTGGCTTGAAAAGACAGTTGACAACACCTGCTGGCTTTTGGCAGTTTTCCACAGTGTTTCTTCTAAAACTGTGCAAGTAAATGGTTAGTAAAAGCAGAGGAGTGATATCAAGCTGCTGTGATGAGTAGCTCCCTCTGTTGGCCAGAACCAGAACAATATAATTTAAAATCAACTGGTCGGCTTTGTTTTCTTGGTGTTTCCTGCCACATAACACCTTTTCACTGCTGCAGACTGTTTCTAAAACCACATTTAAGAATAAGGACATTTTTAGGGACAACACTAGTGAGGAACTGGCCTCCAAAAATGTAGACTGTCCCCGGCAAAGGGGATGTCTGGTCACTTTGATCTTACGACACAATGAACAAATATCTAAAAAACTAGTTGTATGGCATTAAGCATGGTGGTAGCAATTCTTGTAACTTTAACATGTCACATACTATCCTCTGCCATATGGTTGGAGGTGAGTAAACATTTTATGAATGCCTCTCTTACAGGATGACCCCGATGTTTATCTTTGGTGGGCTACATTTTCTCACACATCAAGACACCAGCTAGCATGTCAGTAAAAACTGGACCAGAACCAGCTGGGCTGTTGGGGTTTTTAAAGTTTTTGCATGGTTTGGTTTTTGGGTGATTGGCTGGCAGGTTTGACAACCAAAACTTCAGCTTGCCGCTTCAAAAGATTTAATGAGACCACTGTGGTTAGTCAGGGCTCTTGGGAAATGCAGTCCATACTTACATATCTTTTTGATAGCCAGCATTTAAACTTTTGTTTTAGATATTTTAAAGTAAAAATTGGACAGATTTTACTTCATGTTTTGTTACTCATGGCTTCCATATGACTAGATACCAATGGACTCTTACATGTCTTGGGAATTTTAAATAAATAACAACCTTTTTTTAAAATAAAGGACCTGGAAGCAATAAACACACACAACAGCAAAATAGAACAAAAGCAAACTTACAGAACCTTTAAAGAAAATACTTTAACTGAAATAAACTACAAAGCAGAATAACAAGGGGTGCACAAGCAGGACTGAGAAACAGAAACAGACAAGATGATGAAAGACAGGGTGAACCAGACTTTAATACACAAAGGAGGGAAAACAAACGAGAGACAGGTGCAACTTGTTAGGAATCAAAAAGGGCGGCAAAACAAAGACAGGAAGTAACAACCAAGGCTTGACATGAAAAAACATAAAAAAACAGGAAATAACTGAACTCCAGTGCAAACCATTCAAGCCACAATTGCAACTTCTCCCAAATACTCATAAGGTTTTTCATGTAGAAAAGAAAGAGTGCAAGTTTCAAAAAAGGCAACTAGTAAAAATGAACTTATAAAATTCTCTTATTTATTTTATTATTTATTCTGTGTTTGAATGAATAGAAAATTTAGCCATGAAAAATTAAACATAGAAAATGTATATAAAGAAATTTTTCATATCAAACAAACAAAATGATATTTCATAAAGTTAAAGTGTAAAGACGGAACATACACGTAGAGTAGAAGCTCTAAAGCTCTTATTGAAACCAAAAGGTCTTTAGCATACTAAAGTGAAAATAAAGATTAGAAATGATTGATAAAGGGACATTTTTTAAAAGAATTTAAGACTGAGTTAATGTGTTATGTGTTTTATAAAGAAATAGCCATTTTTTTAAACATTTTTTCACTGACTGTGCTTTTTGGAGTCAGACTACAGCAGCTGCTGTCTAAGTGGTTTTGCTCTTAATTATGTAAACTTTGAGGCTTAATTAAATGGGATTATTTAAATTAGACTACCCCCCCCACCCCCCCACCCCCCCACCTAATACAGTTGTCAAAAACCAGGAAACTTTTTTTTTTCAATTTTGCTAACATGCTGATTTTACTGTACACTCTTGCATTATTATTATTTGGTCCTGGGATTACCACCTGCATCTGGAGTCAACCTCAAGTGCCCATTCAAAGAGCAGCAGATTGCAGATTCTGGCCTCATTTTCCAGCCTCAGAGATGTAACACCACTTGATGTAACACATAGTGTCTAACGTGAAATGATTCTGTTCTTGGTCTATTTTCTCCCAAGGATAAGTTCCTGTGGTAATGTGAATGTGAAACTGATCTGATTATAACTAACAAATGTGCTCTGGGCAAACATTGACTGGAGCTGCTCTAATCATTCCTTCCTTCCTTCCTTCATTCCCCTGCCTTTCTTTTAATTTCTCTTCTGAGAGACCAGAGGGTTGCAGCTGACATTTTGCTGATAGATAACAGCTCACAGCACAGCCTGGTGCCAAGGTCTCCAGCGGCTCAGATGAATTTGGCTCTCGGTGATCAGAGGAGACTCAATGCTCTGTGAGTCTGCACCACCCATGGATCATCCCGCACCGAGGTGGAGGAGAGGAGAGGCCTGAAGAAAGGAAGATGGAGGACAGATAATCAACTTTACCTTTTTCAGGCAGCCTACAGGGAAAACAAACTACACAAAGGGTCTCAGCCGCATATACAATTTAACACTCTTTAGGTCTCTGTCTACTAATCATTCAAATCTGAAGTTATTTTCGGAGCTTACTGGCTTTGGGGTGATTGTGTACCTTATTATCAAATTAAAACTGGTGACATATCCAGGATGAACACTCCACTCCCAAAATGTCAGCTGGGAGTGATTCCGGCCTCCTGTGACCCTGCAAAGAATAAGTGGTTATAGATAAGAAAGAGATGGATGAAGATCATCTAATTAAATGCCAGTCATTCTAAATCTTTTCTGGCTTATGACCCTTTGTAGCCAAGCAGTGCACCTGACCAACCACAAGTTTTTCTATGAAGATTTTCTTTTAAGAAATAGCTTCACTTCTGGCAGAGACGTGGCCTCTTGCACTTAAATCGACTCTTTTCTCATCAAATCGCTTTATTTTTCTTGTATCCTTGATGTCCAACATACATGTTGAATCTATATCCTTTCTCATAAATTTTATGCAAAGTTTACTTTTATAGCTACTCTAAATTTCAGCATCTACTGCACATTTTTAATTGGCCTGTAGTGAATATCTAAACATACACTAAAACATGGCTTCAGTACATTTATATTAGATTGCACTGTTTGTACATTTTACAGCCTAGTTTAAACACTAAATGTTACTGTCATCTTGAACGACTACTTGCAAACCTTGTAATTACACTTTATACCGAAGAGCTGCCTTGTAAAACATTTATCTCATTTACCTCAAAACATAGCAGAAGAAGGAAGACAGCAAATGAGTGCCAAAAACACGTTGGAAGAAAAAAATTGTACTTTTTCATAAAAGTCAAAGTGTTACAAGAAAATACTTCAAGGTAGCACAACTCAACAGCATGGAAAACCTTTGTTGAGTGGTGACTTGATGAAAGAATGCTTCGCTGAGGACACTGGTCTGATGGAAGAGAAAATGGAAGAATTAAACATCAGCATGTTAAGAAAAAAAGTTGTCTGGTGAGTTGAAGACCTGTCAACTAACTTAAAATGGCAAGTGTCAAGTAAAACAAATGTGTCATGTGTCTTTGATTTTTACTTCATTGCTTTTAACAAGAGCACAGATGCCATGGACAGCGTGCAGCTCTAACTGTTTCTGCAGGGAGTTGACAGCTTTTGTGTCACAGAGATGTTGCATGATCTCAGGAGCCTAAAGCTGACAATGACTAGAGAGAATATTTTTGAAGCTGGGAGTGTTGACATGGGCTGGGATGAGCAGCGGGGAATAACAATGGACTGAACACCAGCCCTGAAAAACAGAATGGGATGGCTTTCATAATATGTAGGAAGGTTCAGGATCAGAGGAGGTGAAACTAATTGCATTGAATTATCCACTCAGGACATATTATGGCCTGATTTTTGTATATATCCCACAATCAATAAAATTTGGCCACATAAATATTCTGCAGTGGTTACACTGTTGTTTGCTGGCTTGCAATCTAATTCTTTATTGCCTTTTCAGCCCCATTGCATTGCTTCTTCATGCACTACTGGAATCAACAATCAGAAGCAGCATGAAGCAGCAGTAGGAACGTGCAGAGCATAACGGGCATAAAACAAGCGAGCTTGTAGTACAAAAAGCACTCAGAAACTCAAAAGGGTACGTCTGACAGCAGGCTTAAAAATGTTTCAGTGCAGTCTCTGGTTAAAAGGAGCCTTTCTGGGCTCATGTAAATGCAAACCCAGGAGATATTTTGGGAAAGCCATTTCAGACTGTGCTGTGTTGTTCTGACGTAACATGCAAGAGACTACTCAATGGCATAATAGAGACCTGGCAAAATTTTGTTCTAAGCCTGCAAAAAAAAGCTTTAACAAAAGACAAGAGCAGTTGTTTAAGGTTATTTAGGGGATTAATCCGACGGGAAAAATGCTCTGCCTACTGAGAGTTAAAGAATATATTGTTGATCCAACTAGAAAAGACTTTTACACACGAGTATGAAATGACAGTTTAGTGAACAAGGTTTTGCACAGACTCAGACTCCCTGAATGCTACGATTGAGGCTGAAGCAGCTGCCATGGAGTCCTGAGTCCCCTGGTGGAAGGTGGAGTTGGGTTGGTGGAGGGTGCCTGTGAGTAGTCAAGAAGGACAATGAGTACAACTTTTGAATGGGATGAGACTTAACAGAAGGACAGAGTGCAGGCAGTGACTGGATGAATGAGATGCAGTGGGAGGCCGAAACATTGCATGAAACATTATGTTCGACAACCATGTTCTGTTGCTATGCTAACCTTGGCTCATGGTAAATCCTAATTTTAAGACTAGCGAGCCTGTAATCCAGGGCCTCTTCCTGTATGTTGAGCCACATGTAAAAATGTGACCTTATCCTTGTTTTGTGAATACAAACATACATGCAGAGGCTGTGTATGCGGTAAACTGACCAGGACACAGTCTTGATTCCTGTGTTCAGCTCACTGGAACCAGACAAACCATCAGCTGGTCCCATGGGTCAGCCTGTGCTTCAAAGTGGTCTTTTGATATAAAAAGAGAGAGATTTTCATATATTTGCAGTGGTTAAAACAAAATTCTGTTATCAGTCCTCTTTGTCTCCAAAAATGTCTTGCATTGGCCGCTACCTGGTTTAACTCAAACCCAAAACTCTCTCTCTCTCTCTCTCTCTCTCTCTCTCTCTCTATGCTCTTGGCCCCATCCTGCCTCTGATTGGTTGTTTGTTGGTTGCATTGGTTGAGCCTGATCATGAGTTAAAAGTTTTAATTAAGCATAGAGACTGTTATGTGTGCATTATATGTAGCTCTGGATTTTTTTTTTATCTAGTGCAGTAGGTATGCTTGACAAACACTCATCATCAGTGCTGACAGAGCACATTTTGAGCTTTCATTTCCATGTTAAACACACTGACCTCTTCAGCTGTCACATCCCTCCTTCAAGCCTGCACTGTCTGGTCCCCTCAAGGTCTCTTCTCCTCATAGGCATGGGGGAGTGACGGGTCAGGGCCGCTGTAATGACAAACCTCCACTTGCTGTAACCAGCTAAGTAGCTGCACCTTTCACTGTTCCAAGCCTGGTGTGTGTGAAGGGGCAACCTGCTCTACAGACACCAGTGTTCACTCTGTTTTCTGGAGAAACTACACTTCTATTGACTTAAATGAACCAACCAGATGTTTTATCTAAACTGGATACCAGAGTATCAGGATAAGTCATTCAGAGTACGGTGGGTCTTTTCAAGAAAAGCAGTGGGATTCATAATAAGCATTACTGGGAGCTCAAAGCCAACATCCCCCACTTTGTAAAATATTACAAACAATTAGCCTGACAAAATCACGCCTACCTTTACATGACATAATCATAACAAGCAAATTTGTTTAAATATAAATAATTTAGAACAGTCAGCTTGAGGTACTCTGAGTCAGAACAAAACAGGCTGACGCTGCTTTCGGCAACGCTGCCGAACACAGATGGGACCAACTTCCTGGTGATCTTAAATGAGCCCTAAATCCTGACCACACAAAAGTGTGTTTCACAGTTTGTGATCGTGTGTGAGACAAACCCATTTTTCTTACTCTCTTTTTGCCTCTTAAATATCTCTCTCTGTCATCTTCATGGTGAGTTCCAAACCCAAAAAACCCACCAACCCAACTACAACAGATGAAATTCCTGGTGTAACCTCCATAACAGGTTCCCACCTAAAGCTTTTGTGTAACTTCACAACATGCAAAGGGCATTTCTCATCATTATTGCCAGGGACATGACATTGTTGTGATGATGATGCCTTATTAGATAGGAGACAATTAAATGAACCATGATTCAGGAGTGAGCAAGTGTTACATGCAGCAGTGATCCCAGGGAATCTTGGATCCTATAGGACAACAGATAGCCTCAGTTAATGACCCATGTAATGTTAATGGAAGTCACAGAATTGCAATGGCAGTCACAGAACATGTTGATCATCACAAGAGGGAAATTACACGTAAGCGTTTTACACATTTGCAAGTAAAAATAACCAAAAATGCACAAAACGTCCTTTGATCCATCAAAAAAAGGCATTTTTTTTCTCCCAGCTTCAATTCAGCAGGATTCATAATAAGCACCCACCTTCAATACAGACACATTACCCACTCGTATTTTGGACAATGTACATAATTGCAAAACAACTTCCCACTCAGGCTTAATATGCTTGGGGAAGAGTGAAGCATTCAGAAGACTTTTTCCACACATTTTCTTGGCAAAAACCTTACTGACAGCTAGTGAGCTGTGGGTGAAAGTCTTTGTGAATTCTTCCCTCAGGCGGCAATTAGTTTACGAAAACCTATTCTTCATATTCTTTTGGGAAAGAGCTTCGAGCCTCAAGCTAACTCTAAGAACCAAACACAGACTACTACAGCACACAGAGTATCCCTCAAGTTACAAGTACATACAACATAAACCTGAGAAACACACAAATCTAATTACACACAAAACATTTTATTATATTGTTGGATTCTTTGAGTCTAAACTATCTTCCTGCAGCAGGAAAACCCTTCCAGCAGCAACTAAAAAACGTAAGATCAATGTGTTATGAAAATGTCTCATAAAAGTAGGTGTGTTCAATCAGGTTAACAGACGCAGTGTTCTTCTAACAATACACTGCAGGCTTTAGAGCCTCAGTCAGACCAATTTCAAGTGTAAGTGTGGTGAAAAATGCCAGTTTTTCCGATTAGTTTATTTGGATAAACTGCTTAGGACGCAGCAGTTTGGACTGTAGTGGATGTAAAAAAAAAAAAAAAGAAGAAGAAAAAAAACAAAAACAAAACAGAGGCCTTAGAAAATTAAAAGACTTAGATTCTGTAAACATAACCTGACATCATTTATCAAAGTGCAGTAACAGTGACTTAATTCTTGCAACACTGGCAAAGTGACACATGCAGCGAGTGGATCTGTTGTACACAAATCTTAACTTTTCTTAACTTTTCTTCATAGAGGAGGTGAAAAACTTTCCAACTTTTTTTAAATGGTGGTTACTTCCTGAATGTGTGTGGACAGGCAAGCACCCTGCAAATCATTTGGTCATTAAAGCAGAAGTTGCCACTAATTCTCATGGAGCCAGTTTTGACATATTATACATGTTAATTGTGTCAGTCCATAGATTTAAACATCTCTAATCACCTCTAACCCCTAACCCTCTCTTATTTAAGTCAGGCAAATGGAGTCACTTAATGCAGTGTAAACACATTAAAAAAGGTAAAAAGTCTATTAAGAAGACTTCAGGCGAATGCATGCGTAGTGCAATATGCGGTGAATGCAAAAAACATATTGCAACAGCATCCCATGCATAAATAAGTCTTCCTTTTCCAATGTTTATCACCCTCCTTTTGTGCAAAGACTCCATGTGTGCACACACTCTGACTTCACTGTTTGAAGATGAAAAACATTTCCTGGTAGAACGCCGCTTTGAGAATTCATGAACGACTGCAAGCCACCGCAATCATTACGCCCATTAGGAAGAGCTTTTATTGCAGACAGTGACGGATGAGTTCTGCTGCCCTCTGGTGTCAAAGCAGTGACAATATTTAGTATTTAGCAGTCAGCATTCAAATGCTGTTTCAGTATGTGACTGTTGAGCACATCAATCCAAAACTTGCTGCTTTCACAGCCTCCACTCTTTTTTAAAGGCCTTAAACAAGATTTTGAAACCTAGCTGCAGGGATTTGCTCCCATAAGGACACTTGTGGGGTCCAACACACCGACACATGACTCACAGTTCATATTTCAGTCACAAAGGTGCTGGATGTGGATGAGGTTATGGCTCTTTGCAGGCCAGTCAAGTTCTTTTCTGTACACCAAACAGAGATAAACATTTCTTTTATGGACCTGATTTGTGCACAGGGGCATTCTCATGTTGCAGCAGGAGAGGACCAAAAACTAGGAGCTGACAGATATTTAAAAGAAAAGAGAAACAAGAATCAAGTATGTTTTTATCGTCCAAAATATCTTTGCATGCAGTGGCACTAAACTTTTCTTCATTAGAACGATGAAACACAACCTGAGACCAAAGAATACACCGAAATTTCCCATCAATTCACATCTCAGTTTGTGATGCTGATGACTTTCGTGTGACAGCCTCAGTTTGCTTCAAAAAAAATATGCTGGATCATCTAACAGCGTCTGAAAGCCCCGTCCAACAATTACTGTAACGTTCCAAAACAGACAACTGGCCAGGTGTGCCGTGGTGTGAAAGCAAGAGAGGTTGGAATTTCTTTCACAAGCTCCTTTTTCATTTCTCAAACAGCTACTTCTGTCAGTTTGCCTTTGTACAGATGAGTGCAAAACCACGAATGCCTTCCAGGAGAATCTGTCAGAAAGCATGCAGGGTTACCAGCATTTCTTCAATTCACTGTCGAGACTACAAAGACGTACATGGATTTCTTGGAAAGAGAACTGGAGGGCAGCAGAATGCAACCAGGAGGTCATGACATGGTTTTGTTTTAAAGCAAAATGAAATTTTAGATTGTAATTATACTTTTCTATATGAAGGATAATAATAAAAATAATACCATACAACAGTTAAGTCCAAAACCTTTATTGAAAAGCTTTATTTAAAAATGTAGTTGGCAGGAAGAAAGTTTAGAGCGGGTGAACATTGCAGTAAGCCACAACTTCAGTTACAAAGTGCTCCATCAGTCATCTGTACAGTGAACATGAGTTGAATCAACGACAAAAAGACAAACTTTTTGCAAACAAAGCACCATGAAAACATTGAACGGAAAAGAAAACCGCTAAAACTGATTCAGAAGTAACAGAAGTGAACTCATTAGCTGAGTATAAAAATAATGTTTTAAGAAAAATGACCAGAGTCAAAGTAAATACCCTGCATGTCAGCTTGTCTCAAAACATGCAGATGAGTTATCGACTTGCGGCTTTTTGTGTCAAGATGTGTTTTTTTTTTTCTCCAGAGCACGGCTCAATTAATTGATTAAACCAGCAAAAACAGTATTGATCCATGTCTATGGTTCCAGGGTCACAGTCACTGAAGCAGGAACCTCTGCAGGGAAGGAACTGATGAACAACGCTCATGTATTCATCCATCTACAATAGTATAGCTGTCATTTTTCTATGGCTTGGATTCAAAAATAAATAATCACATTAATAATAATAACAATAATTGCCATCACCATCATCAAAAGTAGATTTTTTTTTAGCCTGTCACCTTATTTAAGGAAGAGTTGATAAGACATGATGCTTCGTACAGAAACAAATACTGTACATCAAAATCCTAAAACCTTCCCTTTATTTCAAAAAACCTTAAAATTCCAGACAAGTTTTCATCATACAACCTCAAGAATCAGTTTTACTACTTTTACAATTTGATAAACTGAAAACAGGATTAGGCTGCTCAATTTAAAAAAGAAAAAATCATCCTTTGGTATGGAGGAATCAGCCATGAAAAAGGAATAGAAGTGAAATGGCAGAGCTGAGTGAATTTTAATAGCTCGGGAGCTGTGGGAGCTCAGCACGGAGCTAAATGAGTCATTTCTGGTCTTTTATCTTTTCTGTTACCATCAGTCTCTTCACACAAAATAGTGGTCATAAATGAATGAATGTATGAATGTATTATTGAAAGTGGTGGAGTCTTATCTGATGATTTTTGTGTTCTGACTTGATAGACTCCATATTCCTCTGTGAATACAGAACACACTGTAGTACAACTCTCAGGTTTTAAGACAGTTTTTCAATATGAACGAATACAATAATGAATTCAGGTTAAGTTACAAATAAAACTGCTCTTCTTGCATCATCGTTGTTTTTTGAGGAGACATAACCTTTGATCTTCATGTTATGAGACCATGTGATCAACATCAATATCACGTTTTTTGTCAATAAATCTCATTTCATTACTGTGTGTGAATCAGAAGTCTGACACGTTTATTCCTGTGTGTCACAGAGCTCCGGTGCTGTCCTAACACACCATCCTACTGCGGGAAATTCTCACAAGACAGAAATGCATATTCATCTGCCACTAAAAATAGTTCCTAACAAATTTGCTATTTCCTGTTTGAGTAACCTGTTTTCAGCTGTTTAAGGAAGATACTGAGCTTCAGTGGCCTTATACTTTCAAGAGTGAATGGCTTCTTCTTCTCTTATGTTTAATTGAATGGAGACTGTTGCTTTTGTTAAACCAAATACGGATAGGATACATCGATTTATGGCCAATATTAAATAACAGCATCATAAGAGGAATGGTTGATAAGTTCGTAACCTAAGGGAGAAGGAGATGAGTTATACAGCCCTTTTAGTGATTATACAAAAAATGCGAAGGTAATGACTTTTGTGGTATTTTTGTGCCAGGTTACTGAATAGCACGTCAAAATAGTCTGAAAAAATGTCATCTGCAGTCATCTGCTACCCCCCAGCTCAAGGCCTTATCTAAGGTGGTCCATGAGAGCACATAGAGAATACTACGAGAGGTTCTAGTAAAGTAATGCTAAATTCAAATGCAGCAGAGAGAGATGACTGCACAAAGGCTGATGTTGTCCATTGCCTCATACAGCGCTGACTTTAAATGTTGAATTAGCCGAAACAGAAATACCACAGAAGTCATTAACCTCAAACTTTCGGCATAATCACTCACAGAGCTGAACTGCAGGTGCATCTCGCGTGAGCTGTGTAACTCATCTCCTTCTACCTCAGGCCATGAACTTATCACTCACTCCTCCTATGCGAGTATCTGCAGTTATTTTTCGGTGAAAAGTCACAAAAACCATCCGCACTAGATGATGAGACCTTCTGACAGCTGTAGCACCATAACTCTCCCCTTACGGGTCGAGTGTAGTTAGAATATTGTCACGTTAACACTCAAGGTTAATATTAGAAACATAACCACTACATGTCCTGTTCCACCTTCTGAAGACAGCACCGTCATAAATTTCTTAGTAATAATCAATTTTTATGCACCAGGAATTAAAATTGGTTTAATAATCCATGAAATACTGTGAATGAACCAATTTCAAGTTGTAATACAGATGTTCTCTCACATCCAGTAAGCATTTTTTCAATATAGTGTTTAATAAGGACATTTAATCTGTTCCTGATGCAGTGTGGAGCAAAAGAGATTGCAAAAAAACCCTGAAAATCATTTAGTTATCAGACATCAGTTTCCATTAATGCTTAACGACCCTTTGTGCAAGCTGTTTACAGGATTGGACTCAAACAAATCGCATTACATACAGTGTTTGAGCAAATATAGACTAAACCAAACAGGAGCCAAAACCCAACGTCCTGCCAGTTTTACCCAGGCTGACAGCACCGCTCTGTGTGGGTCTGCTCTCACTCAAATATCTAAACAACTATTGGATGGACTGCCAATAAATTCTGTGCTCCAATTGTCATCCATATAACCTGGGAATCCCCTGACTCTTCACTTAGCGCCACCATGAGGTTTACATTTGGACTGGTAGCCATAATAATCAGAAAAAAGGTTAGCATAAAAAGAAGAGGAGAAACAAAAAACTGACCAGCTTAAATTATGTTAAACTTTTTTTGACATGGAATAAAACATAAAGACCAGAAAAGGCTCACTAATCACCACACACACAGGTTGGATCCAGCAGACAAGTTAGGAACAATTTACACAAAATATTTACACTCATTTAGTCATCCACCCATCTAAAGTAAACATGCAAGCCAAAAATATTTAATTTCACAAATTAACACCACTGATACAGCAGCAATGTGAAAAAAAAAACAATATTACCAAACTACCATAGCACAATAAACGTTTCAAGAGGCACAGCAGAACATTGGCAAACGTAGTGCACATTCAATGATGCGGGTCAGAATATGGCTCTCTGTTAGACAGAAGGTCTTTAACAAAAGGAGATGATCAAAACTTGACCCTCGACAGTCTGTTTTGAACCACAAACCACAGGACAAAATCCTAAATGTGGACCCTTTTTTGGACTGAAGAATTAAAAGTGATAGAATGTGAGAGTGTGAGTCCAGCATTCTTCAAAGCAGCACTAGATATGTCCTTCAAAATGATTCGTCAGTGCTTGTGTATGGAAAACAAGCACTCCCACACTGCTCTACATCATATGGGACGGGGAGTCAGCGATTGCTCAACAGCAATAAATCAAACTCCTTCAACTATGAGGAAAACAATTTAACAAACTTCATTTTTAAGCAAGTCGCCTGTGAAAAGAGGATGAATGGCTACATGTATATTGTCCCTGACACAGGAAATGATGATGTACTGAGTTGGTAAATTTTGTTCTTACTTCACAGCAATTGCAAATATAAGACTGCATGGCAGCCTTAATCAGTTCTTCTTCATATAATGTAAAATAAATGTGAATACGCTGTCAATTTTCATCAAAACAGGAAGAGATTCAAGATCTGATAAACTAGAGTGCACCTTGATGACAAAATGCAACCTTATAAAATAAAAAAAAAATGTATACATTCATCAATTAAACAAGACGTCATTAAGTGTGTGGCCCAAAATGAAAACCATTTGGGACGGACTTCATTCATTAGACCTTAACATGTATTTGCTCTCAAACATTTAGGTCACATACACATCACTTGAACACCCTGAACACTCACTGCCACACTAAATGAAAAGGTCAAAAGGAACAGATTTCCCTTTAAAAACACAAGAGGTATGAATGTGCAGAGAGCTTCACTACATTTTGACTTTTATCTCTCTGAATTTAAAACTGGTAAGAATCCCTGCTACATGTGCCACAGTGGCGCCAAGTAAGAAATTCATTTTAAGGTACTATAAGTGCAATGCATTCTGGGGGCACTATTTCAACGATTTTATCTTGGGGACAACTATCAATATAGAAAGTGTTTTGGTGTGGTAATTCAAACAGCCTCCAGAGGAGGCTTAAATTCATCATATATTACTAAAAAGATTTTAAATAAATGTATTCATGTAGCTTCTGGGTTACAGCTAACTTGGTAGTCATAAACATTATACTACTTCAAATTTACCTTGAGTCTTTAATTAAAGACATTCATATTAGGCATTATGAAGACTCTGCATGTGCTTTTCAGCAGGGCATTGGCCTCAAAACAGAAACTCCTCCATGAACACCTCACTGTAGTTACCCTTCTGCAACTAAACACTCAGGATGGGACAATAGAGGAGAACGGTGTTCCCAAGGGGATTTTAAAGTATTACTTAACTTCTCTTATGTCATTTTTATAAGTAAGCAAGTGCACTGGGTGTTACAAAGGCAAAGACCTTTTCGTAAATGAGATTCCTTCACTACACTTATCCATGTGGATGTGAGTTAAGCTGATCGTGCTCAGTAGACTTTCAATAGACTTATTAATTACTCCTTTACAGTCACCACACCTGAATAGTGCTACGGAGGATTCCCACCTCACATGGCAAAGACCAACTCAGGGAAGACATGACTGGCATTAGCACACACTGTACAAACATACAAGAACTATCTCAGTCAGCCAAGTAATGAAGCCTTCACACCATCTTGTGTCTTGTCTTGGGTCTCCCTGTTAGCGCCACAAAGACACATCTGATTTTAGAAGTTTTTGTTTTACACTAGAGACCAGCTCTAAGACAAAACTTTTCCTTAGGAAAAATAAAAAAAGGGAAAAAACAAACAAACAAACAAACAAAAAAACTCCTCCACATGGAAACTTATCAAAGTACAGGTGGACAGCTCAGATCTGCTTTCCTGCTTGACACAGCAGTCCAGCGTGGACGGTTGCTTAAGAGATGCGCCTGACTGAGGGGCATTAACAGTCTTTCAGGATTCTGTGGGCCTGATCTTTACAGACCTCTCCTATATGGCAGCATCACTTGGGTGGGGAGGGCCATATGGGGATAGGATGGGCCTCTGTGTTGAAGACATACTTGTCTAGACTGAGCAGCTCCATGTCATCAGAGAAGAGCAGATACATGTACTTCAGCGTCTCACCCAGAAAGAAGCTCTCCATCTTGTCCCGAGGCCCGGGGTTAACAGGGTCACGGACATTGTTAATGGACGTGTAGCCGCCATCAGCCACCTGCAGAGGTGAAGGTATATGGTCAGGTGCTTGATGAACACTGAACTCTTGGGCTGGACTCACTGATTATGCATATATTTGTTTTGTTGGGGACAAAATATCAATGCAGAGGGTTTTAAAACATTTTTTATTTTTGAACACAGAAACAAGTGTCTGTCCCAAACCAAACAAAAGGAATTCTTAAACCACAAAGCCAAGTCAAGCACTGCATCCTCACCTTATATTACATAATCATCTTCTGTAATCAAACTGCCTTGAGAATGAAAGGGTGGAGTAAATAATTCTAAATGAAACTAAAGTTTATGTATGAGCAGTTGTCTGTACCTTAGTGTAGTTATTGAAGCTCTGCAGTATGTCCCATCCCCAGTCCCTGTACTTGGTGTCCTTAGTGAATCTGTACATGTAGAACAGACTTTCCACTGTTTCTGGTCTCAGCAGGTTGTGTCTATCTGCAGGCTGAAGGATGAAAGAGAACTTGTCAATAAATATTTCAACCATAAAAAAGAGATCATATAAAATATTATTTAAACAGTCAGTCCAACTGTGAGCATCATTGCAGTTAAGACTGGATGCAGGTGAACAGCAGACAGATCAAAATTGAAAGCATGCCAGTACAACAGTCTGCTGCATTCATTTCCATGTTTTCTTTATAGCATATTGAGGGGAAAAAAAACCCCAAAAAGTGAGTGATTGGTTTGTTAAGAGCATTTTAGTGAGATGTGAGATTAGTTTTGGCTCTGAGCATGAAGAAAGAAGAAAAAAACAGATGTTTTGAAAACCTCCTGGGGCTAAATGACTGAAAAACATTTAATTTGTGTTTTGAAAGGAAGTAAATTTCCTTTTTGGGCCTTCTTTAACTTAGCTTTTTTTTTTTAGCTTCACTTACTTTGTTTTATCTAACATTTATCTTATGGAATAAACCCTGAACATACTGTACATCAGTCTGTGTACTGACAACAGAACATCTGAAGATAAAACAGAGGACAAAACTATGAGCTGTGCCATTTTTATATTTGAGGTTAGTGAAGGCAGCAGTAAAGACAAAATTTGGTCAATCTAAATGAAATAAAATGCGTGCTGTGGAGAGTTAGCAAGGTTCTGGTCACAACTCCCTTAAAATTTAGAAAAGCTGAATAAAATTGTGTTCACTGTGCTAAGATGATAATCAGTAATTGATTGTATAAGTCTCCCTTTGGTTTATCATATTACACATTATATATGTTATATTTGTTTATATAAAAAAAGAATTAATAACAAGACACTTAAATAAAACACTGCTCCAACATGCAAGTCTAAAACAAAGATTCGCTAATGGCACATTAAAATTAAAGGCAACATGAATGATTAAATTAAGTAAAAATATTAGTGATAACACATTGATTGTAAAGAAAAAGAAAAAAAAAACGACAAACAAACACCAACGACCAGCTTCACCTTGACAATGACATCACGGCCATCACTAGCCTGTAGACTGAAGTGTGCAATCTCTGGGCTCAGACCGGTCTCCATCTGTTTGTACATCTGGTGACACGTCTCCGTCAGCTCCACAGCCAGATCCATGTGGTCCCCTGGGAGACCGTTATGGGCCCCCAGAGCCAAGGTTCCAGGCAGGAAGCACACGAGGTGGTCCTGTAGAGGGACAGAGGGACAGAGAGGGAGAGAGGGAGAGAGAGACAATCAGACAAGACAACACAGAAAAATCAGAGCTTGATTGGACAGGCTGATAGAAAAAAAGACTGACTGCCTAGATGATTGTATTGTAACTGATTTAACAAAAATGCTTCATTGGCTGATTAACATAAGATAGACATTGACTGAATTTTTTGGGTTTATTGGGTTTTGGCAGTATATGAAATACTTCATGAAAACCAGGGTTTCTTTGCTGTGTGTGGGTTATATAACATATATTTTCTCATAATATACTATAATATACAGTAAACCTATATTTTTCAGCAGGGATCTGTGACTCCCTGATAGCACCCATATTTTGCACAGTGACTTGCTGTGAGCATCACTACCATCTTGGGGTTGAAGCGGTTATGGGACAGTTCTCCAACAAAGGTCAATCTGCTTGGCCCCGTCTGTCTCACAAGGTGCTTTTTCACTCCCTCTATGGCCTGAAGATAATCCTCCAACAGTCTGGACAGAACATAATTAGGGAGAGGCAGACGCAGACAGACATGAATATTTGTCAGTATCATACTGACACATTAGCACTCTGTAGTGTGCATGTTAAGCTCTGTGCAATATAACTAATGTCTGTATCTCAATTCAAAAAGAAAACTATTTTTCTCTGATGCTGACATTAGATATGGCAAATACATAAAGCATGATATATATAAAATATTAAAGTGGCACAATGCAGGAAGTTCCACTGTTATGAATTAGATCAAAAGTCAAAAACAAACTCATTTCATCTCTCGTCTCAAATTCTTTGGTCTCTTAAAATCTGGTTTGCTTGCAATCATATACAGAGTTTTGTCAAATGACAGCGAAATGATCATATTATTACAAAATAATTTCACTAAAATGAATGTATGATAATATTAAAATTACGCCTCAGCTCTTACTAACTACTAAACCTGAATTTCATGTCAGCACTTTAAACAGTAAATTACCGAGATGTCTTGGAATTAATGTTTTGTTTTCCTGTCTCTACAATGACACAGAGTTTGTTTAATTTTCTTGCAATCCCAGAATACAGACTTAGAAATGTAAAGTTGGAATTACTCGTCTTCTGTCTTGCCTCCTTGGATCCACTGTTTGAGCAGGTACTCGTAGTAGCTGTCTGCTCTGGCGCCAAGTGTGAAGACTCCTTTGTGGGTGAACTGGCCGCTGTTGGTGTTGATGAACATGGGCACCAGGCCGTCTTGTTTGCCCGGCAGCTTGTGAACCAGCTTCATCACCTCGTTCACAACATCCTGGAGAGGTAAAAAAAAAGAGCACAGAGTAGTGTCAAGACATCAGATAATGAACCCAACAACTTTACTGCACATATAGCTGATGTGTGGGCTAATATGTTTGAAATACTGTTCTAAACAAATTAACACTGGGAAATTATGAGCAGTTTAACATGTTGATGAACTTGGGCACATCAAAAGCTGTTCCCTGACAGGGCTGGATCAGGCTATGAAAGAAACTATTCAAGTGTCTAACCGGGCTGAAAATCTTCAGGCTGGAGCCGCGGTTTTTGGAGTCATTTGCTCATTGACTGACAACATAATGGATTTGAAGCAAATCCTCGCTCATGCTTGCCATTCCAATCACACAAGTGTTTGCGAGCTGCACTAAATGTCTGATTTTAACTGAACTAAAACCTTCTGAACTGAATCTTCCTTCTCTCCATCTCAGAAAACTGGAAGCAAATCAAAACTATGTGACAGACCTAAAGATAGACAGGCAGACAGACACAGACACAGACACACACACTCAAACACACACACATACAAGCATCACTCTTTACAGCTAGTTTTACTGAACTGAAGGCTCTCCTGGTGTGCTGACCTGGTACTGTGGCTCCTGGGTGAGGCGACTAAGCTCTCTGAATTCCAGCTGAATGCTTGTGACCTCAGCAAGGGTGCTGTCAGATGTCCATCGAGGTGGGTGGGCTGTTCCCTTTCCAATGTTGACGTCTGAGAATGGGATCTTTGAGGGAGTTTTAAAGGCAGGCATCAACCTGGACCCAAGATCTTTCTGTAAGTGGAGAAGAAACAGAACTATAGATTGTTATAATCTATAATCATGATTAACTTTTTCTGTCAGTTTCTCTTCAGAATGGCTGCTGATCTAAAACAATTAATCAGTAGGAGCCAACAGCAGGGTAAGTTTCTGTTACAGAGTGACTCACAGCTTTTTCCAGGAAGAGCTGGTCTTGGGTCAGATGGTAGGTGCTAAGCAAGCCCCCAAGGACACGGATAGTTGTCTCAAAAAGATTCACATCCACATTCTTACTGAAGGTGAGATCCTTCTCAATCCAGTTCTTTGCTTCTGCAAACTCTATGTGGAGAGAAGCAAAGTACAAGAGAGGCAGGGGACAGACACAAAAACAGATTACATTTGATGACATTAATTCACAACGGTTTTGATGTTTTTTAATATTAGAGTTTTGCCTCAAGTAACATGACCAAGGGGTCTAATAAAACTTGCCTGAGACAGTCTTCAACTAAGGTTTTTGTCAAAGTCTTAGTCACAACAGAAAACTCATATGAAATGGAAAGATCCATTAATAAAGATGTGAATGAATGCAAACACAGGCAGATTTGTAAATTACGCCTTTGCCAAACTATGACAAAGATGCAAAGTGAAAATGTTTAAAAAGAAACAAACAAAATTATTTTGGCATCTGAACCAAAACTCTGTCTTACATCAGTGTCCTATCTGGCAAAATTTCAAGTGATTCCCAGGCCCAAGAGAGAAGGGATAAGTGACATTTCATACCTTCTTTCAGGTCCATAATCCACATGGTGTCTAGAGAGTCAATTAGTGTCAAGCCCAGTCCGAACCACTCGCCAAAAGACTTTGAGATGGGCTTGAGCTCATCATGACCCCAGGCGGAGTCCTTGTAGCCTTTCCACGCATGCCTAAAGGCATCACGTACTGCTTCCAGTCTGTCCACAGTTCCAGCTGAAACTAAAAACAGAGGCCCACATAGGGATGAATTAGAAATGAGAGTGTAATGTCAGAAGTCAGTGTTTCCTCTCTGAAAGTCTCTCAACAGTGCACACCTCATTTTCTGATTGTTTCCAGTTTTTCCAAAAATATTCTGTCATGCGTTGATACTGCTGCTTTGAGCACAGCATGGTTTTATACTACAAGTTAGAACTGTTCAAGCTTAAACAACAAAAAAAAAAAGTGAGTCTTTAAACTGCATATACCAGTGGACCAGGACAACATTTCATTAAATAGTCTGTTTGATGGAGGAAGTTTCATGGTGAACCAAAGGAGAAAGGCAAAGTCTGAGCTTTTCTTTATTTCTGAAGGAAAGGGAGGATCTCATTGATACGGGGTTTTTAAATCAACAGAGTGACAGAAAAGGGACGAGATAAAACAAGACATGAAGTTATGACTCTGGGCTCTTTGATGTTGCAATGATCTTTTTTTTTTAAGTTTTTAACTATTTACAGGCTAAATTAGCTGTGGATTATTCAGATTCAAACAACAGATTGGTGGACAATTGTAAGTTGCAAAACTTAATTTCTCATGTTCACTGGCTGTGTGAACTCCACTACTGACCTTCCAGTGGGGCAACGTTGGCAGGGTTGGCTGGGGGCCCTGCAGCTTCTTTCTCATAGGCTGAGGGTGGAGGCTCTGTAGCCTGGTCGGCTTCTATCATTGCTCCTCTCCAGCTGCAGTACAAAAAGAGTAAAAAACCCATTTTATGCCTGAATTACTGGCACATGTGATGCAACAAGGGCTACACAGCCTGGGTGAAGCTGGAAAATGTCTGATTCTGATCCTATGAGACATATCATGTCAACATGTCATCTTCTTTTCTTCACAGTTTCAAAACATACAGTACCGTTATTATTAGAGAAGAATAGCAGAAAACAGATCACCTGACAATATTCTTTTCTTTGTCCTCCTTCTCCCCTTCTCCATCTTGAACCACCTCATGCTCTTGTTTTTCCTCACCAACTATGTCTGAAATATTTCCATCTTTCTGCAGACTAGGTGGACCTCTCTTGTTAAGGAATGTCTTTTTCTGTGGAAAAACAAACAAAGAGATATAAGATAGGAGTTAAAAATCATATTTTGGTATTTTCAGGTTCAACTGAAATAAAGGATGTATATCTCCCTGTTTTTTCTACAAATTGGCATTAAGTTCAGTTGTAAGGTGAAGTTACATCAGAGATGCTAATACTAAAAAGAATAAATTTTGCAGGTCCCCAAGGCCATTTCAACATTATGGTAAGAAAATGATGAAAATTAGAAAATTAGTCAATACTGGCTAACTCATTTTAGCATTTACACTTTTTAACTGATGTTGCCTGATGCCCCTTAAACAATAAATACAAACATAAATCTTACTTTAATGGGGGGCTTAGCCAAAATGGGGATGTTTGGTCCCCTGACCTCCAACACATCATCTGGACCTGCAGCCGGTGCTGCATCTTGTCCTAAAGCTGGCCTCACAGCTGGCCCCACAGCTGGCCCCACAGCTGGCCCTGCCACAGGAGCTAGAGCTTTACCTGCAGCTTGACCCAATATAGACTTAATACCAGGACCAATGGTCTTCGACTCTCTGTCATTCAACTCCAGCCAGTCTTCCCTGTCAGATGACCCTACACACATGCACGATGAAAACAGAAAAAAAAGAGTGAGTGCACTACTCTATTTACCTATGTTAAATCAATATCACCACATTGTTGATTTGAAGTGGTCAAACAAAATGCATTTCATAATGTTAAAACAGACTCTTCAAAGAGATGGTCACAGGAAGCTGTATTCCTAACTATCTGAGTCCAAGCAGGGAGTATGCTGCCCATTTGCAAAAAGCTCTTTTTTCACAGTCTGCTCAAAAAGTCAAGTAGTTTTTAGATTTATCGGATCCAGAGAGGGGTTTTCACTTTTAAGAAAGTTTATGTTCATGCTCGCCTCCCGTGCATAAAAAGCCCATTCAAAGACAAATAAAAGGATTTTTCAGATGTATCCATCCTAGGGCAGATATGGCTCAAAAATAACATTCGGTACATGTAAAGGTATACAAGAGTTAAACCCAGCAGGTGTGCACAGACACACAAGCACAAAAACTATTCTGAGAAAATACAGAAACTATCACAGCATCTCACATGTTGTTTAAGTAATTAGGAAAGTAACAACCACCCAACTCATTAATTCCCAACCAGTCATGCTGCTATACCATTAGAGTTAATGAAAGACTTTGTCTCTGCCTGTGTGTATATGCATGAGCTCAGTGTTGTGCAGGCATTGTTTACCTCTCCACTGCTCTGTGATGCTGGGATAGGAAAGCAGTCCAAATAGGAGCAGTAGAGCCAGCAGGAACAGGATGAGGCTTCGCTGGAGTCGAGACAGCTGCTTCCATTTCTGTAGACAAATAAATACAAACAGAGCTTACTACACTTAGACATGACTATCAACTGCAAGACAAATCATGCACATCTGTCAGAGGTTTTTAGCCTTATCCCCCTTTTAAAATATTACACAAATCTGCTTATGCCTCCTTTAAAAGTATCAGAGTGAAAGTAGAGAAATGGCCTGATGGGCTTTTTGTCTGGCTTACCCTGTAAAAACTCAACATCTCTTTTCACCTGATGTGCTAAGCTCAGTGACCGCTCGCTAATGAACAATCTAACCAGCAGAGGGAGGGACAGATTTGAAGTATCTCAGGAGAGAATGCTAACAGGCAGAGTGGTACCTTGTGTTACCTGCTCTAATTAACACCTGTGCAACACCATGAAAGTGTTGAGTCATCGTCTGTACGCTGTGACGTAACACACAGCAGACTTGATCTCAGGGGGTGTTTTTATTTTTACTGTGCTATGGTTCATTCAACATTCAACAGCATCCTGTTCAATGGTGCATCTCTTGTCCTGATACTGGACCCCCAATTACCAGAAGATCCATGACTCATTTTTTTGAAAATGTGTGATCTCCTCCGCTGAAGGATGATAAAGAAAGAACAGTAAGATATAATAGTAAATTTAGTACTTTTTGTGACTGTTCTACTAAATAAAAAAAGGACCGTCTATATCCAGTTTTATCTACTAACCTTTCACAAAGGTCAACTCACTTTTTAATCTTAAAACTGAATTAATGACAAGACAGAGAAGAACTGTTTTAAATATTAATGAGTCTGTATTTTTTTTCCTGAGTCTAAAATAATACATCAACAAAAGAAAAGGTATTTTTAATAAATTGTGCTGCAATTATTATACTATTAAATCTGTTCCATGGCAAAAAAAAATAAAAAAATAACTGACAGTCATTAGTTATAATTAGTTTGATGCAAACTAAAAATAATATTTAAAAACTACATATTTTTTTAGAGCACTGACATTAAATGACAATATAAATCCAGGACAAAATACCTGAGATGAAATATTCATGTCTCTTTGTAACTTACTATCTTTTTTCAGGAGCTCTCAACTGTATCTCACGCTCTTCTTCAGCAGATGGAATCTGCTCAGGTGTTGCTGCCTTGTGACTTAATTATGAAGTTTTAATGATGTGATTAAGCATGTCCCTTTCACTGAAAATGCAGTGAGACGAGTCAAATTTCTAGGTGAAAATCTCCTGAGTTAAGTTTGATTCCACAGAAAATATTTTTCACACAGCACAAGTGTTACAAAGAGATAACAAAACTGAAAAACTTCGGTCCTTTCTTCAAAGCAAACTAGAAATGTAGATATGTAAATGTTGTGATTCTCTTTTTAAAGTTAATACTGCACATTGAGAAAAAACAGCAGTTCACCTCTCACGTCTATCTAAGCTGGGCTGGAGACAGGGAAACAGTCAATCATTGACACTTACGTACATAACAATGAGAGATTCCAAGCTTTAACCTCATTTGCATATATTTGGAGATGATCATAAGTACTGATCTGAATGAAGGTAAAGGATGTGGAGAAGTCCAATTCACTTTCAGCCAACAAGCCGCTCAAAGGAACATGATTTGCAGAGAATGGTTTTCTCAAGAACCATAAAGCATAATCAAATTTGACGACTCACAGGTACAGAGGCGTGCTGAGCAAGATCGACGTTTCTGCTATAAAGCTGGCTTTATAGAGGAAAAGTCTGTTGATATACTGCTGGAATAAACTGTTATAGATCAGTCAATGAGACTGTTGGTTTGCCTTTTCAACTCAGTGAACAGAATGAATTGGCTTTATGGTAGCTGACGACTCTGTTTTGCTGTTTTGAAAAAGTGCCACAGGGTAATCATGTTGAAATGATGAAGTACTTTTGCTTACAACCAGGATATCTTCAGATTTTCTAAAAGCCTTAATAGAAAAACCTTTTAAATAAGACTTAGTGTTTTTTTCAAGTATTGGAATGATTAAAAGGATGCGCACATGGATTCCAGACAATTTGAGGAAAAACAAAAAACACATGTTAGACCTCATATTATAAACACCAGTGGTGGAAGAAGTATTCATGTCTTTTTACATAAGAAATAGTGACAATGCTACATTTTGAAAGCACTCTGTAACTAATGTTAGGTAGACGTTCTACAATCAAAACTCATTTTAGCAAAAGTACAAAAGGATTGACTTCTAAATATACTAGAAACCCCCCAAAAAGTGTTCATTCTGCACAATGGCCTATTTTAAAGACATATATACTATATTCCTAGATTAATAGTATTGATGAATTTATATGCACACCACTTTAATGTCGCTGCTGTGGGGCAGCATAACCTGTGATACTATATCATTTTATGAATAATGCAAATCTGCAATCTGTGTAAAGCTGAAAACTGTCAAATTTATGTAGTGGACTAAGAAGTACAAAAAAAAGGAAACCACAATTAACACAGGATGGAAATGCTCGAGTGAAGTACAAGTAGAGCTGTAAGGATATTTCACTGTTACGCATACGCATCACTTTCATACACCTGCTCTGTGCAAGCCAACATACCTGCAGTGTCTTGATGCATACTAAAGCAGGTTGTTGCAAATCACAACATACCAGTATCCTACTCTATACTATGACTGGCATTTTCAATTTCATGGCATTTTCTCCCCACAGAGCTGCATCTTGACTATTGCTCTCTGACTACTATTTTTTATGTGCTACACTGAGTCTGCTAATGGATGGCAGTTGACATGAAACAATTACAGGATGGTAAATAGCACAGCTGCCACATGTTGCACCTTACTATCAACACTGTGAACATAAAGAGAAAAAGTCTTTTTTGCTTGGTGAAAAAAGTTATTTCTAATCCTTGCACTTAAAGCATTTAAGGCCTTTGAACTGATGAAACCGTGTTACACAGACAGTCTTGCATAGCCAGCCTTATCTCCACAGCACTGCGTCAGCACCTGGGAAGAGTCTGACTGCTAAAGTTAAAAGAAATGCTTTTTCCAATTTGAATATCTTTAAACCAATCACAATCGGGCCGCACTAAGCCTAGCAATGGCGCCTTGGCAAAAAAAAAAAAAGGAACACACTACTTGCAGAGAATGCTGACGGAAACAGTTGCTCGGCGGCAGGCCACAACAACCCACACTCTACATCTTGTGGGTCAGAATACTCTGACGTAATCAATTCCCATCCAAGGTAGTTACATTATGAAAAAGGTAGTAAAACCAGATGTACAAATCAAAGAGAAAATCTTTGAACAAAGCAGCACATACCCTTGGGCAAAGAATAGCAAACAAAAGTGTGAGACATGAGAAAATGATCGCAACACAATACACCTGTGAAACCCGGTTATCCAACCTACAAAGGAAGATAAAGATGGCTTACGGTGGGAAGGCATAAAGAAAAGTGAGAGGGAAGAGAAATTGGAAAGTAAAGAAAACAAGATTAAAGAAAATGTGCAGGGAGACAGAAGTGAGGTGGTGAGATGAACAGAATTTGTTTTATCTCTCCCTAGAGATCAGACACATAATGTGCTCAGGGGAGGCTTTTATCTGAAGGGTTTGAAAGTTCAGGCTGCTCCACAACAAAGGCAGCATAATAAAAGAAGACTGAACCTTAGGAATCAATTTGTCACAAAAAAAGATAAAGACAGATGATCCATCTCAGCGAAGTGATCAGAAACATAAGCAAGCAGTTGGATGCCTACAGTCTTTTTACAACTTTAGTAAGAACTCAGCAACACATCAATTATGGATGAACCATGTGACACTAATTAACAGCCAGAACTTTTTTCTGTGCTGTTTATATTGAGTAGGGTTTCAGCAGTTTGCTGGTTACATGGTATTCCACTGTAAGAAAACCGACAGTTATCATAGCAAGATAGCATTGGCTTATCTGTGGTATTATCTTCCATTTTAAAGTTACTGAAAAACATTTATAACAAGTTTAATATGCATTTATGTTTATTTATAATAAAGATATAGCTCAGCTTTGTTTAAGCTTCTAGGCAATTTCTTAGTATTTATTTAACTGAATTTATGTCAATAAAAAAACAAAATAAAACATATTCTTGTGGTTGTTCACCAATATAAAGTACCAATCCTAAAATTGAAAAAAAATATTTGAAATAATGGTTGAACGGTTCCTGGTGACCGTTAACTGGTACTTTGACTTGAAATCCTCATCTCGACTTTAAATCCAGGGTATTGGTGTCAAGTGGTAAAACTCATCTGGAGTTATGATCTGCATACTGAACTCCAGACCAACTCACCCTCCAGCAGGACTGTCTGCGGTGTTTGCCGTTGTTGTAAGTGTGACTGTGTGGATCACTGAGTGTCAGAGAGATGAAGTCCTTTCTGGAAGGTGGATACATCCTCTGATGGGGGCAGATAGTTGTAGGTCATAGAAGCTGCACCCAATAAGATAAAAAACACAGTTAGCCTGATCATGACTGTTTTCTCAATTCCAAGTAATGGGAAACTACAGGAAATTACTTTATGACTAACTAATGACTAATAAATCATTAGGAGTTAAAATTTCAGCGAGTGACTGCATCCTATTTCTCAACTGTAACTGTGCTAAGTTTGTCTGCTTTATAACTTTATGAATGTACTTTATGAATGAAACACCTTCAACGTTTTGAACTATTGAAGTTTTTTGAAGCAGCATTTAGAAGGAGATTACAATACAGTAATCACTGTATGACTTGTTCTAGGTTTGGGGTTTTTTGCATGATAGTAAGGTACAAAGACTTGGTCACCATTTATTTCCTCTTAAAAGTAATGAACAGGTAACATGGTGCTAGGCTGCCAAAATGACTGCATTTGACTGGTATAAATTTATATGAGTGAGTTTTAGAAAACTGCCACAAGAAATGCGCAGATAAGGATGAAATTGTTGACTTGCATCACACCAACCACATGCATTACAACTTCTGACTAACCTGTGTAAATGTCCACACATCATGTGAAGCATATAGCTATCACAAATAATTCTGACTTCTGTGTGAGTCCATTTTGCATAGCTGCGATGTCAGTGTTGCTAGGGATTTTCCAATGTCTGTAGGGATGTTATCACTTTATAAAGACTATTTTCAGCTGCTGCAATGTAAACTTGCCACCAAACTAACATGGACTGCTACAAAATTACAGAGAGAAATCTTAGGATTTGTTACTGTCTAAGGTTTTATAAGAGCAACATTTGCCACTAGCATTTGTTGCATCGATAAGACTTATCCTTCTTCACCCTCTCATGAAATAGGTTGACAACTGATTGTAAAAAAGGCGTTTCTTAATGTGACATATGTAGATGTGATACTTAAGTTGTGCCCTTTGTTTCATTTCTATACTGCAACTTTAATGTCTTTAAGGTGGCTTATATCCCCCTGAAGGTTACAGCATGTGGTCATCAATATAATCTTCAGTACCATGGACAGCTGACAACAAGTAGGCACAAGGGCCTCTTAACTGATGTTTTGGAAGACGGGTGTATGAATTTAGAAGAGCTGATAAAAACACTCTGAGCTTCTGGGTTGACTTTTAAAGGGAAACAGGGCTGAATTCAACTTTGAGTGATGCTCCTTAGAATGGTCTGATCGTCTTTGAGCGAAAGTTTATCGCAGATTACGGGGAAAAAAGGCTTTTTACAGCAAAGCGTAAAGACTGCTCTTTAGCAAGTCAGCCGCTTTAACAAAGACGCCAAGTCACAATGCAAGTGATTCAAGTAACTAAAACAAGAAGAGCTACTTAATTCACTTACAGCAACGAGCTCTATATGCTAAATAGGCTAATGTCTTAGATTAGATGTACCACTGCTTCCACTCATCACTGACATGCCATTTAAACAGACCGGCAAATCACTTCAAAAAAATCAGTCACGCATCCAGCTGCCTCCGCCTCACCTTAGTGCCTGGTTGGCTGCCTCACAGCGACGTTTCTATCAAAGCTAAACAGCTGTTAGCTAGCTACGGCAGGCTAGCTTGGTTCTTCTCTTGTTTCTTAAGGAGAAGAGCCGCTGTTCGGCTGTAACAACGACCAACATGTAACACCGTAGTCCGTCTGACTGTCGCACAAGACGACCTGCTGCTGCGTGAGATGTCAAACAAATTAAAGCGGGGAAAGCATGACTAAAGTTAGCGAATGAACAACCACAGACATATGCGGAAAAGAAGAGCTGACGTGGGTGCGTCATGTGACCAGTGCACGTGCTCTCACGGTCCGAGCGTTAACCCTTCAACAACCTTAAATACCGTGTTCGTATCAGGGATGCAGTCATAAATTAGCTTTTTTTGAATTTGAAAAGTCATTTGAAAATGCACGTCACCCAGTCCTGCATTTAGACCCTTAAAAATATCACTCTCTATCTCTACAATATAAAGATATTAAAAAGACAAAATAATCTGATTGACATGTATACATATATTATGGGCCTATATAGGTTACTACATTGTTATACCCCTTCTACTTCTTGAATTGACTGATGACAGATTATACATTTTTTCAAATCCAGCCAAAAGAATCTGATTTACTCAATTCCAAGTTTTCCAAATTCAAAGTTTTATTAGTTCAGAAGATTCATATTATATTTATTTGTTAATTACATTTTAAGAGTCGTTTCCCCAAATTTAGCACCTGTTGCTACAACTGCATCTACTATAGGCCTACAAAGCTAAAGCCTGATTCAGATCACAGCTTCAACTCTTGCAACTTTTACGATTACTTGAATTTTACTATTGATGCTCAGGGGTAGTTGGAGTACATCATATATAGGTTTAAGCACAAAAGGAATGGAGAAAGGTTCAGTGCTGGGACAAGAGAAAGGAGAAGGAGGATGTGTGAGAGAAGAATGTAAATGAGGTTGTGGGGAATAGACTTGAAGGATGAGAGTGAGCAAAGATAAGACCTGCAGCTGGAGGTTTTGAGTGAAGCTGTCTCTGAGCAGGTAGCTTTTTAAGCTCCACTCATGTGGTAGCAGAAACCACAGTGATGGCTCTGTTTTAAGTTTTTGACCAGCTGTGCTCTGTGGTGGGTGATAAGTGTGCTGAATGCCCGCTAGTCAAGGAGCAACAGAAGGGTTGACTACTTTATGTGAAGAGACCCAGCAGCCACGGGTAAAGAAGAAGGCTGTTAAACCCACAGTAAGACAAATACACAATCCTGCCTATTGAGTTGCAAACAAATGGTAGGTCAAAAAATATGTGACTATGTGACCTCTCGTATGCAAACTGTAAATTTAAATGATAAATTCTTTATCGTAGGGATTGGCAATGCCAGTCTGCTCACCACTTTGTTGATCCTCCACCTCTAAGTTCTACTCTTAAAGCTTTGAATAAAATGTCTTGACAATGACATTCATGTGCCTTCAAGGATAGAAAACTTTGAGTCTTCATCTGGCATCACCATCTGGTCAAACTTAAATTTGTCCTTCACTTTGCTTTATTGTCAAATAATTGCAAAATTAATGATGACAAAACACACTAAGTCAACTTTTGGTTATGTATTTTTTTTTATTCAGCTGAAACATCTCTTTGAATGAGTTGTTGATGGGATCACACAACACAGATGTCCATCATGCCATTTCATATATTTTAAAATGAAGGTTGTTCAAGAAAAAAAGGAACAATGATCCGTCTCAGCCAGCTAAGGCAATCATATGGAATGATGATACGAAAAAATCTACATACATATAGGAAAACACAGAATATTAATCACCAGGCCACAGTTTCAAATTCATGGCTAAGATGCTCAAACATTAATTCAACTTGTTTGGATGAGATAAAGTACATTTCTGCCCTGTTATATGGCAGTGGAAAGCCTCAGCCTCATGAACACTTTGTAGGCCCTCAGCTGAGAGTTTGGTAGAAACCAAGAAAAACTAAGTTTTGGTGTTTTCCAGCTGCAGAGCTGCTGTTTTGGCTGAACATTTAGACTACACCCTCACCATAAACTCCCTGAGATCTCACTCACATAAATCCTGAACTCCCTGCAGACTGTGCACCACACAACTCATCACTCACTGCTCACCGCCTCTGGGACACAAACACCAAATCCTAAATCTGCTGAGAAGCTCCAAGGCTTGCTTCTTTTCTCTGGACCTAAGTACCTCTCAAATTGAACGAGGCAGAAATTGAGGTTGAGATCAAATAATGAATTCTAAGTGGATGATAACAGGCATCTATTTTTAATCAGCAGGGCAAAGCACTTGCTCTACAGTCAAACTTCAAGGTGCTATATGTAACATTTTAGCACTACTTACAGTACATTTCCAAAATAGAGGTCAATTTTGTGCTGTGTATTGTACATACAGGGTTGATGTCTAGTTTGAAAAGTGTCACCGAACTAAAAAACTTATATAAAACATGTTGACTGAAATATATGAAATTTTCCCATAGCGAGAGTTTAACAGGCTGCCTGAGTGACAACCAGTGCTCCTAAACACTGGACTATATGGGAACTGTACATAATAAACAATTTACTTTATATAGTGAGCCATAAGGAACTATTTGAGGAGGAATTGACCACAACTTTAGTCACACTTGAACAAAGTCAAGGCAGTTAGAGTGAGCAATAAAGCAATATTTAGCACCTTTAAGCATGATATTTACATAGAAAGAAATTACAGTATTGCTCTGGGAGGACAAAGATGCACCTGTAAGCTCCGGCTGCTTAACTTCAGTCTTTGGTTTACATGATAGTAATAGAGAAAGAGAATCTCCTCAACACATTTAAATTTAACTTTCCTACTGCTAAAATGGTTTATAATCCCATTGAACTGTTGAACATAAATGTGGGGGAAAAAAATCGAATGAAAATGTGGAAAATTCTGGCACACGGTCAGCAGGAAATTTGTAAAAGAAAAAGCTAGATTCCTGTCATAGACCTTCGGGGGAAATGGGGGGAAACGGTGCCTTGATAATCACACTGAATTGTTACTGTGCTCGCTTCATTTTTCAGTCTGACAGTGCATTCATGGTAGCTGATTTAATTTGGAAAGCAATACTCTCCACCTTTTTTTCTCTATTCTCTTTTTTCCGTTTAAATTTATTGATTAGTCTCTTTTTGTATATTGTACAGATTGTTGAATATTAAATCGTCTCAGGAGTTCCTGTGTTTTCACTCTCTCTGTGATTACATGATTCAGCCTGTGGCTATTTTAAAAAGACTTATGAGACAGATGATTGCTTTTCTTTAAAGCTTAAGGAATACATCTTGAACTTCAATTACATTTTTGATAACAGTATGCAAAGTTCACTACATCAAGGCTGGCATTATTATACTGTTTAGTTATTGGACAAAAATCTCATTAAAGAGGAAAACCAACAATGCTCTAGTCCATTTTAGTACTTTTCCATTTTCCCTCTCTGTCAGTGGAGGTCATTCCAAGGCCCATTGGTTCCTCTTGAAAATGCAAACCTTTAAAAAAGCTTATAATATATTGTTTTATGCCCTAAAATGGCTGGTCATACTAGTTTACACAAAATTTTACTTATGTAGAAGTAAACAGTACTTATATAGAAGTGAACAGTACTTTTGATAGGGACTATTTTCACTAATGTACTGATGTCCATTTTGTGAGTGTTTCTGACAGTGGGCTAGCTTCGTGTATGCAGCACAGTGGCCCCCTTACAGCTGGTCAAATCACACTGTCCAAAAGCAGAAGCAGTGCTGGCAAGAAATTTTCTCTTGTAACAAGGAGCACTTACTGAAAATGTTCATCTTTCAGTTTCAGTGAGAATAAAATTATTTTACTTGGCCACCTATTTTAAGTCATATTCAAAAATGCAAAGAAAGTAATTACAATCTGAATAAACATTTGTTTTTAAATGTAATCTTAGTTGCAGTTACCCATTTCTTGTAATTACAAAAAAGATGATGTAAATCTGTTTACATGTTATCCATTTCTACCTAACCCTGACAATGGAAATCCATAGAGAGAAATCACACTTTGGACACACACACACACACACACACACACTATACTCATTAGAAGGGCTAAATCGATGTTGGTTTTGGTCTTTTCATGGATTTATCCTTTAAAATTTCTTACCCCTAACATTTTCTTAATTTTGTTATGATAATCTCACTAACACAGTGTGGAAACAGCAGCTTAGATGCCTATCTGTATATGATTTATGTGTTATACCTGAGACATATGAAACATACAACTATATGAACCAGTAAAAAACAAAAAAACAATGGTTTGTTTTTTTTAACAAAATAAGGAAAACTGCTATTTCAATTGACAAAAAATAGCGTCAACTAGGCCTGAGACAATATGACTGTAACCAATGTTTGTTTTTGTGATTATAAATGTTGGTCCTTTAAATAAAACGTGTTTAGCACCTTGAGCAAAGTGAGACATCTGAGTTCACTTACAGTCTAAAAGCAGTGGACTGACAGTGAGAGTTTACTGGCCTGGTCAAGATTGGCCAATAGGACGACAGTAGCTGTGTCTCTGTGCAGAACACATTGTTGAGAGGTCAGCTAGGACAGTCTGATTTTTATAAAAATGACAGGCTGGCTATAACAGAAGCCCAAAATACATATTAAAAATCAGAAAAAAAAACCATTCTATATAAAGCATAAAAACCATACATTTTTAAATTATTCAAAACAAGATAAATGTCTCTGTAAACAAAATTGACCTTGTCACTATGTCCTCTCAATTTTATGCATACGAGTCACTTAACTTGAGAGATAAAATCTTCCAAAATAAGAGGAAAAGGAAATTACATCTTCAAAAACTGGAGAAACTGTTCCAGTTGTCCCCTCTGGGTCCATGATTTAAGAGGTTTGTGTCCTTGTCCTGTAAGTGCTCTGGGACGGCACAGCTTTCTTGCATCTTCTAGCTGAAACACACAGGTCCGACAGTGAAGCCAAACTGGTGGGTGAAATTTTCCCCTCCCATGACTGCTACGTCTCTCAGAGGAAGCAGGTGAAGGTCCTCAAACTCAAACACTGACTCCCGAGTTCCAGAAACGGTCTCCTCTCCAGGCTGTAAAACAGGACACAAAACACTTGATTTTAACATTTAATTGCCATGAATCATCCCTTCTTTATGTGACAGTGATACTTCAGCATTTTTGGTTTGTGTTTTCTTGCAACTAGAGCTCACTTTTTATTTTTGACTTTCTTCTATATTTTCACAATCCCTAGTCTCTTTCCAAAGTTAATGCATTAAAAAATTTTAAGCCCAACTACAAAATTTTGATAAATTATGAGGTCTTGACGCTTAAACCAAACTTTCCAGGTCCTTATACACAAGGTCAAGAGATGCTGCTCTTATGGCCAAACAAAAACACAACTCCTGCTAAAAATAGTAAGATAATAATTTAAATAACTTAAAAAAAAAAAAAAAAAACTTCCACCAGCATGGACAAAAAAACAAAAATCTGAGGGCCTTTAGCTTTTGCATGGACTGTATCTTTTTAAAAGTTATTTAAAAGACTATAAAAATGTATACAAGGAAGATGGAAAAATTTAAATGTTGCTGGATATCCCCGGGCTAGCTAAGGTTTTCCCCAACACTATTGTACCTAACGTCAACAGCAGCATGTCCTGTACTTCCTCAAACCCACAAGAACAACTTGAGACAGGAAGTTTGTTCAAGTTTTACATACCAAACAATCCTTTAGTTCTCCCACATAACTTTGCTTCCTTGTGTCGGTGAGAAATTTGACTTCTCTGTCTGTCTGGCCCAGTCTGTGTCCTGGATGGCAGGAATAGGTCATCTTCTGGATGGCAGTGCTACTGTGCAACCTCAGAAAACGCATCTGGACCACATTAGCACCTGGATAGTAAAACTGATGGACAGAAAAAAAGAGATCAAAAAGTGTCACCATATGAGCTGGTTCATGATTAAAAAAAAAATAAAATTTAACAGGTAAAAATCAAAAATACGTAAATGAAGAACAGACTATGAAAATTGATTGTAATGTAGGATGTGAAAAGGGTTGCTTACAGCTATTCAGCCGTTTTTAGCTCATAGTTTTATGAAACATTTATAGTCTCAATATGTTAACAAGTGTTGTCGTTTCCCAGCGCCTCCAAGCTACCAATAACATCAATGAATGTAGTGTGAATGGATATGGTATAGCTATTTGCGATATGAAATTACATCTAATTACAATTAGAATAAACGTTCCATTCGGGTTGTTCCCTTTGGATAGACTTACTCACCTGAAAGCCCTGCTCCAGCCTGCTGAGCCACTGAAAAGATCCTTCTTCAGAAAATTCCTCCATCCAGGCTTTCATGGCCAGCTGCAGGCAGAGACAGAAGGCACACAATCGCATATGCAAGTCCTGCTTTCATACTGGAGGCTTGTGATGGTTAAAGATGTTCAGACAACTGCTAATGGACTCTGGTTAAGCATCCAACTCAAGCATGAACCAGAAGGAGAAAGGCTACATGGTAAGTGTGAGATGAATCCACTTTGACAATCCACATGAAAAATCACATTATTTTCTGTTGTTTGAGCGGCATAACAAAGTGTCAGTATTTAATAACCCAGAAAAGAGACCTGGTTGGACTTTTCCTACAAATCTCCATGAACTTGAATGAGTGGTTTTGACTAAAACTTTTTAACAACTATTGGATGGATTGTCACAAAATTTGGTACTGGTATGCACGTCTCCCTCAGGATAAACTGCATTCACATTGGTGACTCCCTTAACTTCTCATGTAAAAGTATGATCGGGTCAAATTTTAATTCACTTGAGTGTTTGGTTCATGACTGAATATGTACAAAACTAATAACAGTCTTATCAGTGCCAAGCAAATGTTTGCAAGCTAATGATAAACAGCAAACGCAGTTGTTAGCATTTCATTGTAAGCATGCTAATGATGATGTTAAGCTTGTTGTATTGCTCGTAGACTTTAGGTATGGATATATGTTTAGAATCTTAGACTCGTTGCTCTTTTTAAACTGAGAATTATTACTAAGTAAATTGACAGCTGGCTGAGCTGGCAAGCTAATGGCAGCGAAGAGTGTTAGCTTCCTCATCAGCTGACTCTTAGAGCCTGAGAACCTCCATCTCTCAGAAAAAGTCAGCTGATGGGACGACTAATTCTTTTGTTTGGGTCAAATGTGATAAGACATAAAGCTTCATTCTTTTGCAAATTGCAATCAAATAGTTACGAATTTTTTGAATATGTATTTTTTTTGGATTTGTAACCAATGCCACTGAATGGTGCTGTGTAAAATCTTTTTCAAAAATGCTCTGTATGTCTGTGTTTGTGTTACACAATTGATATCTGCAATAAAAATCAGTGGCTCACATAACAATGTTCGATTTTGTGTTAATGATGATCTAACTGCCAAAAAAAAGACTTTGGTTGGAGAAAAATTATAAAAATCTTCAATATTGACTGTGTCATAACTTCACCTCCCTGCAGCACTCTCACAGGAGTCACTATGAAAGTTTGAGCTGGCTCACCATTCATCATATCAACATTCAGGTCGTACAACACATCTACGTGAAGTTAGCGGGCATGTCATTGATCCAGAGGTGCAATTTTCTTTAGCCTTTCTCTCGTGATGTCTTTATACCTGAGAGTCTCGAGGATGAAGGCAAGTCTGTATTGATGTGGAAGAGAAGCTGCAGTAGGCAAGCAGAGCGTCGGCCGGGCTGCCCTGGTTGGGGTCAATGTAATACATTCCTGCAGAGAAAGGTTAGTGAGAGCTCAATGAGATCTGCAGGGATGAAAGTGTTGCGCTCTACACTTACAGACAGACCTGAGCATAACACAACCACTCCAACATACCGGATTCTACTAAAAGAATACTGAAGATGTTTAAATTTTTTTAATTTAAAAAATTCTTTCTCAATATATTGGATATGTATTTCCCCCCCTTTCAAATAGATCTGACACTTGACACCTGCTCTCAGGGACTATTAGCAAAGTAGCAGTAACACCTCCACAGTACTGCCGAGACAGTATGGCAATACTTAGCAGGTTTACTGAGCCTAAAGAGGCATGAACAAAGATAAACACTGAGTTTTCTCATTGCTAGAAGGTACATTAGTCAGGTAAATAAGCAATGATGCTATTAAGAATAATGGCATCATAATAAGAAATTTAGATAAAATAACATTAAATAAATACCCCCCAATTTTTTTTGTTTGTTAATGTTTATTTTTGTTATAACATAAAATCTACCAAAAAACATTCAACCTTTTTTTCCTTTAATTATAAATCACTTGAATGTTACAAATGGAAAAAAACTGCGTGCATCATTACACAAAATTTTCTTTTTGCTTCCTAGTGAGACAGCTGAATCTTTGAGACCACATGACCATGTGATCATGCAAATCAATTTTTCTGAGCCAAAAGTTACAAACTTGTATCTGGGCCCCAGTGGCTTGGACGCATCATGGTCCTATGGGAAACTACCAGCAGCTACAGGTTTAAGTGTAGGTGGGACAACCAGCAACAAAAGAGATTGCTTATTTGAAAACAAAGATGAGAGCTCGTTTAAAGGTCTGCACTGATGTTGCTACAGAGATCCGTGCAATGCATTTACACTTAAGACACCATATGAAGCAGGCCAATATATTTTCTTTTTATGGCAGTGACAGTGGAGGCACTAAAACATGCCACTGTGGACTCGATGAATTTTATTTATCAGTTACTGTTAAAAATCACTATAAACATCTGCATAAATTTGATCCACTGCACAAACATTTAAAAAAATGCTACTTTTAAAGCTAATGTGCCTGTCACAGAAAAAATCTCAATCTGAGTGATATTTCTCAATGAATCTTAAAAGAAGAGTTGTAAAAAAAACATTTCCATGTCAGAGTTTAGAGAAGACCAAATGAAGGATGATGCACACGTAACAGAGAGGTCAGTATTCAGAAGTGCAGTTAGCTCATCGATATTTTAAATATTCAATGTGGTCTAACTGTGATTTGATTGTTTCAGGAACTGACCGCTGCTGTATTCAGGGTGGCAGAGCCAGAGCTCCAGACAGGTGGTGGCAGGATGTTCCTTGCTGCCATCAGGAGGATCCACCAGCAGCCGAAGCTCCTGCTGCAGAGAATCCAGCAGAGTCTGGATCAGGTAATAGTTTGGCTTATCCGACACGTACATCAGATCCTGGATATGAAGAGAGAATAAAAAAAAACAAAACAATAACAACATAGTCAGTTTCTTTTGGAGAGTTTGATGTAAAAGCAAAATATTCATTTAAGTTTTACTTGTGTGTAAAATGTGTTTTCTTCATTTCGTGTCTGGTTTAATTCATTCAAAGTTTCTTATATTAATTACTTCTGTTATTGTAAGTCAACCTTTACAAAATGCATTAATTGGAAGATGACTACATGAATCACTTGCCTTAAGCTGAGTCATCGTCATGTTCAGTGATTTTCCTGGTGGTCCGGGAGCCCCAGGTGGACCCTAAAACACAAAGAACATGCACAATATCAATATTAAAACTAGATTTTGAAAAACTTACATTACAATCAAGTTTTTATTTAAATAAAATCTTAGATTCACAGAACTGAGAGATAAGACAAAGAGTTTTTTTTTCTTGAGCTGTTTCATATATTGCCATTTTTCTCAAATCAGGTAATCTGTTATTTGACTGGTATGGTCATAGTGTGTTTTTGGTTAAATTATAACTTAAGAAAACATCTAAGAAATCTAAAATTTTTGGCCATTTCCTCAAAATGTTAAGCTAATGTGAGCTAAATGCCAGTCATTTATAATCTCATATTTAAATGTATGGCATTGTCAGTGTTGCTGTAGACATCTTTTTATTAACTAATACATTTTAGGTGTACAGTATCATAAGTGCTATATATTTATATGAGCACATTTGAAACTCATCAAACATTAACACAGCCTTTGGTTAATCCTCTGCTGCCTCACTCAGATTTAAACTTACTGGGAGCCCCCTTCTGCCAGGCAGACCAGGCAAACCTTGGTAGCCTTTCAAACCCTGCAGGGAGAAATAAATGTGACAAGCTCAACACATAATTCTGCACTGTTGTGTGCATGATACCACACCATTAACTATAAACACATTGATATTGCAATAAAGATGGCTGCAAAATCCCATTACATGCTAACATCAAATCCAAAGTGTGACAGCTTTATGATTACATGTGTCATCAACATGAACCACAGTTATCCTGTCATAGAGAATCCTCTGGGGGGTCTGCTTCAGATAACAGTTAGAAAAAGCTGAATTGAGGTTGATCAGTCATGACAGGAGTGTATAAGTTGATCGTATCATACCTTTAATCCAAACAAACCCTGCAACAGAGGAAAAAAGCAGGATAAGAAAAAGGCATTGGTATGATTTTCCAGTGTGAAGTGGATTTATCAACAAAGAGCTTCAGAGGGCTTTTATCTGCTGCATTAAGAACCCATCAGCCATAGCTTTGCAGATTTTATAACCTATGACGATGATTTTTTCCCCCTAAGACAAAGTGGGTTGAAAACAATCATTATTTGCTGCTGAGCTGTGAATGATTCACCAGACTGGTTAGCTGACAGAAAACAGTCTGCACTTTACAGGAATGACTGGAGTTATTATTAAACAATAACATTTCCATCGCATGCTCCACTGTGCTGTCTCCATTTTCCAGACACAAGTTGCATAAATGTATCAGAGTGACAAGTTAAGAGCTTAAGTTCAATGTATGAAATATCCCAGACAAAAAGTTAAAAATAAATAGCCTGAAGAAATATTTGTATTCAAAGTTGTTTCCATTAAAGCGATAACATCAATGAAACATAGAGCCAAACTAGTTAGCTTAAACATAGCTAATAGAACTTATAGTGGCACTTCAGGTAGTCTAATAGCAGGTTACTAGGAATGCTAACAGTGGTAGAAAAAGAAAATAGGTAAATATATGTTAACTCTTTCTTTACTTGAAACTTACAGGTAGTCCTGGAAACCCTGGTGTACCTCTGGGTCCTGGTAGACCAATATTTCCCTAAAGAAGAGTAAAAAGGGAAACATTTTTCTAAGTCTGCCACACAAAAACATTTTAATGAAGAAAGTTTGTAAGATGTAGGGAGGCAAACTACAATCTAAATTGTACCTGCTCTCCCTTCGGGCCTAATGAACCGGGCAACCCAACAGGACCACGGATGCCCTGAAGAAACACAGTAAAAAAGGGAAAAGAAATAATGTTCACAGTGACTACCTCACAAGAAAACTACATAATCTCAGCATAATTACAATTCAAGATAAATTAAGAACTGGAAAAGTCATTTCCATCCACTGACTGTTTTTAAACTTTAAACATGACTTGTTAAAATAATCATATGTGTATTATGCTGAACTCAAAATGAATAAAGAGCTTTTCCAGAGAAAGAACTCCTGAGTCAGAGCAGCTCAAGATCTCAGTCTCTTGTTTTATGGGTTCATGATGTTCTGTTGTTTTCTAAATTTCTTAAATTAAGCGAGTGGCTCGGTCAATAAAAGTCTTGGTAAATGTTTGAAAAAACAACAATGGTACTAAAATGGTCAACTGTGAAACATTTGGGGACAATATTTGGGCACTGAAATGAGACAGTAGAATTTTTAACAGACTTCCATTTGTCTTTACACCACACTCACTCTGTTTAATAGCAGTGTATTTATTTGCAAAGGAAACTACAGACTTTTTTCATAAAAGGACAGCTGTCTGAAAACATATGGAGACTGCCTCTGTCAGGACTTCAACATTATGTTTTGGTACAACTTTCTGGTGAAAAGTTACCCTCTATTAAGTTTTAATCACACTGTAATACAGATGCTTTAACCAAATGGTCTCCCTCATGTCTCTCAGCCCCTGGAGAGCTGTTTGCGCTCCTACACTGCACTATGCTGGATCGCTACGGTGAGCAATCAGATGTTTGATTGAAAAGATAAAGGTCGACATTAATGCATTTTTCACTTTTAAAACTCACTTTACATTCAATTCCATATTCCAAATACTCAATGGCAGCATTCCCGTGAAAAACTGATGCTGGTTATTTGTTAACTACAGCGACAGTTGCCTAGGGGACTGATCACACACTACACATTATGACAGCTTAGTAAGTGAGCTCTGGTTTTCAGCCTCAAATTTAAATTAAGAACTTTTGTTCAGTTAAATTGACAAAATAATAGAGAGCAGTAAAAGTAAAAAAGGAACCAACAGGTGTAACATGATTACGTGTCCAATTTGGACAGACTCCAAATAAAAAACATCAACATCAATGGTGTACCAGAGGAAGCGGGAGGCAAGTACACAACGGAGCCACTGGAGTACTTGTTCCTTTGGTTCCTCAATAAAGACAAGATTCTTTACATCCCAGTGACAAAAACAAAAAAATGCCATTTTGACCAAGATTTTGCATCGGACTTGCAGAACGAAAGATGTGAATATATCTCTTTTTAGAAGGCAATGAGGTAGAACTGAATATGGAATAAATTTTCATTTTTCAGGGAAAAGGTCAAGAAGTACTGTGGGATGAAGCCAGAAACTGTAATATGAGATGAGTGAACAGTACAAGCTCATCAATATGAGCCATAATACAGAGTTCAATTATTAAAAAAAAGGCCAGCCCTAAGAACATGCATGCAACATAAAAACAAACAAAAAGAACAACAACAACAACAACACCCTAAACCTAACAAAAAAAACAAGTGTGACAAAAATGAATAAATAAATAAATAAAGCTAAGCATTGTGAACCTTTCTACCAATTTAAGAAATTCAGCAATATAATCATGTTGTTTAATGTTGAGTAGCTTTGGAAGACATTACTCATCTTAAGTACTAATTTTTGTCGAAGTTCGGTCAGTGGATTGTTGGGTTCATTGTTTCAGCCAACTAGTTCTGAGTGATGTACAAATCTTGCTTCTCTAGACTTACTGGTGCCTCAGTGATAAAAGTACCAATGTACTGAGCCAAGCAAACTAAGCACTGCTTACTGCCCCTTTGAGAATTGAAAAATAAATCAACAAAAAAATAGTGGTTTATTGTATCAATGGTGATCATTCACTGTCATTATTCATTAGGGATGGATGGCCGGATCTGCAGCTTATTCTCTAGGAGGAAGGGCTGCACATGGTTAGCAGCAAAAAGGAACGTGTAACACATTTGGATCTCTGATAACCTCTCAGTCAAGTATCCAGTTGAATGTCCTCTGTCTTTTACAAAGTTAACCACATTTTCTCACATGTTTGGTCACAGTTCTTTCCTCTGTATCAACAGAAAAAAAATCTGCCTTATTAGCATGTAGATTAAAGTTCTTCTTTTCTTGTGTGTAAAAATAACTTGTTGGTTAGTATGTAGCTTTATATGGAATGAAAAAAAACTTGTTAATGGCTTTGTCAGTGTGGCCCTTTCATAAACTTGGTATTGATATAAAAGCTCAACTTATTTACATAGTCACTTTGGGGTCTTTCTTGCTATATTATTGCCTTACTATATGCCTTAATTAGCTAGTTAGAAATGAAAAGTTTGTAATATTTGTTTATTTATGTGCTCAAATTGCTAGCTGCCAAATTATTTAAGTTGGTAAAATAAACTAATTTTGTTTTACAAACTATGTACTAAACTTCAGCCTACGACTTTTCTGTAAGCCATTTCAATGTGGAAATTCAAGACACAGAGGAATAGTGCTGTCCAATCCAACCTGCCCTGCCAGCATGGTATTCCGATAAGTGATGTGTCCCTGGAGAACCATTAAGAACCAGAGCCAAGCTGACAGCCTGGATCCTCCAGTAGATTTTTGTCTGAACTGAGGTACCGGTTATCTGTGACTGGGGCTTTAAGTTTTATTGAGCCAGTCAATGCAAAAAAGGCCCAGCTTGATTAAACTTGCTCTGTAGAATACTGTATTTACCCTGCGGTGCGTTCATACACAAATCAAATTGATTGTTTGTGTGGATTCTAATAATGCAATATGTATTCAATGCAATATCCTACTAGTATATTAAAGAGTATGGATTATGCTCACAGTGGAATCTGATCGTTATTAGATTTTTGTCTGTGTTCTAATTAAGTGTGGTTATAAGATATTACCCACAGAACAACTTTGTGACAATCCTGAAAGCAAATTTGCATTTTTAAATTCGGAAATGTGTAGCTACTTCATAATCTCTGCTACTTGCATGTTAATATAATTTCATTACTGTGTGGAGTATTGATCTCACTGCAAAAAGATCATTACTGCATGAACAATGAGTCCTCCTCCTGCATGCTAAACCCACACAGAGCCCCACGATTCAACGAGAGAATGACACCCAAGCATAGCAGCATTGTTTTTTCTGTTCAGGCTGTTAAATGGACGGACTTCATCTAGAGCTTTTTGAGTAGAACACGGTATTACAAAACAAAAAATTGAGTACCAAGTAAAAGAACATAAGTAGGTGATTTATCATGAAGTAAAAAGATCATACTTTAAGCAATATTTTAATTGTGCAACCACACCAACAGATGGAGAGCCGATGAATAAAGCAACAGCAAATAACTTTTTATATCTTTTCTCCAACACTCTGTGGAGCCATGCTTAATGATGTAAATACTGTACTCAGTGCAAAAAAAATTTAGAACTATCCATGAAGAAATGCATGGAGATAATTACTGATTTTGATTATATCTTTATTAATTCATTGATTGATTGATCTATAATTTTCCAACTGGACTGTGGGAGGAAACTGGAGCACTTGTGGGAAACCCAAACAGACACAGGCTGTAGAAAGGCCAGAGTAAACCAGCGGGGTTTACACCTTCCTGCTGAAAGGTAACAGAGTTAATTACTGCACTACTGTGCTGTCAAGACAACGAAATGTTTCTTTTAAAAAGGGCCTTTTCTTTGGGATCTTTTCCAGTCCTCTAGGTTGCTCATCCTGCTCGTCATATTGTCCTGTCTTGTCTCCATAGCTTTTTCCCTCCCTCTAAAGGGTGGGCAGGATGTCTTCAGGAAACTGGATGAGACGAGACCTCTCCTCCTGCCACTGCAGCAGCTGACTTTTCAGCTCTCTGTGTCTGGGCCAGTGTGGCTCTCAATTTGTTGATTTCTGTCTGCGGTGCCAGAAACATGCCCTTCTCCCTCTGGCTCTCCTTATACCTCTGAAGAGTTTTTTTTCCCTGAGCCGCTGAAGTTCGAGCTCGGAAACATAAGTTGTGGCCTGCTGGGGGGAAGCCTCTACGCCATTGCAAACCTTGTACACTGTTTTTTTTAACTGCAATAACAGATCTAACAAAGCTTCATTGTTCCTCTTTATCTTGGTGCCTGCTTACTGTGGTTCGGCAGGTTTATGCTGAGGGATGAGGCCACCTTCAGCAGCCTCGAAAGCCTGCTGTGTAGTACCTGAAGGTGTAACTGCTTTTTGTGGTACACCCTTAGGTGTAGCAACCCCCTGCAGAGCATCCTCAGGATGCTTCTTGAGGAAGCGTTAGCTGGGCACTGTCTCTGTCTGTATGTACTCAAGTTGTCTTTTCTTTGCCTGTTCTTTTCTTGAGAGTTCTGTCACAGTTGTGTAGGATGGCTGAGGTGTCAAGTGCTGTTGGACAAGACACCACTCAAAATGTGTGACCTGAACCTTGCCTAACAGTTCTTTCTGAGGGGTGCCATAAGGTGGTGGTGGTGTCCAAAGTTTTTTTCTCTGGACAAGCCCTTTATGTTAACTCAGGCAGAATCACAAGCTTGCTCTGTGTTTGTGTGTGTGCTTGTGTGTGTACCTTCATGCCATCAGCTCCTGGCCATCCAGGCAGTCCACTGTCTCCTTTCTCACCCTGGGGACACAAAAAAGTGAGCCTCAGCAGCACAACAAGTAGCAGAATCTAAACTAAATTAAAAACAACATGAAGTTAGCTTTGACTCAATCCAATAACATCCAGTTTGGTTTGGTCATTTAGCTCTCCCTTAATCTGTGTCAGTTTTAATAATTCATATATACCTCTTTCCCATTTTCACCTTGATCCCCTGGTTCTCCACGTAAGCCCGGGATTCCCTTGGAGACAAGTTGAGTAGAGACAGTTCAAGTTGATATATATTTCATGACCGATCAAGTGTCCTTAACTGAAATCGTTCAGTTTGATATTCCCCTTCCTTTAAATCACTAAATGGGACAGAGGGCTGAAAAGGCAATCTTACTGCACATATATGTTTTACTATTAACAAAAAAAGATGATATCAATTGACTTACAATGAGCCCTGGCCACCCAAGGAGGCCAACCTGTCCTGTGTCTCCCTTTTGGCCCTGAACGACAAAACACAATCCACTGTTAGCTCAAACACCACGGTTAAACCAGATGTACACAAAACCTGTAGCCTTATTTACATTTATCCCACCTTTGTTCCCCTGTCTCCTCTGGTCCCTCTGACTCCAGCTTTCCCCCGTTTCCCCTGAGGACAAGTTTGCCATGTTTTTCAATGAGGCAACAGAAAACAAAAGAGAAAACAAAGAATAACCTAATGTTTTATGTATGAACTGACAGGAGCAGTGGCTGTCAGAATGGCTGTTTCCATGACCACTTTTTCCAATGCACACGTCTCATTATCTGAACAAAAATTTTAATTTTCAAGAATAACCAAGAGCTCTTTTATCACAAAGCCGTGAAAAGGATTTACATAAGCACTACGAAGATAAGGACTAATTAACCTTAACTAGTTCTCTGTTTTGCAAGACTCAAACAAGAAAAACTTACCCTCCGTCCAACATGACCTGTTTTCCCTGGTGATCCCATCTTGCCGTCGTCTCCCTAAAGGGAAAAAACACAAACTGATCTGTGAAAAAGCAAACTACAATGTTTCCAGACAACCCCCAACTTAAAAGGAGATATTTTGAAGCTGCATTGTTATTGTTTGTGTTTCAAATTTTAAACAGAGGTTGTTTTTTTTTAATGTAATGAACATAAATAACAAATGCATCTTAATGTGTTATAAGGAGTAATCTACAACAAAACATGTTTTGAACCATTAACATGATCAAATTGATTTTAAGACTCTGTAAGCAGCACAAATGCCATCTTTGGGGTTGAAACTTGTGTTAGACGCCTTCCCCTCATATAGAAATGCAACAACTGCTTCAAAACTAACTTGTCTAGAGAAAGGCAGGCTCAGCCCTCCATTTATTACTTATTACGGTGCAAATAAAGTGGAAATATTACTGATAAGGTTGGGTCATGCTTTGTCGAATTTTAGAGTAGTCATTTAATAATAATAATAAAAAAAGACTGTGTATACGCTTATTGTCTTGTATCAGAAACATATTTTGACTTTTTTTTTTTGAACAAAACCCAGGTAACAATGTGATACTACGTAGTACCGTGTAATTACCAGGCACCAGTATGATGAGATCTGTTTCTGAGATGGGTAGCAGTTTAGCAATTGGTAGGATGCCATGGTTGGCTGGATTCCATTTAAGAAACAGAGGAGACATGCAGAGACTACAACCATCAAAAAGTTCTGTGTGAAACTACTTTGGAAAACAACTTTGCACAGTAATGGAGAGGAAAGCACTCAGAGGGAGGAGGGGTCCTGTTTGCTGATCAATACCAGACAAAGTAAGTTTTGTGATTGATGTGCAAAACAAACAATGGTCGTCATCTCAAAGATGATAAAACAAGCTTCACTGTCCTATCAAGACCAAACATGATACAAAACTTAAGAAACTAAATGATGATAATGTAAATGAGTTGCAAGCTAAATTAAACTGAGTGCCTGGCCAGGACCAAAGATTCATGGACAGCACATAAACTAGGTAGCATACAATGGTTACCTGCCATTACAGTGCTGCACACTGCTAAGACCTCTACTATACACCCATATCTCTCTATCACTGTCTGTGCTTGTATGTATCCATGAATTAGTGCTGGTGTGTATGCATGCTCTTGTGCATGCTTGTTTACGGTGTGTGATTTTTGAGTTATGGTGGAATAATTCCCATTGATCTTTGACTAGCAATTTGACTTGAGATGCCAGTCCCTAACTACTAAGCCTGCCTGCATTTATGAGTTGGGGGACAAGCTTCCACATTTTGAAAAATGTTTACTCCCTTCATTGCAGAGTGTTAATTAAAAACATGTGAATGCCAAAAACAGGAACTGTGATGTCACTGGTAACATGATGTGTTACTAGTACATGTGATGTTCAATTGGGACGACCCGGTTGGAGAATGGCATGGTAGCTGAGACTGCTGTAGACTGCAACAGCTTCTATTTCTTGTAAATGCCAGCAGCAGTAGTGCTCCATCAGATGACCAGATGTGACAGAGTTAAGATCTAACATATGTGCATTTGACTGTGCTGAGTAGGGGAGGACAAAAATTCACAATGGGACAGTACCTTCTCCCCTCTCATGCCCTGTTTTCCTTCAGGTCCTGGTCTTCCTTGAACTCCCTGCAAAGCAGCATAACAATTTTTTATATTTTTGCTGACAACAAAAGATACACACACGCAGACACATATATACAATGGTTTAATTGTTTTTATTTTTCTTAATCATTGATCACTACCAAGAAATGGTATCACATGACACCAGCTGCTGAAGGCAACATTTCTCTCATCCACACTGTTATTGTGTTGTACACATCCACACACTTACAGGAGCCCCTGTTGCACCTGGGGAACCCTGGGGTCCAATGTCTCCAGGACGCCCCTGAAAACATTTAAGGAGAGAAAGCATTTTGAACCTTGGTAATTCATATAAGAAAGAGTGTTGGTGTTCCTTAGCAATGGTTTAGTGTTTACCTCAAATCCTGGGAGAGCTGGAGGACCACGGATCCCTGGCAGACCATCATCACCCTGCACATGTAATTCATAATTTAGATATTTTTCCAGGATTTGAAAGAAATGTATTTATGAATAATGTGCAGATTTATGCTGACATGCCGGGAGCTCGTGTAAGGTGGCTTTGTGTATGCAATAGAGGAGATACTACATGTAACATGAGAACCTCACTAACCTGGTCCCCTGGTGGACCTGGAGCTCCTGGCTCTCCCTTCAGCCCCTGTGGCCCTGGTTCCCCTTTAGCTCCCTGGTCCCCCTGAGGTCCAACTTTTCCTACTGAACCCTGCCATGCAGACATCACAAATAAGCAAATATGCAATACAAGTACTTTGGCAATTTTTTTAAAGTTACTCTCATTGAAAAGATCTGAGGTTAGTCAAAGTACTCTGAAATTTTACTGACATTGTTTTCCTACATATAAAAAAAGCTCTGCAAAAGGGGCTGAAGGCACAAATATTCTTCCTCCTTTATTAAGAAATTCTGGATCTATCAAACAGAGGCCTTCGGCACAGCCCATCAACGCTGCGTGCCCTGTTAACCAGTAAAGAACCGTGTGCATCAAATGGCAAACATTAGCATAAAAACAAAACACTGGAGAGATTCAGGCAAACATGTCTAAGCCTCAGTCAGACTTAAACTCAGAGAGATGAGGAGTTTTGTACAATAGTAGGTGTAGTTGCCATGTTTTATTTTTTTATGTTTTTTTGTTGGCCAGTGGCTTGTACCTGGCAGTGGCTATCACAGTATTAGTGCTTGTGCAAATCATCGAGTTATCCTGTGCACTGTTTGAATCTCAGACTTTGGGAAGGAACATCTCCTCCTTCAGTAGAAGACTGAAAATCCCTCTTTAAGGAAAAACTGCACAGATACAAGTCAGTAGAGTCAAGACTAGACATTTTAGGGGACATACACATACAAAAATACCATTGTAGAATGTTTTCCCCTGATTTCACCTGACATAAAATTTAACAAGAATCAAGGTTGTAAAGTTGACAATTTTTCAAGCTGAATTCAACAGTTTTTAGATCCACTTTGCAACTATATTTCTTAAAAGCACCCTGTGAACAACTTAGCAACTTAGTACATCTTGGAAAAGATAATTACATTTATTTAATTTGCATGCATGCTGCTCAGAGTCACACAATCCTCAATCACTCAGCCTCTCCACTTGAACGGCGTGCAGGTAATCAGCAGGTCAAGCTGCCAAGCTAAGAGTTCACTGATCAATGTGAGCTTTTAGAGTTAAATGCTTGTAAACTCAGTTAAAACACAACTAAACTTTGTTCAATTTAATGTTAAAAGAGCACAGCAGGCATTAAATATTGTGCCACTTTAACCTTCTGCCGTCCTTCAAATGGCTTGCACATCCTAAGCTTCTAGTTATGTTTACATGTTTATATCAAGCTAGGCTAATTGGAATGTCATTAGTTTTGCAATATTTTATATGTAAAACATTTTGACATTTTGGTGGTGCCAGATAAAAAGTCAGAGGATCACTTCCAAAGGCAAAACAGCTCATCCTTGAGGGAACATTAATATCCAAAACAAAATTCATGGCAACTCATTCAATGACTGTTTAGACATTTCACTTAAAACCACCAGTCAACCTTGGTGGTATGAGAGAAAAAGACAAGGTATCATTAGTATTCATCCACTAGTCACTATTAATATCTGCATACATTTCACCGACTCATCCAATAGTCATTAAAATATGGCTAAAGAAAAGAAGAAAAAAAGTGGCAGCCAGTCTGATGCTTTTTGAACTTAATATGTACTTTGTATTTCTTCAGCAGCAGAACACCTTGTATTACAAAAGTTTAGGTAACACTGCAATTGGTTGGACTTCTCTTTACAGTAAGTCATTTTCAGACAGGAAGACAGGAAAATATAGGCAGGCAAAAAAACCAAACACAGTAAACAACTGTCTGAGAATACTTACAGGTGATCCAAACCCCCCTGTGTCTCCTCTGACACCACGTGTGCCAATTATTCCCTGAATATGACAGAAGCAGAGAAAAAATGGATGGCTTTGGTCATATTAAGTGCTTTGCACAAGTACTCAACACAAAAAAAACATGCAAAGTGCTTTGAAGATGCAAAATACTTGTTGTGACACAAACAGCAGGTGGACATCTGTTTGATGAACAAGTATTCACGCTCTAAGTCATTACTTGGTAGAACCCCCTCTCACTGTAATCAGAGCGGCATGTCTTTTTGGTTTTGTCTCTACCAGCTTTGTACATCTAGAGACTGCAGGTTTTGCCCATTTCCTTTGGCAAATATCAAAGCTTAGTCAGATCCTATGGAGACTGTCTGTGAAAAGCAATGTTCATGTCTCACATGTTTTTAGTGGACTGAAGTCTGGGTTTTGACTGGGCCAGCCTTAGACATTTGCCTTAAACATCACAGATTAGTTCTGGCTAAATACTTTGGGTCACCTTCTTAGGGAAAGGTCAACCTTGGCCTCAATGATGACCATTTTCTCAGTACAGTACCTGTTGATGATACTTACCTTTGCAGCTTTATGCTGCCTTGTCGCTCCTAGTAATACAAATCTGACAAAATTCTTAAAGTTATGATGTTTTTTAAGACTTTTTTCTCACAGTAAAGACTAAATCTTGGCTAAGAGAAATTATTCGCAAAGCATCTTAGCCCTTGAGAAAGCTCCTAAGGCGAAAAACTGTTGGAACAAAGCAGGACGTCTGAGACTGTCTTAAGGAGAGAAGAAAATGGTGGAAAGAGAAAGGCGAAAGAGAAATATTCTCCAAACTCACAATGATGCAGACTTAAAAGGCTACAGACAGTGCTGGGAAATGTTTGAGGCTGACCCCATAAGGGATGGGCTAACATCTCCCACAATGCTATGAAGCCAGAAATTAAAGTGATCACAACACAAAGATACTGTTTTTTGGCAACTGGAAAAATCCAACAGTGAAGCAACCTGATCAAATATCAATAGCATAATAAATACTTTGTAAATTATCTGTATGGTTAATAAATGTAAGCAAAGAAACAAAGCAATCAGTATGTGAATAGGCAGATGTGCATCAATGTAATAGGGTTATCATAGTTTAAAAAAAAAAACAAAATAAAGTAGGTGTGAAAAAACATTTTGTTAAGTGATATAAAAATAAAACTACAGAAAAAAAATAAATATGAGGATTTGGGGTTCTTACAAAACCACTTAAATTAAAAACAATAATAAAATGTCTTTAATTGTACTCAATTTGGTCAAATTTGTCAACACAATAAGCAATTAAAAAGGCATCTGTGCAAACGTTTATTGAGACTGGGATGTCTACTTGACTCTTTAAATTGCCTTCAGACAGTGTTTACTTTTTCTTGGTTTGACAAGCTGCGATAACTTGACCACCCCTCCATATTATAATTTAAAAACTTAAACTACTATAACATTTTTAAACACTAAGCATTTTCAAACTGAGAAACTCAACAGAAACTAAATGAAGCTTAGGTAAAATGAAAAAAACCCCAAATAATGATAAAAAAATTACAAGCTATAATGAGACAATATTTAGAATTAGGGTCAGTAATCAGACAGTGAGAGTGCAGACAAAGAATGGAGAAACACAGAAAAAAGAGGGATATGACATGATGTAACAATGCTTGCTGGGCAGAAATCTGCCACATTTTGGTTGTGTGGCATACACTCTAACCTCTTGGCTCGTGTGTTAAAGTCTACCTGTCCTTTAATCTTTGTCGTTTTTCTATGCCAGTGCACAGTCCAGTACTTGCTCCAGCATTTGTTTCCTCAGTTTTTTAGTTCAGTTTCTTTTTTCATTTCTTAGTGTTTTAAATTTGCCTCAGTTTGCTCCTTCTGTTTTTGTCCATTATCAGCTTAGTGTTGTTAAACTTCACCTTTAGTTTTCTTCAACCTACCTGCATGGTGTTTCTCTTTAGTGTCCTTTATTAAACTACCTATGATATTTAACAGTATTCATTTTCTAATGAGGGTTAATGATGCTTGTGCTGATTTTGTTTTTGTAATGATGATTAATTGAACACAGATGGACTATTAAACTAATGATGTGACCACTAAAGAAAACTGATCGCACGTGATCCAAGGGATTCTAAAAGCAAAGCTGTGAACATGTGAACACTCTTGATCTCTCAGATTTTTATTTGTGAACAATTCTTCAGACTATGTAATACCCCACAAAATACAATTTTGTGTTTGTCCACTACAAAAAAACCCCCCAATACATTCCATTATAATTTACAGCTACAACATGAAAAAATATAAGATTGATAAGTCCAGGGGAGGCTAAATGCTTTTGCAAGGCACTGTAGCTGTATGATGTACAAAATGCTGGATGGCAGCAGTGTTTACCTGAGGGCCTCTTGATCCTGGAGGTCCAGCCATTCCTGCTGGTCCAGGTTCCCCCTGGACAGACAAATAAAAATCCTGTGACATTTATTCTCACCCAGCTGATATAATACAAGCAGAGCACTGTTGGTGACGAGCGGTATAAAGAAAGTATATGAGAAAGGGTACAGAATGTGCCTGGCGAATCTCTCAAAAGTCCACAGTGCTAAGCTTAAGCAGAAGGCTTCTCTCAGTTTTTTTTCCCTGAGTAGTGTTTATGTAATTAAAATGACTCCAAAACGCTTCATTTTTAATACTTTCCACAAGAGTCCAATACGCTCTGATGCAAGACAGTTAAAATCATCATGATTTGATGTTTGCTGTTTGTTTTGTCCAGAATGTGTGAAAAAAAGACTTTGTTTTAAATTACAAATATTTGAATTCATTATTAAGTGAATCTGAGGTTATGCTCCCCTAACCCAAACCCAAAAACAAACAAGCAACCAATTAAAAACCTCACTGATTGTTGTTTTAATTGCTGACTGATTATACTTGGCGGCTCCAAACCAAAATAATTATAAAACCATGAAAACTAATATGGATCAAGAGAGGTAAAGCTGTTGTGTTGTCAGCAGGCTGTGATAGTGATGATAACTAATATATATCAGTTAAGTGTAAATAAAGTCACTCGGAAATTTCTGCTTAAAGTCCATTTTTTAATTATAGAGCACTACTTTATAATGAAGGAGTTGAATGAAATAATAACAACATTACCAGTGTTTGAATGCAGATTGTTAATGAAGAGAAATAATGTTACCTTCTGGCCCTGAGGTCCATCTGGTCCAGTGGGCCCCGGAGGGCCTGTGGCTCCCTTAAATAACAAACAAACCACAGAAAAATCAGGGAACATTGACACCAGTTTGAACATGAATAGAAAGCCAATTGTATCCGTCAAGATGGATCAATAAATATCAACTCTAGCAGTGAACAGCTCAATGAAGGTCAATTTAGAGACTTTGGAGAGCAGCATGTCACTGTCAGCATCGATAAATCCTGGCAACAAACTCACCCGTAACCCTGGCAAACCTGCAGGTCCCAATTCACCCATCAGCCCTGGATCCCCCTGTTCAAAAGAATGAACAGTCATTAGTCACTGGTGGTTGGGGTCATAGAGATTTCACATTCATTAATTTTTCACAAAGGCTCAATCTCCTAAAACTGTAATTGTTTAATGCATCAAGATTACACCAGGAGTTGTAAGGGCAGAGTGATGAATACTTGGAGCTTTAATGAGTATTTACTGCAGCAGGGAGGTAAATGTAATGATAAATATAAATGAGCTGTGTGCTCATAGTATCAACTTATCACTTAGGGCCCTCAAATCTAAACATTTTAAATGTTGAAAGCATGTTTTTCATTAATATGTCATGAAAATACCAAAATCACAACAGTTGCAAACAGTAACCATAACCCTGGGGGAATGGGGGAATAAAATTGTGCTTACCATTAGTCCAATGTGGCCCTTTTCTCCTGGTGGTCCCCTCTGCCCATTTTCTCCGAGGTCTCCCCAAGGGCCTTCTCGTCCAGACAAACCTGAAGGCCCCACCTCACCCTGCCGACAACAACCATGGTCTGATTAGAATCAGAGCAACACAACCATCATCCTGACCAGAGAACTTGTCCATTTACTAGTTTCAACAATCTATAGTAGTGCTATGTACTGACCTTGTCTCCTTTTGGTCCAGGATCTCCAGTTTCACCAGGATGCCCATCATCACCCTGTAGAGGAAAAATGAACATGAATCTGAATGTCAGAATAAAAACAGCTATTTGCTAGTTTGGGAAATACATTTATTCATTTTGTAAAAAAGTGTTAGATAAGAAGCCTGGATCCATTTTGCCTCTTTTCCCTCTTCATGCTTGTTTTTAAATCTAAGCTTCAAGGTACATTTTCAGGTTGTGGAACACAAATTTCATCAAGCTGGTATCACAGAAATCACAGGCCAGCTCTCTTCTCACATTATTGTTATATAATCCAAATTTAAAAACCCTCACAGGAATCTGAGTTAAGCACTGCCATCATAACGTCATCAGGACACTTTAATTAAACAGTTTATGTAACAGTGATGGTGGTTTAATGCTCCTAAAACCTTTTTTATGCATATTTTATTGAGCCCCTGAAATGTCAGGCTGAAAATAATCTGCAAACACTTACAAGAAATAAACAAACACAACAAGGACATCTGCTTTCCATATTACTCTTTGTGTGATGCTACACAGTTAACAGGGTGGACGTGATGCTGATGTGATGAAGTCCTTTAATTCTTCACTGGATTCGAAAAATCCCCTCCTGATAAGCTGCTCATTTATGAGACAGCAGTTGGACATGTGTGTGAGCATCTGCAATCAATTAAAGTTAAGATCTTGTATAAACAACATTGTTGCACCTACCTCTTTACCTTCTGGTCCAGGGGGTCCCTGTAAGCCTTTAGGCCCCTCGAGTCCTTTCTCTCCCGGGGGACCTGGAGGACCAGGTTTCCCATAAGACCCTTTGTCTCCCTGCCAAACATGGCAACAAAGGAGGACAGGTCAGTTAGCAATGGGTTTTACTTGGTCACACCCGAGACTGCAGACTGCTCCACAACACTGAACAAATCAGCTTTATCTCATGCTGTTCATAACCAGTTTTAACTGATTCCTGAAGTTGTTAGTGGTATTAGTGAACAGTAAAAACTCTGTAACGATGCTGCTGTCTCATTGACCTGGTCTCCTTTGTGTCCAGGTGGGCCTTCAGTTCCTGTTTGGCCTCGGAGACCCTAATGAGTCAAAAGGAAAAACAAAAATCAGCTTACATTGAAATATCCTCTGCTGTCCTGGACCACGGTTAATGTAATCCAAAAACCATCATGTTAATAACTTGTTGCTTTTCCATGAAACTCTGTAAAAGTGATAGAAATATTAGCCTCATCTACAAGCAATTCCTGAACAATTAGACTAAATCACCTGTTAAGGCAGACCTAAGGGACACTGAGGGCTGGTTTTGCCATTCAGAGCACATACATGCTCTTGACATCTTGTGAAAGGTAAAATTTTAAATATGATTTACTGTAAGTGCCTCTGGTATTTAGTAATAAACCCCAGTGGCTGTTTTATCTGTGTGTGAATATGTGTGCAGGAGCTGCTAATGAATGGGTTGGGACTTTTAGAGAAGCCCACTGCCATTAGTGTGTGAATGTGTGTGAGAATGGTAGTTTGGATGGTTGAAAGACTAGAAAAACACAGTATAAATGCAGTGCATTTATCATTCAACTTTTACATAATGATTACACAATCACACACAAACCATATTTTTCACAAAGCTCTTCTAAACTAACCTGTTGTCCGTCTTGTCCTGGGGGGCCAGCATCACCAGGCGGGCCAGGTAAACCCTGGAGGTTACAATGTCAGTTCACCAGCTCAGCATAAAGGAAGGTTTGACATACAGAACTCTTTTGATAAAAGATGAACATGACATGGTTCCTGTATGAACTGAAGTTTACCTTGTGTCCTCTTTCTCCGGCTGCTCCTAATAAACCATCAGCACCCTGTGGACCCTAGGGACATCCAACAAACATGTAGTCAAAAACACTTACAGGTGCTTGCATGCTTTGTTTTAATGTGACAGCGGGTTGACCAGGTGGCTTAGACACTTGTATTTAATAGAAAACATTGACAGATCTTCATCTTCCCAGACTATAAGACATGTGGAATATACAAGCAAAAACAGCAGTTGATGGTAGGTACCCACTCACTGGGATTCCTGCTGGCCCCTGTGGCCCCTGAGTTCCTGGGGGTCCTTGACTTCCCCTCGGTCCAGGCTTTCCGATTGTCCCAGCAGTACCTGGGAGACCTGGAGGGCCCTAGATGTCATATGAGACAAACAAACAGATTAAAACTATTGTGAGTTGAGATCAATCTTAGAAAATAACATTAATAGGTGATTTGAAACTGACCTAATATTACTGTTACAAGAGAGACTGAAAACACCAAGTGATATAATCAGGAATTTGTACATTTCTGCACATTGTGTGTTTGTTGTTGTTTTGATGTATCATTGCGACAAACAGTTTTTGAACAACATTCAGTGCATGGTAAACCACTTTCAGTTAAAGATTTCTGTTATCATGTTAGAGGCAGCCGAAAGGAAAATTAGCACATAAACACAGCCAGACACAAAAACTAGGAATTTTGTTTTTGCCAATCAGAGGACCACTAGTCAGATAATTCAATGTCAGCTGACATTTTTCTGATTTAATAATGATGGACTGTGAAATTCACTGCATAACACTTTTTAGTCAATTTAGGAGCGGTGGGCTTTGACCATTTCATGACTGACTGACTTACGCTTCAATAAAACAGATGTACTTGTTTAGATTTAATCATATTCACATTGCCGTATTGACACTGTAATGAGGTTTTCTTTCTGTCTTTCACTGCGTATAAAATCAGAAGGAGCTTTAAGAGTGAAAAAAAGCCTGACTGGTCTGAGGAATATTCAGGATCTTGAATTAAATAACCGTTTTTATTGTTCAAGACACAACAGCAACTTTTGAGCTCTCCTTCTTCATCCTGTGGGCAGAAAGGCAACAGCAGTGAAAATTCTTATGATATCAGACACTGAACCTGGACTCTGCTGTTTGACAAAACCCGCTTTTGATGCTATCGTCTCTCTTTACATCAGGTCATATTACCAAGATAAAGCTAAAAGACAAGCAAAAAACTGCGTGTGTCCTGTAACACACACAGTGACGTGTCATTGTGAAAATCAGTCATATAAACTGTTTGACTCCACTGTGAACTCTAACTTACTGATGGGCCCTGTATCCCTTTGGGTCCTTCATCTCCAGGCCGACCCTGTGAGAAACAACAAGAGCTGAACTCCAATTACTTGTGTATTAACAAACAAAAAGTTGAAAGATAAAGTCTGACATTTTTAAATATCATATTTGATTCTTTTTTTCTTTTAGATCCTATCTCGTTGTTTTATAAACACTAGCTCAGTTGAAAGGTGTATCTGAAGTATAGCTTTTAACTATCTCTGCATTTGATCGATGGCACTTTTGTCCTGTCAGACAGTTCAAAAAACAGCAACAAGTAAATTTCCATTTAGCTCTGGTGAGCAGCTTCCATGGTCTCTAATTATCACTTACTTTCTTGGTGTCGGTGTCATGCAAACATTACTTATAGCTCTGGAACTATACTTCCATCTACCAAAATGATGCTACAGATTCTGTTATTTCCACAAGGAACAGCTTTAAATCTTTAAAATTGTGTTGATCTAAGTTTTTCTGATTATTATTTTTAAAAAACAGGTAGGTACCTTCTTACGAATGTTGTTTACTTGTTGGTTTATTGTAAAACATTACGCTTTCTGTGCTAATTTTTCAAACTGACCCTCTTAAGAGACAATAAGAACTACTGAGTAAATCTGAGTCTCAATTAAATGTTTAAAAAATACTGACATTAGACTGAGTTTCAGTCCATCAAAAACATACGGGGGAAGCCAAATATTCAGTTCTCTTTGTTTTACAGCACATAGTCTTCCACTAGTGGTCTCACCTGAGGTCCCCGGGGTCCCTTCTCTCCAGGGGGACCTGGCAGACCCTGAGAAAGAAAACAGACAAGTCAGAACATGCAACCACACCTCCGGCTCACACCTCTGTCTGTGTAAGCAAAAAATGAAAAAGAGGATCCAAGTGTTTTGCTAAAGCTCAAAAATGAAACATCATAAATACCCACATTGACAATACTTTTTTTCCCATGAAAAATATAAAGAATGAAGCTTGAATATTTATAACTTTTAAAAATTCAATGAAAGTAAAATTTTAGATGATCCACAGACCTGTGAAAATAACTGTTACTCCACTGGAAATGTTATCTTTTTCACTGCACAGGTTTGTTCTCTACACGTGGCACTGTAAATCTTTATCAAATGTACCTTTATGCTGTTACAATTCATTTTCACTGTTACTTAAATCTTTACTTGTTTTATTTTGTAACATTTATGTTCTAAGATCAGTTATGTCTGATTGCTGCAGTTTGATCAAACAACAAAAATGGAGGGGGAAAGTAGGCATCCTTGTTGTGTACTCATGTATGATGTGAAAATTTCAGAGCTGAAAATAAGGGATGGGCATGACGTTTGAGAAACATTTTCAGGACAATGCAGAACCTCACTCAGGTTCTCCATTAGTTCCTTTTTGTTTATAGGATTATTTGCTACCACAGTGAGGGTGACTTTCAACGCATGCAGTGATGTGAATGCAAAGGCATTCAGTTTGCCACTGTATTTAGTGTTCAAGTCAGCAGTATCCACCTTCTCAGCACTGTGTAAGTTTACTCTATGACAGATTGATGGATTTCACCACAGTGGTGGGCAGCCATGCGAGTGAGCAAAGAGTCCGTCCAACGAGACTGCAGGGGGGGCCGTGGACAAAGAGTGAACTTTATAGAACAGCTCAGCTTCTATTACTGAAATAACTATTTCCATGCAAGAGGGACTCTCTTATTCTTGAATCTAACCAACCAAAAAAGGAGAATTGACTTGAAAGGATGCCGAAACTAAGACAAGTTTCAAGAAAAAGTTTAGCTTCATTTTGAAAAGTTTGTTTTTATGGAGCCATGGCAGCGGACATTTTTCACTTTTTTAGTTAACAGGATATTTAAGAATTCCCTTGAGGGTATTTCTTTAAATTTAGCTCAAATATTCATGTGGATTCTAGGATGAACTAATTATTTTGTTTATTTTGCTTTATAAGGTCACTGTAATCTCATGTCAAGTCCACTCATGTGAACTAGACATTTTAGGAGCAACATTAAGGAATTTCTTCAAATTTATGAGAGTCAAACTTCTCAGAGATGTTTTCATTGCAGTGAATCCCCTCAACCCACAATTGGTAAAATGTGGGGGGTACCCAGTAAAATTGTTTTTTTGACAGAGCGTACAGTGAAACTCACGTTCAGTTTTACAACTATTGTTGTATTCACTTTGAAAATGTACCTGAAATTAAACAAATAATACTAATACTAATAATAAGAATACAAAAACATTTTTTATAAAGCAGCAACCCATGAAAGGCGATGAATCAAACCATCAGCGGGAGACCCCTTAATCACTGAGAATCTTCAAGTTACGCAGTCATGATTTTCATTTATTAGTTTGCATTTGAGTAACATAATAAAACAGATAGAAGCTTACATAATAAACAGGAACACCATTTCAGTAAGGATTTATGAAGAGACGGAAGCATTGCTTTATTTTTATATCAGCTGGTGTGCTTGATAAAAAACACCCAAGTGACATGCACTGGTGGTTAACTAATGAGAGATGCTTTAACTGAGGAGGAGGTGGAAGACTTTCCACTCATGTTTTTTAGTTGCATCATTGTACACAGAACAATGCAAAAACAACAGCTTAGCAGGCTGTTGACAGTTTCAACGTGAGCACCCAAGATTTAGTGACACTGATGTAGCACCTGATTAAATGTAAATGTGGTAACAGTCTCTTTTGTTCCCAGTTATGGTGTTGAATAAAGGCCAGAAATGTGTTTTCGCAAAATGTGATGTCACAGTGAAGTTGATCAATGCCCTTCTGGACAAAAATGTCATCACTTTATCATTTTATCCTAATAAACATTTGCGCGAAATTTTGTCATTAATAGCAAATGAATTCTTGAGTTATGGCCAAAATCATATTTCGTGAGGTAACAAGTAACCATGACCTTTTACCACCAAAATCTGATCAGTTCATCCTTTAAGACCAAGCCTAGATTTGTGCCAGATATAACAAAATTCCCTCCAGCTGTTTCTTCGATATCACATTTCCAAGATATGTAATTACGTACGAACAAAGAACATTATGTGGGAGGAGAAAACTCAGCCTGCTCTGGTTTCTCTATGTCACTGCCTAAAACACAGTAAAACATGGCTCTAATATGGAAAAAAACTGCTTTGTCTTTGAGGATGTCACCTGAAACTCTGGATTGCAAGGAACAGGCTGGAGGGAAGTGATTGGAGCAATTTATTTGTCCTCTATCAGGTGAACTCGCCATCTAACTTTGCCATTAGATTTCCCACCAGTGGCCCCAACTAAATCAATCACTGCAACCTGATTGCCTCCATAAACATGCAGTCCCTGCACACCAGCTGCACACTTCACTGGTTTATTTTTATTTTCCAAACCCTCCTCAGTGTGACCCACACAAAGCTGCTGTCTTAATCAATCCTCTAAACAATACTCAGTCCTACACTCATATTGTTCACAGACATTGAAAGATAGGAAATACAGCAGGAAAATAAACTGCAGACACTTACTGCAGGTCCTTGCTTTCCAACAGAGCCAGGTAAACCTCGTAAACCCGGCTCCCCCTGGTGCGGAGGAAAAAGAAGTTAAAAGGTTAAGTTATTACTGTTGTTGACAATTTTTGAATTTTTTTCCTTTCTCACAACAAATTTACACACACACATGGACATAGAAACACAAAAAACCCTCTCACACACAAATAGACATGACAAGAACAAAATAGGACAAACAAAACAAACAAACTGCCAGCTCACAAAAAAGTGCACATATGCATGTCAGCCCCAGCTGAGGCTGAGGAAGATCTAAGACGAAGGCTAAAAAGCAAACATGCAGCCCTGTTTTCAAGCAAGTTGAGAAAACTAATTTCTACTCTTTGAGGTTAACCCTTTTCACTATGACTATATGTGTTGTTTTTCCTTTGAAAGAGAGACTTAAAGTGACTTTTTACCCTCTGAAAACTCCGATTTTACATCCTCAACTGTCCTCATGGCCAACATGTTGGAGGCTCCCCTGTCACTCCTCTACAATGATCACATTTATGAGGCTTTTACTCTTGATGCAGGTGAGAGAAAGGTGAGCTTACCATCTCTCCTCTGAGCCCTGGTAGCCCACGCATACCCACGTTCCCTTGGTGACCCTGATAGCAGAAGGCACAAAGAGTGAGAGAAATTTCTTTATCATTAATGTCACAATGACTCACTCAGCACCACACAACAGAAAACTGTTGGGATTCATATCTGCCTCACACCTTACAGACTACAGGTAGTCATTTACACCATAATTAATTGGTGTGAGTCTTATAGGAGAGGAATTCTGTTCTCCTTTAAAAAAAAAATGCAGAAATAAATGTAATCAATGAGACTAAACCTGCCAAACACTCATTTTGGGCACGGCTTTGTTTAATGCTTATGTAATTTCATGTATAATATGAGCTAGTTTGCTAAAATATCCCCATTGCATCATTATTTTGATGAACACCTGCAGGTAACAGGTAGGTTGTCTTTTCAGTTTCTTAATGTGCAGAGATAAAGACCGGTCATGTACTGTATTGTTTACACATTATGTGTATGTTATGAAAAGGTAGTTCAGGTGTATATCTGCCCGGCTGAAAAATCACTTACATACATGCCTACTGGGCCCTGAGGTCCCTCCATGCCTGGCTTCCCTGTGAAACCCTGAGGAAACACATGCAGAACACATTAAGACAAAACACACACATACAGCAGTTAACAGTGCGTGATGATCTCATGAGCACAGTTCTGTGCATTTGAGCTCACCTTGTCTCCTAGTGGTCCTGGTGACCCTGGAGGACCTTGTTTTCCTGGTGGCCCCTGTCAGATAAAAAACTTTATCAACAAAAGTGTAAATTGATACTAATTGTTTATCTGTTCAGCCTATAAGATTTGAATTACATCATTACATCAGCCAAGACATGACAAATGTAAAGGCAACAGACTGTGAAAATGAGGATGAGGCCGGTCAAGCAGCACACGTGTGAAACTTTTGGAAAAAGGGCCAAACTTTGTCAGCTTACAAACTAGTTTTATAGGAAATAGTTTTAGAATCAACCCAGCAGCTCTTTCTTGAGCTAAATGCCTCAGAGGATCTGCTTATCTGGAACAAACTTCCTACCCAGCTGCCTTGTCTCTGAAAGTTTCTGTCTTGCAAATGACAAAACCATAGCATGATAACAAAAACATACTGGAGGTCCTGGTGGGCCATCAGGTCCTCTGTCTCCAGCAACTCCTTTGAAACCCTGAGAAAAAAAATGGTAGACAACATGAAAGTTACTAAAAAAACATACAAGTGCAACTGTGGTCCTAACTGTTACTAACAGACAAGCACTGAGCTGTTAAATTATGAATTTAAATGAGTTTAAATGAGTTGATTCAGTGCTTTACTGAGAGTTGCTTAATTTGCCATTGTTTCTTGGCCATTTCATCTGATGGGAATCACGAGGCCACTGTCTGAATGTCAGTATAAATAATGTACTAGTGATTAAGAGTTTAATTAAAGACTCTTTCACAGTCTGCATTTGTCTTTGTTAACTCAAGCATAAATGATGAGGCCACTGTTAATTTTGTAATAGAAAAGTTGTTACTCAGCAGCACATCTAAAGTTCTTTAGTTGTAAAATCAGTTTTTCTCAAGACCTTAAGGGTCTAATGTACACGAATTAGAGGGATCTATAGGCAGATTACAGAGATAGTGTTGTGTAATATTTATATTTAAGTTATGTTGTTTTTGTTTATAATCAAATGAATATAAGACCTGTTTTGTTTTCACTGAGAGAGCCTGTGGTATACTATATCAAACGATAAGTCAGTTATGCAATGTAGGCGTATGCAAGCCAGCAACTTATCTGTCATAAGACAGCAACAAATATGATTTGTGAGGTCTGTGTGTGGTCTCTGTCTAGTTATAATGTAATAAAGGTCAAAAGACCCATATTTTGTTTTTAAGGAGAGGGTGACTTTGGGACACAATAGTAAGCTCATTCTGTTTCAACATTTAAATGTTGCTGTTCACAAAGTCATGTTCATAAAGAAATGGTTCTCCCACTTTTCACTGGCCTGCACACCAACCAGCACCAGTGTTGGACCTCACTAATGCTCAAAAAGGAGCAAGTCCCAGAAGTCAGATATCAAAATCTTGTGGAAAGCCTGGAATCAGCAGAGTGATGCCCATGATTTTGGAATTACATGTATAAAAATCATTAAGATGCAATGTGAAAGTGTCCATATACTTTTGGCCAAATTTGTGTCTATTCTACATTCTACATGTATTAGTGGTGTGTGCGTAATACATACACACGTGCATACCTGGCCTGCAATCAGTCTCTTCCACTTTCAGTGAGCACACCTGATATCTTAAACAGGCTGTTAGCAGGTTCTGTTCTTTCCTGTTCAAACTTTTGTTTATTGGCAGTTTGTTGGTTTTCCTGCTCATGAATCAATAAAACCCCCGACACTTAATCCTGGCTTGTCTTGTAAAACTATAATAATGTGTTTTTATTCCTCTGAACCCTGCAGCTTGTGGCCAAGGGCCAAGAAGCTGGAGCTGGAGGGATGATGTCATGTGCTGAGCGATGAGGTCATTCTGAGGGTAACGGTCTTACCGTTGGCCCTTTACTGCCAGCGCTGCCAGCTGCACCAGAGGGACCCTGAAACACACAAAGACAGAGGAAAAGAACGACAATGCAGTTTTTTTCCCTGCAGCAGAGGTCATTAATATTGCAAAAAGTAGACATAAATATTTTTCTGAATAAAATTATGAGCTAAGAACAAGAATATTTAACTTATCAACTAATTTCATCTTAAAGTCATAGTCTGACATTTTGGAAAATAGGCCAATTTGCTTTCATGCACAGAGTGATGCCCCTTTTATATCTGCTCATTGAATATGCAGCTCCAGTCACGAAATTTTAAACTGTCAATAATATCAAGGCATTTAATAAATATTGCAGAATGAATAAGTTAAAGCAATAAAAATCTCTTTGTTAAACAAAAGGAAAGGTCATGGTAAATAGTAAATAATGCACTATAATTTTCAGTCTGAGGGGATACCGTCACCCTGGTAGTGTTATGATGCTGATGCACTGCTGCCCTGATAGTACATACACTCTGCAGCATTCATGTCATAATGTAAAAAGAGCCTCATGGCATCAAGGCAGCACGATGAGCTGAGTAACTACTCCGACTAAGTGCTGGAAGCGTTGAGGTAACAGGCTCTGTTTAGTGCTTAAAAAATCTACAAGGGATTAATGTGCAGGACTATTACTTGGATCTGGTATCCTCAGGGTGAAGACAAGACTGCAGCGGATGGAAGGATTTAGTAAACCAGACACATGTTAATTTGTGAGCTTTAGAGGTGCAGGCAGCAGGATTTGTTACCTCTGGACAGAGCCGGGCTGGCTGTTTCAGTCTTTACGCTACAGTGAGCTCACTGTCCACAGGCTCTAGCTTCATATTTACTGGTCAGATAAGAGAGCGGCATCGATCTCCTCAGCTAACCCTTCGGCAGGAGAGTGAATAAGCATTTTCCTCAAATTGTCAGATCAATTTTATTTAAACTTTTTTATTTGGTTCTAGAGTTTATTTTAAAATCAAGACATTGTCTTGAAACAAGTGAAATGGCAGTGGTTACTCTTTAGAACATAACTGCAAATCACTCCAATTTGCACATAGCAGGTAAAGTCATTAACAATTAAGCTGTTTCTTGTTAATTATTAAATGATTTTTGACAGGAGAAGAGAGGTCAAGGTGACATGATTAAAGTATCTGTTTTGCTCAAAATGATAAAGGACAAAAAAAACCAGAAAATGTTTTTTCTAGAAACTGGCTGCGGTTGTTAGGCAATTATAAAATTACTACATTTTATTATTTATTAAATTGCAAATTCATTTATTGTCTCATTGTGAAAATGTAAATTTTGTGTGCTGTCTCTCTCTAATTGATCTCCATACAAATCTCCAGTTCAAGTTAAGTGCATGAGCTCTGCACCACTTCAAGCTCACAGCAGCACTACAGTCCTGTATGAAGACTGCCTCCTGCTGTCTAAAGCAATAACTACAGCATACTGTCAGCATACCCTCGACTCAGGCTGGGAGTCAGTTCTGACAGTTTGAGGGCATTTTCATTTTAGCAGTCTGTCAGTATATCACTCCTTTAAGCTTGCATCCTACACACATGAAATCTTGTATGCAGTATTTTTCTGTAAAGAGGTGAAGTTTGTGATGTTTGCAGTGAATTGTCTCTTCCCTGGATAGACTTTAAACAGTTTTACCCTCTAAAAGAAAGAAAAATTATGATCAAGACCAAGTCAAGTAATGAAATTAATGTGAAATAAGTTAATATAATTATTAAAAAAAAATTCAAAGCATTATTGAAGCAGTAAAGGTCACACAGACAAATACAGAGCATTTACAGACAGTTAAATTATAATATGATAGAGAACGGGAACCTGTGTACCAGGCTTTCCTTCTGCTCCCTCTGGTCCAGGTGGCCCTGGCAAACCCTGTAAGAGATCAACCAAACACACACACACACAAACACACAGACACACACGCAAATTGTTCTTTCTATAAAAATTTTTGTTCATTGAAAAAAACCCCCAACAATTTAGCTATACTTTAAAGGTTTTGTGTTTTTGATAATAATATTCAGGATAGGGATGATTCATTATTACTGGAATTTATAACTGTGATATTTCAAAAGCAATTATTGATATTGAATAAACAATACACATATTACAATATTTTGTAAGTGATAATGGTGCCTCCTAAATAATTTCAGTTTCTGCTTTCCTCTGTTTGTCATTGCACTGTGCTGGAGGGAATGCACCTTTAACATTTCCTGTCACAAACTAATCATAATAATCTAAGTTAAAGATGAATTTGACTGAAAGCATATTATTTTTTCAAATTTTCCATAGATATGGCAATAATGACTGATAATCATTTAGAGAAAATTATCGAGTAGTGAAACTCTGTTTCTTTGACAGCCCTAATTCAGCTTTTGCAGTTGAGCTAAAAAAAATTTAAGCTTGACACATTTTGAATCATGTGTCTGACAGGCTTTAAGTTTACCGAAGGGCCCGGCTGGCCAGTGTGGCCCCTCGCTCCAGTCTTGCCCTAGAGAATATAAGGAAGAAGATAACATCAGTATCAAGTGTCTGGTAGTGAAATACAAAGCAACTTTTACAACAGGGACCTACAGCAAAATGAAAATGGACTTAAATTACCAAAAAGAATTTGGATGCCAGCTCTAATTTGGTCATGTTTTTTAGCTTTCTAGTTTTATATGAACCTGTTTTTGTTATTAATACCTTGTTCCCTCTGGGTCCTGGTTTGCCTTTTCTTCCATCTGGTCCCTTGTTCCCCTTCAAGAAGGTTTCAGCTATTAGTGACAGTCACTGAACATCATTAACCGAAATACAAGACTCCCCTCATTTGTTTTTTGTTGTCCTGATATTTAATCTCCAAATCAGTGAAACAATGTCCTAATCAGAAGGCAGAAATAATCTACGCTGTTAAATTATGTTAACTTACATATTTTAATGTTATTAAATATAAAAACATAATAAATTACAAGTTGTCACTGTGTCACAACATCACAAAATGTTGATTAAATTAACCTATTGTGTGAGATTTGTTTTTGGTTATTATCATTGTGGTCACCTTAACAAATGAACATATTTTACTGAAACTTTGTTGGCTAGCAGGTGCCTCTGTGCAGTGTGCACAAGGACAGCAGGATGGTGTAAGTGGTACTGTCATGAACATGCCAAACCAAAAGGTGGCCATAAAACCATATTGGCCAATTATAAGCTAACTGATTAAAATGGAGCCTGAGCTAACTGCAGCCAGAGGTCTGAGTGATTCTCCTCCCAAACAGCAAAGTTGATGATGGGAACTGCGTTGTGGGAGTATTGGATTATGAGACCTCTGTTACACACTCTGACACCTCTGTGCCTCAGTCAAGTGGAAGAATAACTGCATATTAATATTTTAATATGTTTAAAGTCCTCTTAGCAAGGTTAGCATAATGTAAGCTGAGGAGATAATGGCACACAATCTGCCATAGGAAGCTGAAAACTTTTTTCATTATTTTTTACTATGTACACATCAACTCTACAACAGAGTTTTTGGGCATCTTCTCTCTCGCCACAGTTGTCCATACATTTAGTTTTCAGGCTTAAACACACACATACACTCACAGACAAATTTTGAAAAACACCTGTGTACCTGTGGACAAGACCTATACCTGAACAGAGAGACACACCTGTCATCCCTGAGTCAGGGTGTAAATTGAGGATCAACTTTTATCAAGATTATATAAAAAAATGACTGTGACCATTTTTTGAAACATACATCAACAAAGAGTAACTCGAGCTGTTTAAGTGAGTAAAGCTTTAATAGACAGCAATGATGCAGCAATGATGAATGATTTCCATTAAAACTCACACTCTGACTTGCATACGGTAGGAATATTAAATGAAGTATGAAATTACTTTTTGATGTTTTAATTTAAATTATAAATATTCCTGTGGAACGACCGAGTGTGTTAAATGCATGTTTAGCTGTCATTCAATTCACAATATCCAATAGTTACATGCAGGGGGCCACAGGAAACTATTATGTTTCATGGTTCAATATGACGTTTGGATAAACATATGAAGTCATCCAATATTTCTTGGTGTTCAGTCACACAAATCATCACTGACCTTTAACCCACGGCTGCCCTGTTTTCCCTGAGGGCCACTTTCTCCATTTGGGCCCTGAATGAAGAAATATAAAATCAGTCAAGCTTATCTCCTTCTTCACCTTCAGCAGGCAGCTACTTTCTCCTGATAATAGGGGACAAGTAATACAATATCATGGTGTAAATACGGTGCCACAGTGTGGGTTAATAATCTGTCAATGACGTTCGTTTTGCTAGATGCCGGTGTAAATCAAAGCGTTTTTTTTTTAACTAAAAAAAGAAAAATACTGACATGTTCTGTGAAAATAAGCTTGAGCTCTGAATAAAGATGGTTTATCTTTAGTTTATACTGTACATTCCAAGAAATAAGAATCCTTAAGATTTCTTATTTCTTGGTTTAATGAAACAACTTACAATACAATGGCATTTTTAATTCTTGATCTTCATTTAACACATAAGTTAAATCATGAAATGGAAACAGTTTTTTCTTTTTTAGTTAACATCCACTGTAGTGTCTTACTAATTTAGACAAGTGTTACAAAGCAAGATGGTTAACCACAGTGCTGTAAACTCTACCTCTTTGCCTGTGGGGCCAGGCTGGCCCTTAGGGCCTGGGAAACCTGGGAAACCAATGGGGCCCCTCTCTCCTTGGGGACCTCCAATACCTGATGCCCCTTGAATACCCTGAGATAAAAACAGAAAGTATGTTCACTCACCGTGAAAAGGCACAGACTCCTTGGTAAAATTGTGACAAACATGAGATGTAAAAGGAACAGTGCTGCAGTTTGGAAATTATGCTTATTTGATTTCTTGAACTCTTGTGGTCACCGTGAGGCTTCCTATCAACCAGCACAGACAGAGTGACTGTGCCTGCTCAAGAAATAACACATAACCCCCGTAAAACCACACTACCTAATGCAAGAGCCACTACTGGGAACAGATTTGTTCCTATGTGGCACATACAAGTGATTTAAGAGAATTTGAGACATTCATTAGTTTTTGCAGTATGAATAAAGGTCACAGTGGTCTGGTAGGGTAGGTAATCTATAAGGGTAAACTAGAGACAAACTTGGTGCACAGTTAATAGTTTCTTCACCAGTTCATCATCAGAACTAGGTTTTTGCCAGCTAAGTTTTCACATAAAAAAACTGTGTTGTGATGTGACATCAAGCTAGCTACAAATTTACAAAGAACTGCTTTTTGATTTTGTGGCCTAATTCAGCACAGTAACTTCTATATTTCAGTAGATGATAAGCAAATTCTCTTCTGTGAGCTGCCTTGAAGTTTTAATGGTCTTTGTCCAGTTCTTTGCACCATTTGCACCTACAGTGTAACATCACCTACTTTTGTCCATATTATCATCACATCTAATAATCTAATATCTCCATCACAACACTGCTTTCTGTATTACTCATGGGTCACTTGAGTAATATAAGATTTTTGGGGCTTTGATTATGTAAATGATAAATCTCACAAATATGCACTTCCATGTAAACAGGTGCCATTATTCAGGATAAAAGAGCTATTAACAATAAGTTTTATTAGTAATGAGTCTAATGATACAAATTTGGAATACTCAAGCAAGCAAAAATCACCAATAAATGTGTGAAAAAATTACCAAAATAATCTCTCATGTAGCCCACTGTGTCTTTTATGCTTTATTGTTGGATGGATTAAACAAACAAGAAAAAACATGCTGATCACTGGGCTTCGTTTAGGTGCATTCTGCTTACTTGGCACAGAGCCAGGCCAGGTTTATACAAGTGCCAAGCTAAACTAACTGTGTTATATGTACCTTCATTTTATTTTATTTTATTTTATTTTTTTTTCGTCTTTTAATGTTTAGTGTTACAGAAAGAAATTTACTCCTACTTTGTCTCCTTTAGGCCCAGGGTCCCCCTTTTCCCCATCTGGTCCCCTGTTCCCCTGTAAGAAAGCAAATGTTCAAAGGGAGGTTCAGCCAATAATATTTTGTCATAAATGTTTTGTAAATCTATCATGAGCACATACCGTTACTCCAGGAAAACCCATAGGGCCCCGCTCCCCTACTGCGCCCTGTAAATAACCCAAAAAACAAAGATGATGAGGATGATGACGGATTAAAGAAGCAAACTATCCAAATTCAAGACAAGGAAAATGATCACATTCCACACTGAAATCATTTATAGGATAGCTTGGTTAAAGACATGCTATTTTGAGGAACTTCCAAGGCACAAAAAAGAAAGACAGTAATAACAGAGGAGTGTCAGAGTGTCACAGCATCATGTCATGGTCCACTGAGTACCTACCACCAGTAGATGGCACTGTGAGGCTGCAGTGTACCATCTACCAGCAGAGTGCCTTTACAGACCAATTAGCAGATATACTGTGCAGCATCTTCTGTAAATGTGAACTGTGAGGAATGCTCTAAAAGTTGCAGCATCACTCACGATCACTGCAGATTAATCCCTGTAACACTCTTATATATATCTCCTCTGCTTATACAATGTGTGTGCCCACATGTGAATAACTGTAATGTAATGATCATAATGATGTAATACTCAGAATAATATGTTCAAGTCCAACTCACCATGGGACCCTCAAAGCCAGGTTCCCCTCGGGCACCCATGGGTCCCACAGGCCCCTTACATAAAAACAAACAAACAAACAGAGGGGAAAACAATGAAAAGATTTTCTGTGCATTTTCTATTATTACATGATCAGAAATGCTTGGCTGGCTCAACATAGGGATTCCTTACTTAAGTTATCTCGCTTTGCATGTTAACCTTATCTGTACATTGTCTTTTCTCTTTGCTGATAGTGACTGGTATGAAATGCATGTTTGATAAAGAACATGAAGGTTAACTGAACTGAGGTACTCCAGTCTTGACCGTACGTTTAAGAGTACTGTCTGTCGTACAGTGATTGTGGACTGGGGCTTTAAGATAATACTTGTAAAAAGATGAAGACATAAAGTTCTACAAATTTCTACATTTAAAACCAATATTACATAAGTAACATCCATCAAAAATTACATAAATAACATCTATCATAGTATAAAATAATGTTGAATTTTTAAAATTTATTTGTTCAAGAAAAGAAAATAAGAAATGACCTTGATGACAACAAACTTACATGATCTCCTCTGGGTCCAGGAGCACCCATCGGTCCAGGGTGTCCCTGTTAAGATGCACAGATTGACTTGAACCCCTGCACTTTATTGACTGCAAAGTAAATCAAGCAGCACCCTAACAAGTGAAAAACTCTCCATTAACAGTCTTGCCTTGAACTCTACTCACTTGGGGTCCTCTGAGTCCTGTAGGTCCCATCATTCCCTCTAAACCCGGAGGCCCCTTAATGAAAGAAAAGGAAGGTGACACACTAGAAACCAAACACAATGTCTAAACATTTCAGGCAAGCTGAATAAGTTCAGCATATATAACCAAACAAAACATGTACCTGTGGGCCTTTGGGACCGACACTGCCAGCAGGTCCCATGTCCCCCTAAAGGAAACAGTAAATGATTGGCACAGTGACCTTTGAACACACAGTTTGACATCTATGAAAAACTCCAGGCATGAAGCATAAAACCAAGAACATTACATTTACTCCAGTTTTATTGTACACATTATTTCCTCTACAAACAATTAATTTGGATAATTCATCAATTATTCACTAGAAAGTTTTTTGAAATGTGAGAATCAGTTGCTCTAGCACTGTTTATTCCTGCTACAAGATAATAGCCCTGATTTTTCTCTTGCAAACAGTTTTCAGAGACTGCAGACAAAAATAGTAGATTGGAGGCAAATTAGCCCTCACTCCTGTAATGACTGCTTTGAGTGAATTTTCAAAGATGCATTCTAGAGTTTGTTAAGAGCTCACTAATGCCTCGCATACAGTCATAAGATACCTAGCATGCTACATATCTGGCTGTGTCGGGTTTGGGTCAGGAAACGGTGCAACGAGCTACAGCCAATGAGAGCAGACACTCCTGTTGTCATCTATAGTAGCCATCTTCAACTTGAATGGTAATAAATACTTGTTGTGGTGTAATCTTACCCTAGAGCCATTGACTCCTTGAACGCCAACTGCTCCTGTAAAACCTGGCGCCCCCTGTGACACACACACAAACAAGTATCACACACATATTCATGACTGGCCCAAGTGAAATTTTTTTTGTCACTCTAGCTGTCTGTCTATCTGCTTACCGTTGGGCCTGGCGGACCTGGGAGACCATCCAGTCCACATTCCCCCTGATAACAACAAGTTCAGAACAGGGTGAATGACACACTACCTGACACAGTGTCCATCAGTTCAGTCTTGGCTGCAAATGTACAATGACTTTAAAAATGTGCTTCCAAAACTCATTGTGTTGCAGTTTTTAAAGGGTTTCCATTTCAGAAAAAGGCCATTTTTGGCTACACGTCTTTTCAAGACAGATGCTGTGTGTGTTGAAACTACAAAATACATGATTTTTTTAAGAAACTTTACACTTAACAAACTGAATAATTGATATGATGTACTCTTTAATGGGAGAAATGCATTTCATAATTAATATCATTGTTTGTTGTTTTCTTTAGTAATAGTTTACGTATAAATATAACAGTATGGCACTTCATGACAGTAGCATTAAACAGGGACAGATCAGTGTGTGTGTGTGTATGTGTGGTTTTTTTTTGTTGGTCATTTATTTTGCTTTTACTTAAAAGTGGAGAGGCAAACGGGGATACAGGGGAGAGACAGTGGTATGAAAAGGTCACAGTATGTGTTATTACCATTCAGCTCTGACACTCCTCATGACTGAATTTTAATTTTGGTGAACTTATCCTTTAAATGTCAAGGTCACCAAAAAATGACAGTACAGTGAAGCAGTAAAGCAGTAGAATGTGAAGAAATGATAAAGACGGCACATCACTCACATCAGACCCACGGGGCCCCTCTGGTCCATAGCCACCCCGGATCCCCTGAGGCCCCTAAAAAGAAGATGCAAGTATTAAAATTCAACTTAATAACAATAGAATGTGAAATACACAGAAAACACTGTATTCAAAGGAAAGGATTATTCAAACAGATTACTTTCTCAAGGCCAGAGTGCCTTTGCTAATTCTATGAGGCAGTTATTTTGATATCTTGCCAAGTAAAATCAAAGCAGACCCGAGAAATGAGCAAAGAGAAAATGGGAGTCAGTGCTTTGCTGCTTGGAACTTAAAGTTCAAAGAGGGTCTGGATTAGGGATTAAAACGGATTCAGAGGCGCATGTCTTTCTTTCACAAAAGCTGATTGTTTGCTTTGTTCCTCTTATTTTACTCCAGCTGGATGTGTAAGAAATGTTTTACACAAGAACAGCTGTTACTTACTGCTCTGAAGTGATATAATTTGATGATTTAGCATCTTGTGCGTAAGTGCATATATATGTTCATGATTTGTATTACAATGTACGAGCAGCTTAATGTCACAGACGAAGGAGAAATGCTCTCGGCTTATAGACCTCCTGTTTTCTTCTTTGGGTTATAAATATAATGTAAAATGAGCGCAGAAAAGTCCCACTTTGTTGCGTATAGATAAGCATGGGAAATAACAGAAACTGGAGCAGCCGCCATTACTACGGTAGAATCCCTCTGCAGTATTTCTTTTTCTGCTTTCTCTACTCTCTTTTAAACATCAGCTTGACAATGATCTTAAGGATATTGGGAAGAACCTGTTTAATTTTCAGCTGCTTGAACTTCAACTGTGGAGGTAAGCTAGAGGAGGAATACAAAAGCCCTCACTTCATGAAGAGTATCTGAGACCAAGCGCCTTACACAGATTTCCTGGGTGTGCTGAGGACTGAAGTATGAAGAGAAATGGATCAAGGCTACTCATGTTGCTTTCACTGTCAGCAGTCATTCACTCACTAAAGACCTGCCACTGCAGTAATGGTGTCATGGCAAGATGGTGGATTACAAAAACCTGTCGCTGGATATGTTTGTATCAAAATGAGCTAAACAAGGAGAATACAACACACTTACTGGTGGTCCAACAGGACCAGGTGGGCCAGGTAAACCAGTTGAGCCCTAAAAGAGAAAACACATTTCATCATCATTATTTTATCTCAACATTGTACTGTTCAAAAAATAAAAAAAGAGCTGATGAGAGTCAGGTCCATTTTAAAGCAATTCACATGTTCTTACCTCACATGAACACGTCACTGAGGACCAGAATTATATTACTATTTTGTGTTTTTTTTACTAAGAAACAGCTTTTTGTTGGGACAGATTTAAGTCTAAAACCAGATCCCCAAGTTGGTACACTGTGTGAGACATAATGCAAAAACAAAAGTTGTTTAAATTGTGTTGTTAGCATCAAATTCAGTGTGAGCATAATTTAATAAAATCAAATAAGTAGATGAGGTGAACCATTAAATATATTGTTATTTGGACTGTTTTCCAAATTAGTACTTGTAATAAAAAGCACAAGTAAATAAACACTTTCTGTTTCATTTGAGTTTTACACAGCATCCATAATGTTTTGGAATCACAGTTTTTATTCAATGTATATATAATATACATAATACAATAATTACCTTCTCACCAGGTTCCCCAATATCTCCTCTTGAACCCCTAAGACCAATGAGACCCTGGAAAGGAAATAAGAAATAATAATTTAACAGTCTTTTGTCCTTTATTTTGTCTTTTACTTGAGTATCAAAGGTTGACTTAAAAGAGGCTATAATCAATAGTTTCGTGAGGAACAAAAATTAGCCATTTACTGGTGAACATAGTGCAGTTAGCAGTTAGTTGACCTTTGGATTTTTTTTAAATACCCATGTGGAAATCTTACAGCAGAAAACTGTACAGACAAAAAGCATGTATGAGTGTTCATTGATAAACTAAAACATCAAAAGATATATTGTATATCCAAAAAAGCTAACAGTTCAATTTTAACTTTTGTAAGCAGATCTCGGCAACTTTAAAATAGCTTAAGCTAATCACTTGAAACAGAGAAAACAGAGAACAGACACTAAAACAGAGATAATAAAGGCAAAATATTGGACTTCCATTTTCCAGGTGGCCAGAAACTGTACTTTAAAGGAATACTAATGGGGCTATTTTTGTGATGAGTGTAAATAGGAAACACTGATAAATAAAAAGTTCTCTAAATAAACGTAATAACATTTAGGGGATTTCCTAACAACATGGTATTTCACCCGTGGGCAGGGCCTTCCATCCTGTGTGACACAGTGATGTGAGTGTTTTGGACCTGGTCCACCCTCTTGTTGACTTGGATTGGGTCATCAGAACACCTTTGGATATGTGAGCAACAAATATCTTCAAGAGTTATTTATTAACCTATTGTTTGTCATTGCCCCACAGCAAAATTCCAGGATAAGAGCTGCTCAAATGTTTATTTCACTATTGCCATATTTCTGAGAATTTGGCAGTACATCAAACCGGCCTCACAACTGCAGACCACATGTAACTACATCAGGACCAGAACATCCGGCCTCTTCACCTGCAAGATCATCTGAGATCAACCAGCCGAACAGCTGATGCATCAGCTGGTTTGGGCAACCAAAGAAATTCTGCGCAAAGCGTCAGAAACAGTCTCGGGGAAGCTCATCTGCATGCTTGGTGTCCTCATAAGTGTTGAGACTTGACTGCAGTTAAGCCTTGTTTCTGACTTAAGAGGCCATTTTTTCACATTTGATAGTATGTGGCACTTTAGAGAAACACCTCTCACTTTCCCTGTGCCAGACAGGTGGCAGACAGTGTGTGGGTGAGGGTTTGCTTGTGTCACTGTAGTGAACATAGTGCCCCATGGTTGAGGGGGGGTATAACCCATAACATACTGCCCGTCAGTCCAGTTTCTTAATATAAACACAAGTCAACCAGTTTAATTTAGTTTAAGGGGCTTGTTCACCCAAAGTAGGGAGTGATCAGGTATTAATAACTGACATTTATTTTTGTCTCTTATATGTTGAAGTTATAGTAACATTTGATTGATGGCTATTTGTACGTACAGAGATACTGTGACGAGATCCTGATTTGCATATGATTCAATGAAGACTGTCAAATTAAAGTTTCATAAATTGAACTAACTGATAGTTTGCTATTTGGTCCAACTTGGCATTTTCATGACACCAAAATAGGGATTACTGATCTGCATTCTTACAAATGTGTACACAGGTTAGCATATATGATATTCTACAATGAACTTATGTTCACTTTATTTTCATGATCTTCCAATTCACTGATTAAATACACTTCATCTTCCTCACAGGTTGAGCTTATTGAAGCATGCACGTTGACATCCTACAAAACCACATCCACATATCCATCTTATGACAAGAGAACTTTAGCTTATTTTGATAAATTAAAAAGGATTTTTTCAACAGTATGTTAATATTTCTCCAAAATATAAAGAAACCAAGTATCATTTTGTACTGCATGGCTTTGGGATCAGGAGAACTTCAAATTATACCCAGGACTAATCAACTTAGTCTTTAAAAATTGTTTTGTACAAAAGCGGCAGCTGTTTGTATATGAAACTTGTTTACCAAAACATTAAGTAAATGACAGTGTCAGTGCTGAATTGCTGAAATACATCACAAAGATACTGTATGAGCCGTGTCTCTAACTGAATCCAGTAATCCTGCATTCTTGGCTCCAAATTCACAAGCAGTAAATCTAAAGTGTAGATGAGTCTGACTGGCTTTTCTTACAAAAACAGCTGTGCAGTTTCATTTCTCACCTCATCACCTTTTTCCCCTTTGGACCCTCGTTCTCCCCTGTATCCCCACGGACCCTTAAGTCAGTCAAAGGAAAGATGGAAACATTTCAATGTTAAAAAAATATTCATCTGCTATAACACACTCACGCTATTTGTGTACTGGCTAACTTTTTACTATACACAATGTCCCCACCTGTAATCCAGGTGCACCAGGTGACCCGGGCTGACCGTCTTCTCCATTTTCCCCGTCTCTTCCTGGGGACCCCTGTCGTCCAGGGGGGCCCCTTTGACCCCGCTCACCCTGTTAGATAACAGAAATTATCGCCACTGCTGACTAATTCTTTATCAGCCTGTTAGTGAAAGCTTTTTCGTCTCTACAAAATACTAGAGGACACCATGACCAGAAAATTGTTACAGCAAAAGAAAGTCTCAAATCAAACAAGCTGAGTCAAATCAGAGCACACTGGGAAAACTCCATAATAAATCATAAGTTTGTACTGTGAAGACACTGACCCTCTCCACCACTCTGCAGAGACATTCATTACAAGGCAGACAAGGCATCACATATAAAACATTACAGTGTCTAACAGACTGTGGTCTGCTGTTAGTCTGCCTGAAGACAGGTGGAAAACATGGATGTATTCACAGTGAATGACTAAACCACCTGTGCAGGCAGTGGACAGCGTCATATTTTAAGCTGCAGAGGATGATGGATACAGAGCAACACATGCAGAGACAGGTTTCTAACCTTCAGAGCCTTTTTTACAGTGAAGCCCCTTCTAAATACACGCACATTAAACACACAACTAATGATTATTTTCATGAGCAATTTTGACTAAATCATTTAGTACTTGAAATTCTTATAAAAATACTGATATTATGTCTTCATGCTGCTAGTTTGGTTCCACTAACAGTCAAAGCAAAACAATTTTTAGTTTGAAATGTAATAAAAAGAAGAAATTAATGCTAAAATTTGCGCAGTTCAAACATCATCTGACACATTTGCTTGAGTTGAAAATAACTAAATTGTTGGTGACTCATCACTAACCACATGCTGAAGTTGCCTGCACAAACACAGTCCACAATTTTGGCCGCTGGGCGGATTTACGAGAGTTCAGGCTCAGGGTCTTGCTCCGCGGCACCTCCATCGTATTTAAAAAAAGGGTCAATTTCTTTTCTTTCGCTTTCTTTCTGTCATGTTCCTCAGCCTGATTTATTCTGCTGGTTTGTGGATTAAATATTCATCTTCACAATTAAGTGGAGTATTGTTTAAACTTGTGGTTTTGAACCCCCTTGGCATGTGGCCCCTAAGACAAGGAGGGTCCGATTGACAAAACGTAAGGGGGCATTGTTGTGTAGTAGTTTTAACTTATTTAAGCTGCCAGCCTCCTCAGAGAAAGATTAAGGGCAGAAGAAGAAAGACAGACTTTCTGATGACTGGAGAGGACAAATAAAAACACAGGACAGCACACAACAAGACAGCTTAGAAGACTTAAGAGACCAACCTTACAAAAACAACCTGAGTGTTGTTTCACCCAGCACAACAAATTGTAAATATTCACCCTTTTAAAGCTGAACATCAATGACATAGAGTGGTTTGGTTGACTGGACAGTCGACCATGGTTCTAAAGGAAAACAGACAACAACTCATCTGCTGAGACAACTAGTCATGAAGAAGGAAAACTGTGAGCTGGCAAATCTGATGAGCTACCAACATACACACAACAATCCAGAGATCAAAGATTACACACATACAGGAAGGATTAAAACACACTGTCACATTAAATGTAATACAGATAGGGAGAGGCACTAGAATTTCAGCTGGCTAGCTTTCAAGTGGAACTGATCAGGAATCAGCCTAGCTAGCAACGTGACGATCACCTTACAGTAAGTCGTTTTCACTGCAGCCACCGATCACAGGTTACATATATGTCTATGAATAGCTTGCTAAGCGTAATTTTTCCCCCTGATTTATCTAAATCATTTTTAGGGTGCAGAGTGGGTTAAACCATCAAGTATTTCAAGTTAAAAAGCAACGATTAGAATCTAATTGTTAAAAAACAGAATTTTGTGTTGCAAAAATACATTTTCTCCTATATTTTGCCATTAGTTATCTTGCGAACCCAGAGATTCATCTTGTAACTGTATGTGAAGGGTAAAGTCTCAGGCTCAAAAGCACTTGGTCTGGACAACATAGACCATAAAAAACCCATATGAAACTCTTATAGGCATACTGTCAGCACTGACACAACACATGTATACAACAGGCATCCATTAGCTTACAGGCGAGGAGGTGACATCACCAACAAGCCTCTGGTTGATTCTGCACAAACAAAAATGTGCTTTCATTCAGGCAGGACACACAGTGACTCTAAGACAAACAATCGTTATATTCTCTGCTGCACAGGATCTAAACATGGCCCACACCAAAGGCTGCTGTCTGGGCGATAAAGTGTTTCCAACTGTCCCAAACCACACTGTTTGGACCCAAGTACCAGCTCATTTCCCTGCTGAGACTTTGTACAAAACATGACAAGAGCTCACAGTTTCCATTTGGTCACAGTGGACTTTTAGAATACAGATTTATGTATTTTGTGATGGGTAGTTTAATTCAACTCTACCATCACAACCTGCCCACCCAAACAAATTAAGTCAAAAGTTTTCAGATAATGTGACTTTGCACTAAATGACAAGTGAATTTAAAACTTCTGAAATACGCAATAAAATTAGATCAAATACAGCTCAGGATAGTCAAATTTTGAAAAACACAGAACTCCTCAGTTTTAAAATAAAACACTTTCAGTGCTTCTTCTGGTAAAATAATAATGACTGCATCATATAATGAGCAAAGAACGTCACCTCCCTTTAACCACACTCCCTCTGCTCCACCACCTATGTTACACTTTATTTAACTACACACTTTACTGTCAAACAGCGGGTCTGCTTTTACAAACTCAAATTTTATAGACAGTCATTGTTTGATCCCACAGGAATTAATTTTAAACTTGATCCATGGCCCAAAGTTTCATATGACACTATGCTGAATAACACTATGCAATGACAAGTCCAGTTGCCTTGTCTTAATGACTCTTCAAGATAATCATGACCTGGATGACTGAGAATCTCCACAGACACTATGCAATGACACAATACTGAATTTGATTGAGGAGAAATTAAAATTAAATATGGCCCAATTGCCCAATTATCTCTATTATTGCCATGTGATGTGATATTTCTACCATGGCACATCCATTAAATGTAAGCATCGTTAAACTTAAATGGCAGGTTAAAATTTAAACTGATTCAATAAAGTTTTAAGTCCCCTACATGTTAGAGAATGTTTTTCTTCTTGTACCTACAGTCAGGTTTCTGAGCTTCACCGTGCAGAATAAAGACTAGGAAGACGTTTTCATATTCATCTGCTCAAAGTTCATCTGTGGCCACTGAAACTCTGATTTAAAGAGCTGTGAAGCAGGAGACATTTTTTAACCCGACAGGGTAAACTTTTACAAAATAACGACTAAAAGAAAAATTCATATTCATAGATTTTGACATTTTTTGATGGGATACAAGGGGTAGACACCTGTACAAAGATTTCAGTGTAGAAAATATATTTGCAAAAAAAAAAAAACCTTACAGGCACACATTATTGTTTCAAGCATTTGTATATATGGCCTCACAGATATCTGGTCAAAATGTTTAAGAATTCCCTGTAACTCAAGATTTTTAAAGAAAATTCTATGTCACTACATTAAATGAACAAATATTTTTTGCCTGTCTTGATAAAAAGGACTCTGTTGCAGAAATTTCATTTCTCTATCTAGAAGATCAACTAAATAGTCAGTGCTAAAAGAAATTTGAGATTTAAAAATACCTGTCATGGACTCTGCTGGAGCTTCCTAGCCCCACCCTCCTGCTGCTTCTCCTGCTCACACCCCTCTTCTCATCCTCCAGTCAGCCCCTGCCAGTTTTTCCCGCCAGTACTCTGTCCACACCCATTTG
>JAQMCX010000026.1:436915-486129 GCA_029814765.1 Acanthurus leucopareius
TACTGACTGTGTTCAGTTTTGCTGGGAAGTCTCAGTAAAATTTCAGTTTGTTGCCTTATTTCTGCCTCTGCCTTTTTTATTCTGCGAGTGGATCCTCTCTGATTTGTGACAATACCTCAGAAACCTATGAGATAAATTACATTGACAGACTTCAGAACACTTCAGAATCAGAGAGTAATGGTTTGCTTACCATTTCTCCGGGCATCCCTGGTTGTCCTCGCCCCCCAGGCTCACCAGGCAGCCCCTGAGTAGAAAGATCAATGCAGAATTAATCAACATAGAGAGATATATTTCAAAGCCATTATTTTTGTCAGTCAAGGCACAGAACAAATGCAGATCTATGTTTTCAGTGTTGGGAGTGAATGTGGGTTAGTCAACTTTTTTGGTAATCTGATAAGTGCACCTGTGGTGCTGCGGTAAAGAGGAGGAACAGATAATAAGGAGTGTCACAGCCAACCTCAGTCATGACCAATCAAATCAGCTCCTCTCTCTGCCTTTAAAACCGCTGTGGTGCAGCATGTTATCAGTTTTGTAATTGTTTAAGAGGGAGTAGACCGACATCACCAGCAAACTGTACTGAAGAGGAAACCAACATAATCCTCTGAGAGATTCAGGCTTATAATCACAGAACATATGGTACTATGAGCAGATGTAGTTCTAGCTGATGATGTTAAATTGGCTTTGGAAGAGATAGTGAGCATTATAAATGCCTTTCCCCTTGTTTTATGGGAACTGCAGCATCAAGGGTTTTGGGGTTGTTGGGGTCAACAGAGCAGCTGATGAATTGGAAATGAATATGATTTTACTCATCATCTTATATACTACTTCATCATTAGTTAAATTTCAAAATGAAATTCAGTGCTGGAACAATGTTTGAATGAGCATAAGTAAATTATGCGTTATCATTAATGAATAAATGAATTATCTTCAATTAACCCTGAACTTTTGTGCATAAATGACACAGTGTCACGCTCTATGACCTTGCACAGTCAAATAGATTACTAAACTAGATGACGAGGTGAATTGTCACTCCTTTATGTGTAATTTAAATACAGTTTCATTGGTAGTTCACTGCTACTGCATCATAACAAGTCAATCTCCCTGATTTATGTCCAATTCAACAGACAAGAGTCAGCCTCATTTTTGATCAACTAAATTAGTTTTGAATATTTATGTAGGACATCCACCAAAGCTGTCTGAAGGATTTTAAATGGGAAATAATAAAAATGTGCTGAGGTCTTCACTTATAGCACCTCTGAGGTAGTATGGAAATAGGGCCCTAAATGTGAAATTTTAAGTATATTATTTGCATCTGCAACAGTGAATGATGCTCATCTCTTACCTGTTTGCCAGGCCTGCCCATCTCTCCAGGTGGTCCTGCAGGGCCTTCTTTACTCTGCAAGCTCACAAAAAAGGAAACCAGCCTCAGGTCAACAGTAACAAAAAAAAACACACAAAACTCCAAACAAAGAAATAAATTGTCACATCTTACTTACAGGCCAACCAGCACGAAGTAACTGGTAAAAATTGGTTTGCTAAGGGAGGAAAAAAAGCACAAAGGATAAGTTACAGATCCTGAAAAGAAAAAGAAATAACAGAAAATGACAAAAAAGGGGAAAAGAAGTTCTGGATAATACCAATATTCATTTGTGAACACACAGCTTAAAATGAAATATATCTTTTCTCCCAGACTCCATGGTCCCTGTAGCTCAAACTGCCTTATGACTGACCCTCTTTCAGAATGAATGAAGCATGTGACCTCTGCAGGTTGTCTACATAAAGTTCAAAGCGAAAACAGAAACAAATGGCTGTCATAGACTACAAACAGAATCTTATTTCCATCATCTTTCTTCAGTATCAAGCCCGCAGTTCTCCATCATGCTGTCACACTGATGGGTGATTTCTACAACATGCAGCTGTGGCCACTGCAGAGAGATTAAACAGACGAGGACAGAGCATCGGCTTGCACGCACCGTAAATGCAGGGTCAAAGTTTTTACAGAGTCTGGTGATCTTGTGGGTCTATGAGAGCTGGTTAGCCTTAGAGAGCATTTGATGTCCAGTGTGTATTTTAGCCAACCGACAATAAATTACAAGAACTTAAGGAGAGAAGAGCAAGGACTTGAAAGGTGTTTAAAAGAAAAACAAGGAAACTTTTTAGCTTACTGGGATTTAGACGTAAACATAGATATTAATTTTATCGACTCAGTTCAGTTGGCAGTTCTGGCGGGTTTGAGGTAGTAAACCAGAGTATTTTTAACCCTTAATGTTTTGTCCTGACAGTGGCATAAGGAGAAAAGTGAGGATCACCAAAGTGATCACAATTCATCCTTAGGTAACATAAATGTCTGGACTAAATTTCATTGCAGCTCTAATAGTTGCTGAAATATTCCAGTCCATAGAGCCGTGCCACTAGGGTAATCACAACAGCAAATAAGGGCAAAAACAAAAAAAATAATATTTTTATTAAATATTTATTATTTAATGAAAAATAATAAATATGAATAAAATAAGGAGCTGGTTGAGCTAATGCTTAACCAGAAAAGTGATCTTTAGGTTTCTTTTTTTTCAACTACCTACATTTATTGCCAAAATTTATGGATGCACACATTCAGATGTTTCTGATCCTAACTGTTTGAGTTTAAAATATTATGGAGGTTCAGATAAAAGAGCCACATTTTCACCAACATGTCTTATTGAAAGCATGCAGTTCATGCTGGATATGAGCTGCCTGTGGAGGGTCAGACTCCTTAGAAGATGTGCAGAACATGGAATCATGTTAAGGAGACAGTTTAAAGGGGCTGAGTCACATGATAAGGAAATGTTTATCTTATCTGGCAATTAGGCCTAATAAAATTTAGGCCTAATGGCCATTCAAACCATAAAAAGCATTTTATTTCAAGCCAAGACATGACTGACTCTCCATGGACAAACAACTGACAGTAAATATTGTATCAAATAGATGCAGGAACACATTGTGGCTATCATCTCACCTGAAAGGCAGCCCATTCCTCTGCTGTGTTCCTCCATAGGTAGAGGGTCGGTAAACCTGGTGGTCCAGGAGGTCCTGGCTCCCCCTTTTTTCCTGGTCTCCCTTCGGAGCCTGTTTGACCCTATAAGAGATTAAACAGAGGCAGAACATTAATTCAAAACAAATGAACTTTGATGATATACTTTAAATTACAGCACAGACTTATTTTTTAACATTACATCATAAAAAGTTTTGATGCACAAACAATAGAAACATGGACCTAATGGAGGAGGGAACGGGAGTTTATAGCAGTGGGTTTTAAAATGTCCAAAGTGAAACTTAGCTTTAAAACAATATATAGCCTAGGATGCAATTTCAGAGGGGCACAGAACAAAGGTGCACTTAAATCCCGAAGAGTCAAGTAGACTGCATCACCATAGGCTATTAAGTTGTAAAGAGGCTTCTGTTACCTTATCACCTTTAAACCCAGGCAGGCCAGGCTCACCAGGACACCCCTGTGAACACAGTAACAACCCTTAATAAAACACCTAAAAGGACGCAAATACTAGGGAAAAATAACCCTACAAAGTACATAATTCTATCAATCAATTACTTGAAGTAACACGAGTGAAGAGCAGCAAAGCATCAGGTCCTTTCCTCTATCTGTTGCCTATTTCACTGCCATTTGAGAAGCAAAAAACTCATTTAATGGTCCTGTTTCCATGCTAAATGCTGATAAAACGTCATAAAATTTTATGGTTTAGAGTACTTGAATACTTGTATGTTTTAGTTTCTCGGGTGCCTGCATGCTCTGTGTCCTTTTAAGTATAACTTCCTGTGGGATCTGGACAGATTCACAAATCTGGTAAATTTCCGCTTTATCTTCTTTATTTCAGATGGCATTTTGTGCAAGTTTTGGTGATTCTCTGCAGGTTATTTGGGCAAACAGTTTTCACAATTGTGCTTACATTTAGAGTGTATGGCATAGTGGAAAAAAAGAAGTAATACTACAATACAAAGAATCCTGTTACACAAATACAAAAGACAAGAAAGGCAATAAAACAGCTCTCTTTACGCAGCGATCACACAAAATAGCCCCAATGACTTTAAACCACTGTTGTTTTTACACTTAACCAAACAGTGTTTGCATAATGCTGCCCCGGTGTGTAATTTTTGTAAAATAAAATGAATGGATGATTGTCATGACATGTAACACAACATCAATGGCATTTAGTATTATGCTAACATACACCTCAGCAGCACTATTTAAACAAAAGGAAAGGCATAATGTAGCAATTACAATTAACAATGTTACATGGCAGTTGATCTTGTTATCTGCTCAAAGGTTAAGAGGCTCCCAAACCTTGTTTTCTCCCCAAGTTACAATTTCATTCGTTAATCTTTTTCTCTAAGTTAGCTTATAATTGCTGCCAGCTGTTTTAAAATCTCCCACTAGTGGACAGGACATTTAATACAGAATCAAATATACCCCAAAGCCAGAGTGACGGATCAACATTTAACACAGACGTCGGTTCAGTGATCTTAATACCTTGCTGATCAATCAGAGGAGGAACTTCATTCTGCCTCCATGAACATTTTACAGAATGGCGAGGCAATATAGTCCCGCCGACCAGAATGTGTACCAGAGGCTGAAAGTTCTTTATTTGTTTGAGTCACCATGTCTGCATTAAGAAACCTTCACACAGCAATGCAATGCAAGGGCCAGTTAACAGAGTAAAACAAGAAAGCCTGTGCTGAGGTCATTATCCATTTAACAAAGTTTGGCTTGTCATCAGTTTAATGCTGATGTCAGTTTTAGGGAGATGCACTGATTCTACTGTTACCCAAAATCTAATTCACTTTTTACACTGATTTAGAATAGTAGTAATACTCTTTGCCTTAAGGCTGTTTCATGCTGCCACCAGACGATCAGAGAAGACTATTTATGTGGCCATGCCATGGTAAAATTGTTTTGTATCCCTCTTAAACGTGCAACTTAATTTAACTAGTGACAAAATAGAAAGGCAGGAGGGATACATTATTAATCCCTTTAGGGGTAGTTTTTTTTTTCACTGTTATTTCTTGTACACAGAAATACACACATGCACAAACGGCACCTATACACACGCATTAATGTATGAAGAGAGGTCAGAGCAGAGGCCCTGTGCAGTCAGGGGTGTGCTGCCTTTCTCAAGATCACCCCAATCAGCCATCCTTCAGGTTCTCAGCCAAGACCCTCTGGAGTGAGCTACATATGCCCCCAAAAATACCCGTAGAGGCTAATACTACATGCTAACAAATACTACAAAAAAATTAGCACGTAAGACCTGAAACGCAGCACATTAAAACATAGAAGGACAGCATTCCAGGCCAACAGGACGTCTTCCTTCATGTTCCCTACAGCCGTCTTCAATCTCAATAATGGTGCTGAGTGATCCTGTGGATTTTATGGCAGCAAGACTCCAAAGACTGGTCCAAATGTGACCAGATGTGAAGTCTGGTTCTGGTTCTGTCTGCCCTGCAGTCCCTGTGATGACCCACCTCTTTGACAAAGTGAACCTTTTGATTGGATAGTATGAAATTACTTTACTCCTTGGCACCAATCACATGACCTGGCATCCAGAGGTTAAGATTGTCACATTGAGTAATGCTATGACAAACTGACTCCTTAGCCATGCAGTTTCCTTAGAGCTTAGATTGCGGCATTGGAGGCATATGAATGAACATATGTTTGAGCAGCGTAACCCTCCTTGATCAGATTCAGATGACAGCTGATGGAGAACAGCTCTTGTAAGCTGTAAAGCACAAACAGACACCACACTTTCTTCATTCATGGGTCTTAACTTGTCTGAACCTGTTTATCTCATCAGACAACAGATAGTTCTGATATGATGCATCAAATTTGCTGTCAAATCCACAGGAAACAAGCCTGCACCTTGATTTTAAATATCAAAAAACTGCAAAAAATGTAAACTACAAAAATAATACGTTGAATTAATCATCATCTGGCAGAGTAACCTCAAGGGGACTTCTTGCTTTCTTTGCTGCGGTTTGGGAAAAATGCATGATTACATTTGGATACAAATGGTTGCATTGAAACAAGGACATTTAAGCAGCTAGAAATCATAAAACCACTTACTTCCTTCCCCGGGGGACCCATCCTGCCTAGTGGCCCCCTCTGAAGCCGATACTTTTTACCATCTGAGCCAAGGATCACGTCTCTCTCCCTGGATATAATGGTCACGGTGCCAGGTTGCTCCTTGTTTGGTCGTTTACCATCCTGCTCAGCTCCACATTCAGGTGTAAAGGCTTTCCCCTCTCCAACATCTGCCTCTGCAGATGGACCAGAGATGATGACATGAGGTGTAGGTGAGACCAACCAGGACCTTTCATCTAACCCCTCCTGTAATTTGTTAGAGTCTGTGGATGTTCCGTGATCTGAGGTGATCTTTGGAAGTGAAGGAAATCCCACTGAGGGCTTCTTGGTGGCACTTGCAACATCCAGATCAATGATATCGTTGGATGGTTTTCCGGGAAACAGGGATGACGTCCTCCCACCAGAGTCCGTCTTTTTGTCTGTGGTTATGTTCTCCTCCAATAGTTTTGATGATAGTTCAGGCTTCGCTTTCTGGCTTCCCTTTAATCCATTTCTGGAGGGCTTCCACTGAGGATTGACTCGTCCACCATTTTGGAAGATTGGATCCAACAAGTCAGTGTCCTCATCTACCACAAAGACATCCCCACGACCTATCGACCCTTTGGAGCGACTGGATCCTGAAGGCACTGTCCCGTCACCTCGAGAACTTCCTCGTCGCAGAAACATATTCTGTTGAAAAACAAAACAAGAGTTGAGGCTCATTCCACCTTGCATAAATTTCACAGATTCCTCTCAGTTTTCAGTCTTTCTTATGGTACTGCTTGAGAGTGTAGGTATAGTACTAGCAGATGGGTGAAGCACAAAAAAATTGAGATCAGAGATTTTCATGGTAGAAGAAAAATTCTATTATCCACAGTACATTTAATGACCATCTAGAATACCTAAACAATAAGTACGGCCATCTCATCCATACACACAATAAGATACTAAACTTTTTATGTTAAAGAATGAGAAGTCAATACAATAACAAGCAAATCTGATGTTGTAATGTGCCACTCTTATTTAAAACACCTGGCGCTTGTCTTTAGAATCCTTGCTGCAATGGACTGTGTTCAATTACACCTCAGGCCTTTTACTGCTTATCACCCCCTCTTTTGTCTTCCTTTTCTGTCTCTCTGCAGCTTTTATTATGCAATAAAGGCGAAGCCTGAGAAATAATGTGCTGTTTCAAATTAGAAACTCTGTGATACTGACTGAGATGCCTGTTGGAGCCAAATCACTATAGGCATTTTAATTGTCCACACTTCTGGAGCCTTTATTGGATCTTTGACATTTACTTTCATAGGTAAGTTATCACATCCACAACTGTAATTATCTTACCTATTTTCCAGGCTTCTCTGATGTAACACCTGTCTCTAAGTCCTCTGTATCTTGTCTCCCCTGAGGTTAACGCTACTTGTCTCTGGAGCAAGACAGTGGAGTCTGGGGCAACGGAATATTCTATAATTGTTCTGTTTGGTCATGAATGTCAGCTGTTAAAATGTTATGTTGTTATGTCTGACTCATGAAGTCTTGGGCCCTTATTCAACATTGTCAAAACGCAACAATTTAAAGTTAAGTGGCATCTAGAGGTGACAGGAGAAATAATCCAAAATCAACATGAAACAACAACATGACCCAGTCATTTTCCCTGCTTGTCATGTTGCATTACACACACACACGCACGCACGCCACGCACGCACGCAAACATTACAAAACATCAGAATGTTTGGCCTCGTGGAACAGTGGAAGAGTGAGAGAGGCCTTTCAGAGAAAGGGACCAAAGGGCTGTAAATTTTGTTCGATTACCCTAATGGGCTGAAATGGAGACACAAAGGAAGAGCTAAGAGCACATGAGGAGTAGGAGGAGGAGAGGGAAGCAGGAGTGCGCAAGCTCTAAGATGTTTTCAATAAGCAAAGTAGAGTTGTACCTTTTAGAATAATGTAATGCAGGTAAAATATGATGAAAGGCATGCAAGGTAGTATCTGCATGGTCATGTCCTCAAGTCACAAATTTTTAACACATTGCCATACTCATTGAAACAGGAATAATATGAGGGCTTTCACTTCGGTCCAACTTAAATATCTCAAGAAATATGAGATGTGTTGAAATTTGGAGATTTTGCACAAACCAATGTGCTCAGAAGAGGAATTCAACTGGATGGTTCCCCTAAATTCTCCTCTCTTGGCACAATGAGACTGAGATGTGTGGTTTTGAGAGAAATGCCTCACCAACTGTTGGATGGAGTTACACATCCACATATCTTGTCCCATCAGTGGATCAAAAATGTAAATTTTTCTAGCACTTAGGTTAATGACCAAATACTTGCAAAACTAGAGACATTCCCATCAGCCTAAGTAAATACAGACCTAACACAATAAAATAAGATGTTAAAGATAGGAAACTCTGTACTTGCTTCTTATAATCATGTTAGCATTGTAATTCATGACACATTAGGCCTTCTCACACCAGGAGGAGCAGAGAGTCTCTGTGAGCATCATGTTCTTTGACTTCTCCTCTGTTTCAACCAGCCACAAGGGGAAAAGCTTTTGGTGATGCATCTGTTCTCCAACATAGCATCATGGATTACAGATTTCCAACTTATGATGTGTCAAAGAGGATGGCCATGCCTCTAAGGTTGTAATAAGCAACATCAGCACACCTCGTGGAACTGTAATGGCACCATCCCTCTTTACTCCCTCAAACTTCCACTTGAATGCAAGTTCCTGCCATCTTTATCATTTTTCTGAAAACTCTTCCATTAGATGCATCAACAAAGACAAGGAGAATGAATAAAGAGGACTAAAAGAGAGCTTTGTCACAAAGTTTCACAACAGTCACATTAGCAAACCCAAAGAGTAGGTGGACTTTCAAAGGACTGAATGTATTATATAGGGGGTTGAGATCTTCGTAGCTTTAGAGTAAATTTGAGTGGTTGTTCTGCTGCCGCTGCAATTATGAAGTTGGAAAGTTGTTTTCTGCTAGTTGAAAAAAAAAGGATATCCTACTAATTAACTAATGTATACATTTGGTCACCTTGAAAATTTCTGTATCTTTGGCATTAGCTGACTTTAAATTGGTATTCTGTATGCCAATACATGCCAAGAAAAACTCTTCACACTATTGAACTCACAATACGCTGTGCTTTGGATCAATGGAAGAAGACAATAGTTTGTGTAGTTTACATCAATTTTACCCAACCACAAATCTTTGGAAGCGAAATGTTACTGAAATAGAGGTAGATGTAAAGGTGGGTGGATACAAAACACAAAGAATAAGGTAATAATATACACATCCAATGAATTAGTACAATTATTTCAGATGGGAGGCTCAGGTGTCCTATTTGTTAAGGCAAAATTCAATTGAGCATGCTGTGATTGTAATATCAGAAAGAATGATATACCCAAACATTATCAGTTGAACCTCGCTTTCATTCATCAAATCTGGAACATTAGAACAATAGTCAGTCTTAATACCATATCTTCAGTGAAACCAAGCCCTTGGTGGAAGGTTGGATTTGTACACTGAGGGCCAGTGAAGGGCTGAGACAGGCAAGAGACCAAACATGGTGCCCCAAATGAAAACAAAGGCCCTTTCTCCTTCTCTTATCCCAGGCAACAGTCAGGCAGCCAGCCGTGGTCGATAAGCTGACACTAGATATCCTCTGTTCAACACCGTCCCCTCAGCTTATCTCCCCACCAGTCTGTGAGATATCCCTATGAACGCCAGCCCAGGGCATACTTGGTTGGAGTACTGTAACACGTTGGCCAGTCAGTCAGGAGCCGATAGCTGTCAAACACTCTTCACCAAATGAAGACATACTCCATGAAATATCCTAGATGATATATTTTAGGAAAGTCTTTTTACTGGTTCTTTGTGTGTGCTGCAACATTCAAGGGTATAACAATTCAAGATTGATCATTTAGCACTGGTCAGCACATGAAACTGGCTATATAATGTCTTCTGTGAGTCTGGAGAGAGCTTTCCAAAGTGGCAAAAATTGATGAATTGACTGCGCTTACATAGAGCTTTACAATTTGCCTCGTATTCAATCATTTAAACACACACTGATAGTGGCAGAGCTACCATTCAGGAACTGGCCTGCCCACAGGAAGGAAGATCTTGAGGTGGACAGAAGAAGCCAGGGTTTGAACTACAGTGGATGTCCCATTCTTTATGGTGAGCCACAACATCCTGAAAATCCTGATTAGATATGATAATCCTTTAAAGATCTCATATTGAGGGTGTTTGGGTGTTACAGCAGCACAAAGGAAGAAATTATCACATATGTAAAGGTCTAATAAAAGCGGGTTGCATTATGGGAATTCTGGTCGCCAGTGTATAAGACAAAACAAGCAAGCAAGGCTGATTGATCTCCAGCTACCATCTCTGTAGCAGTCATAGTTGTTGGGTGTAGTCACATTTTTAGGAAGTTCATGTCAGCTACGGTGCCTCCTACAATTTAGCCACAGGGGCCGTGCAAATAAACTCCATTACTATACTGTAATCCCCTAATGCAAAATACGCTATAGAGCAGATCATGAATAGCATGCATTTGAGTAGTTATCTTGTCAAAAAAAACTCTAATAATCTCAGTCAGTAACTCTTTAATCATGTGTATCGTGTGCCAAGACCATGTTTACACTGTCTCTCTATCAGCTCTGTAGTAGCAGGCCCGCAGGGACACTGTGCCTATTCACTGTTTTTTTCATACCTTTGTATCCTAATAACACACTGTCTGAGTGGGGGCACAGTGTGACGCTTCAAGATTTTGGCTCACCCCAGGCTGGTTGTGTACAAATGATAGTCGAGGTATCAAGTGGTTCAGTCTGTGTAAGTGAGCATGGCTGCAGGCTGACGAACAGACAGAACAATTTTACAGGCTCCCACAATGCTTCTTTAATGCTCCTGTCATTATAGCATATGACCTCTTTTTTACATGTATGTGTGAGCCTTACTGAAAATAGGCATGTACTTATATACTAAGTATATACCTATTCATGTCATTTTGTATGTGCAGGTGTTCACTTTTGCGTGCAGGTGTTCACTTTTCACTTTTTCTAAGTTTATGGCCTTTTTCTGATAGCCTGCTCATCTGCTCTCTGGCAGTTGGGAATTTTGTTTGTTGATATTTAACATGAAAAGATGGCACACATGCCCAGAGACAAGTCAGTGTGTCTGTGTTAAAGAGGCACCAAACTAAGATTCCTTGTTCTATGTAACATACAGTGTCATCTCATCTGTCAATTCTGAGAAATTAACACCTCAATTCAATTAATAACTTCTGTTTTTTATATTTTTTAACAATGTAGCTTAGATGATTGTCTTGTATTTCATAATTATTGCAACAGTATACTGTTGTTATCAGGTGTATCATTATGAGTCACTCTGTAATTCTCACCCCTAGGACTTATAAATACTCTCCTTGATCATGCACATATGCGTCAATATTTTTTAAGTTCTCAGGCTCCTGAAACCCTCTTTAAAATGAAACATTCAATGTAAAACTGTCCATTCTCATGTACTGTAAGGACACACAATGACCAAGATACATCCTGTCCACATACTTTTGCATCTTTCTGGTCAAATGCTGCTTTTCATGGCTTTGGTTCACAGAATAGTATTTTAAGACAACAGTGTGTTTCTAACTCCATGGCAACAGTTTGCCTCTGACTTGTCTTGTTTTAGCATGACAATACCCCTATGTGCACAAAGCCAAGCCCGAAAACACATAGTTTTCCTAGTTCAGTGCAGACTTTCCTGGCATGGACAAACCTTTGGGATGAACTGAAACAGGAACCAGGCCTCAGCCAGGCCTTCTGGGAGCAAAAGTCCTGCCAGAGGCATGGAGACATGTTTCACAATGTAGGAAATAATGTAAATGGTCAAAATGTGGATATGATATTCAGGTGGCCTTGCAGTAAAATGTAGTTATTAAACTATTGGTGCAACTATTTTGGTCTGAGATCGCTATTAAGAAGAACCTCTTCTTATTAAAAGAGATGAAGAGAACAAAAAATAGACAATTTAAGTAGCTGTCATAAATGCTGAATGCTGCCTTAATTAATTACTGAATCAATTAGCTAATTCACATGAAACTATTGGACAACAGTTTTATACTTAAACAAGGGTCTCCATGGCCCTATCAAGAAAACAAGCCAAAATGGGCTTTTTAAATGTAAGAAAATGCCTCCTCTTGACAATATCTGTCCGACAAAACTAACAACAAAAACAAATTAACAATGAAGATTTCCTAATGGGCTCTTGGATTTACAAAATAATCTATAAATAATAATCATGGCAACAGATCAGTAGTCATGGCCTCAGTTATCATGATCTCAAAACAAATTGGGTATATTTGCCAACTTAAGCAATTTAGTTCATACCCATATTGCATAACTAAATATGTCAAGCTGAGCTCAGTCAGGTCATCCCAGGGTTTCTTTGTTTTCACTCAGCTTTTCCAACCTTCAAGGCAGATTTAACTTGCAGGAACTTGAAACTATCTCATCCATCACTGTCACATGGCCGTGTTTTATTATTGTCTCATTGCATGTTACTGTAGAAAGTGATTTGAAATGTCAGGCAGTACAGTGCTGTGATAAGATTTTCAGATAAATTTGACAAAAATCTTAATATATAAAGACACACTGGTCACTCTGCACTGCAATGTTGATGGGGGCACACCTGGACTCGATTAATGGTTATAATGAACTGCTGTGTCCTTCCATCATCACAAGTTTCCTCAGGAGTCTGTCTGCATGTGTAGCTGACAGATCTGCTGTTATGAGCAATGAGAAATCTACAGAGGCCTCACAGTCTGACACAATCCCTGCAGGCTACAGCCCTATCATCAACACACACACACACACACACGCATGTAGACAATGAACACTTGGTTCTACAAAGGGCTAATCAAATGGCAAGGTCCGTAAATCTAAAAAAGACACAGGTATGCAAAGGCTCTTAGACTGGCTGGGTCTTGCAGGCAGCATCATGCAGTTTGGCCTCCAAAAATGTATGATGACAGCAGTGTGAGTTTCAGAAATAAGGATGGGAACACTACACCTGGCAGAGTATAGTTCAAAAGCTCTAAAGAATGTAAAAAAGGCAGTTATTTTCTGTGATTATTAAATGCTGTGAATGGGAACAAACGTCGTCAAGGATCTTGAAACAAACACAAGGAAAAACAAAAGCAGTAACCTCCCACAATGACGAGACAAACAGCCAGTGAGTTGTGTGTGTGATAGTGTGTTTTTTGTTGTCAAAGGTGAGGTGGACTAGGACTGGTCTAATTGTTTAAAATCACTCTAAGTGTAAATGTTAATACCTTCATGTGTATTTGAATGTCTCTTGTAAATCTTCATGTGTGTTCATTAGAATTGTCATGTGCACACGAGTGAGCGTGTGACTTTTTGCTGGGACTTATTGTGGTTTAGTAGCTCAGCAGGCTGAGTACAGTATTAACATGGACATTGTTGGGGATTTTTTTCCAGGGTTAGGACCACCCAATGTTAAAAATGCCACTACTGGCAGTGATCAAAGTGTCCACCCAAATCACTGGTGGTGGTCCTGGGATATAAGATCATAAAGCATGTTGGAGGGACAAAGGACCTTTTTAAACGATAAAAAAAAGCTTGAGGATTAAGGCATGTGCCTATATTGCTATTGCAAGCCTTATTTTCCCACTGGATAGTCACAGAAACCTGCACCATTCTACTGTATGTCCTGGAATACCAAAACCAAAGAGGAGTGTCTTTCATAGATACATATGCTCCAATACTGTGGAGCAACTTCACTGGAATAACTGAGGGATTAAAGAATCTTGCACACTATGAGTAATTTTTTATTAATGTTATATAAATAAATAAATAAATAAATAAATAAATATATGAACGTGAAGATATCACAGTGTGAATAATCACCTGGTTACTTTGTTAAAGCTCTCTTTTTTAAGACCTTTGCTTATGTTGTTCTGTACCGGAATCAGTGCTACAAGTAGCCGAATCCACTGTAACTTTCACTAAAACCTGTTAATGTGATCTGTTATGCAAATATTACAGAGGGTGTCTCTCAGTTAGCACTTCCACAAAATAATTACGTAAGAGATTCAACTGCAGATGAGATGCACTGAATCTCTGCCTAGAGAGCATAGAGGCCACTATTGTGCTGCTGAGCCAACCATTAGTTTGAATAACCCTCTTAATTATGTTCAACTTGCATGCAAACATTATTTCAAACAGTGTAACACATCTTAAATAGGGTCCTGTGAAACCATGCATCTTCAAATAGTCTTCAGAACAGTCTTTGTAAATTATAATGTGACAATGCAGTTTTGAATTTAATCTAGCTTTAAATTGTTTTAAGAGCCTAAGAGGTTGTAGAGTGATCTAAACAGAGTTAAGTTTTTGTTAATTGTTGATTTCTGGTTGAAAAAATAAATAAATTATTGCAAAATAGGATACACATTTAAATAGTTCTTAATATAAAAGGTGCCAGCAAAACAAAACTTGGATTTTTTACATATATGTAAACAACTGACAGTATAAATTTTGACATCCCTGGCCATGAAATCCCCTATCAGACATTGTTTCAGTTGATTCAAAGCTGAAAAACTACAGTAAGTGCACAAATCTCCAAAAGCCACACATTTTAAGTGTATTAATCACATGGCTGTAAGATCTGAAAGAAGAAAAACATCTCTATTCCAGGAAAATTATTAAAGCATTGTCACACTGAGTAACACAAAGCTCTGCAGAGCATTACAGACCCTACACCAGGTCAGAATAGAAAAATAAGGAAAATTCCCTTGTGCAGCATCTATACAGGGTTACACCAGGCAGTACCTTTCCTTTCTGTTGCCTTTGACCTTGCACGTGCAATCCATCTAAATCCAACAAAAAGCATCCAAGCAGCAAGTACCATCCAACATGGCAGAGCATGACTGCAAGAGACACTGCAGGTCTGTCTGCACCTCAGCTCCGTACCCACAGACAGACCCCTGCACAGGAGGCTGAACCAGCTCCCAGCAGACACACCCACACACCTACTGGGTACACACCCTTTCACTTGTACCGTCAGTACATACTGAATAAACAGTACACCTAATCTGGCATTTGGAGGAAAATGTAGTCCAGCCCATTGGCCCTTAGGAGATCTGAGAAAGAGTAAGAGAACATGTACAAAGGAATAAATAGAGACAACTGTATTATAGTCTAATCTGGGATAATTTAAAATTCAAAGCAACTCGGGATCTTTTTACAAATAAATACATTATGTTACTTTCACCAACAAAAAGTAAGAGTATGTTCAGAAGTTACAGCATATTAGATCCTCAACATCCAAACTGTTTGCCAGTACTTAGCTAACTGAGTTAGACTGAGAGTGAGAGTGAGGGCAAGCAATTGGCACAACATGTTAACCGCATCATCATGGGCAACCAAAAAATCTGAGAGAATGAATAATTGCTTCCTCTGTGGAGGGAAGCAGAATGAAGCAAAACTCGTGATGTCAGGGAATCCCCACTTTTTTCACACACAAATCAATTCTAGTCAGAGGAAGCCTGCAAATAACTAAACCCAAAAGAAAAAAAAACTAGGGTAAATTGGAAGAGGGTGAAGCCACAGTGCCCAGATTAAGTGAAATCATCACAGTTGAGGGAACATTTTAAGTGAAGTATTTACCAAAAGTTGTCTGAGAATGATTTGATTTACTCGAATGGGTCAACATAACGAGGAGACCTCCTCTGCATAAAAGTTAGGAACAACATTGCAGTTCTCTGTCACTGAAAACATTACTTCATGACAATTAGGAACAAAAGGAGAACACATACAGCAATATACATAAACAAGAGCAGGGGGGATGTTTATTTGGGGTGAACAGGACCTCTGGGGGTCTGTTGGTATTAAAATCTGCAGGGCAGATGTGCAGAGGGAACATTAGTGATCTCTTTTTTAAGCACAAATTGTCCACCCTGACTCATAATGGCTTCCAGAGATCACCAGTGTCTGCAATTAAAAAAATAATCTTTGTTGAATTCAAAAAATGGGACCTGTAGTGTTTGGGAGTCGGCCCTCATGGAGAGGGTACAGCACCGGAAAGAAACAGAAGGAGGGTGACTGAAAGCTGCTGATGTAGCACTCTTGAGACAACGTTCCATCACCTAGAATTTAACTACAGCTGATTTATCTTCCCAGCATAGAAAGTCCGTAGTAAATTACAGTTTTGGAGGAGCAAATTATTACTTTGAGCATGTTGAGGCTTATCGTGTTGAGAAAACTGTTCTGCCTCTCTTGGTGACAAAAAGTAACAACCAACTTTTGCAAGAACTATTTTTCACTCTTCTCTCTGAATCCTCCTCTTCTCATCCTTCTTCTCTTTTATCTGAGCATGTCTTTTATTATCACCCACTTCCTCTTGTACTTTACGTTTGAGGGCCTCCTAGCTAGTCTGTAATTACTTTATTTCATATTGTTAATAGTTTTGAACCTCACCAAACAGATGAAAGTTTCTGCTGAATCTGTGGTAATGCGTATAAATGAAAACGTTGACAATGTGCAGAAATTTCCTTTTAATTTAAAAACAGAGCAAACACAAAGCATGTTTCCTCGTCTTTGTGTTTTACAGTTTGCTAAAAGTTTTGTTTGTCATTAATTTAGGCTTTGATGTATCGTGCAATTCAGAGGAAACCACAGAAAAACTTTGATTTAGCTCCAGAATCCATCTCACCAGATGAACTATAAGGATTGTTTCGATATTTGACTTTTCCTCATTATACTGGCTTGGGAAACAAGTTTTGAATCTCACTGTCTCCCCTCTGTTAATGTTCCGACATGTTCTTGTTTAAGTGTATCATCCTTCTGCACTGCAAACTGTTTGGTTAAAGAGCTCCATACAGGAACAGAGCTCGAAGTGTTTAGTGGGACAATGAGACGTACAAAAAAAAAAAAAAGTCAGATACTGTTTGGGAGAGTTAAGTCGAGATAAACTCCGTAAATCTGCTTAAGACTCGTCAGCTATTTAAGCTTTCTTCAGTACCAAAGAAATCCAATAGTAGTTGTCTGTCCATTTGTAGTAAAAGAGTTCAACTTAAAAAAAAATCCTATTAAGCAGTTTGTATCTGGAAACGTCTTTTTTTCTTCCTGCTACCTCTGATACACGGATGTGACAGTATCTAACCATCTTTAGAGCTATAATTAAGAGAACCTGACTTCATATCACATTATCATGAAAACTGCTTAAATGATTTACTTCTTCCTTATCTTTGATATGATCATAAAGCATTACCCCCTCTAATCACAGAGCTATGCAGACACAGTGCTGCAGGAGAGCCATAAGAGCCCAAGTGAAACCGCTCTTTCACTAGATCCATTATCTTGGAGCCAAGGAAGTATATTTTGCACAATGACAGAACACGTACAGTCATAAATAAAAACTGAAGAACTGACATGGGTCAGTTACTGAAGCTCTGTGGCTGACCACTGCAGATATTTGGGGACATCTTGAGTGTGTAAGTTCAAGAGGCCCGTTGGCACATCTACCTGCTCATATCTCTCTTTGTTGCTAGGGAACCTGGTAAATATGTCTGTGTTCAGCACCTTTATTCTCAAAGAGAGCAACACTTAGGGGAAAATAGAGCCGATTTAAGTGATCAGTACTGAGATCAGTTAAGGAATGTAATGTTTGCTGACATGAGTATGTGTTGTTTTTGGCCTACTATACAAACATGAAAGGAATGTAACTCACGGATCAATTGATTTTTAGCTTTAGCTTTTTAAGGAATGATGGGAAATTTCTGTCCTTACACCAGTATAAAATTTGCATTGGTTCAGTTCTTCTGACAAACAAATGAAAATTCCAAAGTTCAGTAACATCTGTAAGAAAGTCAGGCACCCTGAGTCCCACAACTCATCAGCTTTCATCTGATAATTATTTAATCTTTGAGGCAATGGTCAATGTTTTGGGGCTTCCAGCACAGCCAGCAGATATCTGGGCGGAGGATAACAGATGTCCACCAAATGACTTCTGTTTTTATGAATCCGTCAGTGTTTGCAGTACAGTTAGCAACTTGGATCTGGACATGAAAATGGATTTGGACCTGAGACAAGATTGTTTCATGTCAGATGACATAATGGCTAATCTCTGAAAACAAATATCTGTATATGAATATGGAGTGATGACTAATAGAAACCAAAGAGCTCAAAATATCAAATCCCTTCCCCTGCCTTACTATTTATAAATATAATGTCCCTCTTACCTTTCAGATCAGAGGTGAGTGCAGGCTAACCTGTCAGTCTAATTCTCTCTACAAACCAGCTGGATGACTCTGACCTGGCCCCTGACCTCTGACCTAAACTTCAGTCAGCTGCTGCCTCTGGCCAAGTGAGCAGTGTGAACAGACAATGAGAGAAAATATCACAGATCACAGTCACAGATTGAAAAAAAGTGAGAGCGAAGAAAGATAATAGTTACAAGCACTTCTAAAATCTAACTACTGAATTTACAGGCTAAATAGCTAAATAGATATTTTTTTTCAGAAGCTGGTTTGGACCAAACCAGTGCTAATAGAAGAAATATGGACTCACATATATAAGGAGGACAGAAACACAAAAACCCAAAACACAACCCTTTACAACTGTTTACTCACATACTAGTCATAACAACTTTTTTGGGTGATAGAATTTCAGTTCTGGCTCTTCTTCCCTCAGCTACCTACAAAATATGACATATTCATATATTACATATAATTCATATAACACTGTCACACACTTTATTGTATTTCTTGTTATTACCTGACGCCAAAAGCACCCATAATGCAAATTAATAACCCACAGTTCAATCAGAGATCTTTATGTGTTATACTTGTAGCTGCAAAGTAGCTCTGAGCCACTAACCTCAAGCAGAAACGAAGAGTGGGCTACAGAGGTCTGGAAAGCTGACTTCTTTTTTACTCCACACTCCCAGACTATTTTCAGTTTTTTCAAATCTGTAGTCTTCAGGACCAGCCAGTGCTGTCACAAACATCATCGCTTAAGGCGATTTAGCAGATTTCACACAGCTCCGTCTGGGGCCACAAAAAAGCTTAAGCAAATTTGTCTTCATTTATGCAACAGCTCCTCCCAGCAACTGTAAACAGGCTTGTTAGTGTGAAATCAGTGGAGTTCTCCTTTAATGCCAATTTCTGTTTTGGTTTTGCCTCAAACAAAAAAAACCTTAAGGGCCAACTAGAATTAAAAGACAATTTTAAAGCTTTTTTAAAAAATATCTCTGCTTTAAATGCATGAAATCATTACATGTAATGTAAAAGTTGTTGCATGTAGTGACAATCCTGCAAAGAATTATTATTTGTCACCCAACCTTGCAGTTTAGGGTATTTTAGCATCTTTTAGATAAGTGTGTTGGTTTCTGCTCCTTGGCTGTTCTATTTTGATTGTGCTCTCAGCAGAATAGTTTCCCAGCAACAGCCCGCAGCTGTTTTATGCTAATAAGCTTGAATAAATCCACTGTACACTAGCTGCTTACCAATAAATGGGAGACAAAGTTAGCAACAACTTGTCAACAAAAACAAACAAAAACGGAGCTAGAAAATTAGACTACATAGAAACACAACTCTGAATAAACCCAAAGTTGCTCTGAGTTTTCTTGATGTGTAAATGCAGGGCTGGTTAATGCAAATTTAAGGTAAACATAGGAAATTTTCTGTTGTCAATTCAAAAAGACCCAAGACCACAGAATCACTAGCTTATTTGTTGAAAGGCCCTAAAAATGTTAAACTTAATTCAACCTTTCCTAACACAAATTTTGCCAGACAACATAAATGTTACATGGTCCCTTGCGAATTGACAGAGTCATGGAGAAGTGTCAAAATGATGGATCATATTTTTCCCTCTTTTTGTTTTGTCTTAGCTTGCCAGTGAAAAGTCATTGTTTGACAAGTTTTATGAAAGAGGCCTCCCTGGAGACCTGAGTAGAAACTCTTGGCTGTGACAGGATATGGAACAGAGTATAACACGGCCACAGGGGTGTCTGCTTCTTCATCTCTCTCTCTCCCTCTCTGATGCAGCTTCAGCTATTGTGTGAAAACAATGCTATTGCTAATGATGAAACTGAAAGCCCTCAAACAAACTGGATTCACTCTGGTGGATGTTAAGCATAACTATCGAACACAAGTCCTGTCATGCTCCAACACCCCCTCTCTTTCTAAAACACACAAATTGAATTAAAAAAAACCACCTACACACAACACAAGACTGGATAAGAGCAAACATGTTTAATACTTTTAAACACACAAGTAATCCATCCTTTAATTATCTTTTTATTATTGGTTATATTTTCCAATCAACTGTTCAGTCATAAAGTTTCTAATAAAAACAAAAATTGTTTCCAGAATGCAAAGTCATGTCTTCACACACTCTTTTTGAATATTACAAGTCTTCAGTGGCTATTAAAATAAAAGAAAGGCCGCAAGTATTTTTGGAAGCGGCGAGCAATGGATGCTTAGAGCTTTTGGTTTGATATATAACTTAAAAATATACAAATAAGTGCTACAACTTTCAAGTAATCCTGACTTATATGGGGCATGTCAGTAATGAGGGTTCAAAGCCATCAACATGTGCTGGAGTTCATCGCTCTGGCTTTGTGATTACATGTTTAGCTAAGGTCCCTGACCTCCAGGAGTGTTTAACATCTTAACATGCACATTGGAGGAGGTGCACATTAACTGGGCGAGTGCCATGTCTCCAAAGAGAGCACCTGTCAAGGGAACCAGTGGCCCCAGACAGGACATGCATCAAAGTCAGGAAACCCCAACAACGTGGCCCCACAGTCTGTGATGTTACGCTTCAAAGATGACAGCAACAGACCTTTGCAAGACAAATAGAGATCTCGTTAATGTAGTGGTACTGTTTTATTTTATTTCAATGTGCAGATCGTGAGGAAGGCCAGGGACTGGACAGGTGTACCTCCACAGGCCTGTGAGGATTTAATGAGAAACGGGCTTCAGGGAAACAAAGACCACGTCTGAAATTCCAGTATCATTCCCTCTTCCCACTTTGCAATATGATTAGTTCCACTTAACAATTATTTTAACAATCTATCAGATGAGGGTTTTTTTTGGATAAATGATTAAAAAAATGCCCATTAAAAATAGACCAAAACTCAAAGATAGTCAATTTACGATCATATAAAGAGCAGCAAATATTCACATTTGAGAAGCCAGCAACAAATAATAGACGTTTTTAATTTAGTGGTGTTGAAAGCAATAGTTTGCTTTCTTGCAGAGAGTTACACAATTAATGCAACTACCAAATTGTGACTGTGCACTGCATATCCATCTACCTAGAGCCAGTACCTGGTCAGCTTAGCTTAACATAAAGACAGTCAAAATGGGGGAGACAGGAAGAGAGTTTCTGTCCAAAGGTAAGAAAATCTGTCTATGAGCAACTCTGAATCTCACTTTTGATCACATTTTGCCCCCAGTGTTTAATTACTTCTTGACCAAAGTGTAAAAACATCAGAACGGTTACAATTGAGATCTGAAAATCTTATATCGAAATTATTATAAAGTTTTTAGTAGTCCAGAATAATCTATTTGTTTTAACTTCAATAGTTTGTCTACAAACAACAAGTTAGCAAATGGTTGACGGATTGAATAATTGTCAGTCATTGCCAGGAGGCACAGAAGAAGCCAATGAGACCACAGGTTCAATGGACAAAGGAAAAGACACAGGGACAAGAAGACTTGGACATCTAAAGTTGGACAGAGACAGAGACAGACAGAAAGCCCCCGGAGACACTTTCAGACATTAAAAAGCAGAAAAATGAAAACAGATGAACAGAGACCGACCGATAATGAGAAAGAGATGCAGCCCCACTGAGGAGATTTCAGTAACTATCAAGCCAGATTTAGTGCAGCTTGTTTCTCTACAATACAAAACAGCAGGAGAGATCTCTGTCCTTGACATCATCGTAAAGGCATCTCAGTACCATCCTGATGTAATAAGTCTGTGCATGATGGTGCTGGCACTGAATGGCATGCTCTGCTCTGTTTTGCTCCTCGCTACTGCTGGCTGTACACTACTGTACAGAGAACAGGATCTCTGCTAACTTTTTTTTCCAGGTATTTACATACACGTTAAAATGTAAATTCAAACCAGCTTTGCTTTGCTTCATTGCTGAGTCCACAGTTTTTGCTTTGTTTCCATTTTCATACATGTGCACTGTCCAGAAACACAGTTTCTAGTGCCAGTGTAAACACCTGTATGTATTTCAGGCTCTCTGTTTTGTTTGGTCTGAGAGATTAAACTGCTGCGTGTGCAGTTATAACAAAATGGACAGCTAAATGTTTGAGTACCTCATGATAACTCAGATGCACTGATCAGTTTGAAATCTTGAGCATCATCAACTCAAGTTTTCAATCTTATGTAATATATATCTGATATATCTAATATATATAATATTTAACACTGAGGAATCAGTGTTGAGTGGAAATCAATGCACTAAGTTGTAGAGGGAGCAGCAGTTTGATAGGATCTCCAGAAATGTGACAATAATAAATGTAAGTGAAGTCTCTTAAGCAGTACACTGAGACACCACACAGTGCAGTGGCTTCTTCACACAGCTTTCATTGCACCCCGCTTTGAATGTTCTAACAGCAGGAAGTATGCAGGTTGGCTCAGAGGATAAAACTTAAGGATCGTAGATGATACTAATAAGCTTCTTGAAGCAACTCAGTCGCTGAAATAGCCATCGCTGACACATGTTTTCACAAAACATATTTTCATTGGCTAGTTAGCATTTACAGATTTCAGTCAACAGATATAGTAACTCTATTAGAGTTCAGGAGGGGACAAAGCTTGTGAGTCAGAACAGACGTTCAGCTTCAGCATTCAGACGGAGTCATTTTAGGCCACAACAAAGACCAGAGAAATGACACAGATTGATGAGCATGAACACCAACAGGTCAGGCGCTCAGATGTTCACAGGATACACACACACACACACACACAATCACATATTCACAAATAAAAAGTGTACCAGTTGGCCAAGAACAAGAGGTGGGACCGCTGGCTGGTGCTTTTGACGCCTGAGGCTCTGCGCCGCAATGCTAATTAATTACAGACGCTGCACTGACTGTTTTAAAGACAGATGACCGAAAAAAAAAAAAAGAAAGAAAAGGAAGCCGGTCAAACCAGACTTGTGATTGGTATATATGACTGTAGCTGCCTTCCTGTCTACAGCTGGATCTAATCACCATGACGACTGGTCTGCGGTCCACACTCTCCAACTAGCACAGCTGTGAACCAGGCAACTGCATGTTTTTTTATTTTTTTATAATTTTTTGAGAAGGGTGGGGATTGAAATGGAGGGGTGAGGGTTGTTTGCTTTTTAACACCTAAATGAACAGGGAATTTCCAGTGCAGCCTTTCAGAACACAGCGTTTCCCAGCAGTTAATATCCTCCTTACTGTTTTGTCGAGGCTCAAAAAGGTTGCATCTTTGGGATTCCCCAGCAGGTTCTCGAGGTCATTTGAGGACAGCAGTATATTCTGTGAGGAAACAAAGGCGACAATTTTCTATATTTAAAAACCACGAACAAACACAGCTTAGGGCTAAACTGATGAAAAACCAAACACTCACACAGTTATTAAATTCACCAGACTGGATCAAAACCACAGGAGTCAGTGCTGTTTTGTTTTAGAAACTTCTGATGATCTTTTATCATGCTTTTTAGTATATGACATGCCATACTGTCAAAGTATTAACTGCAGGAGTCTGAGTGTCTGAGCTGTGGGCTTCTAAAGACATGTGGCTTCACCTTGAAAACCTCAGTGACATTTCATTTCTTGCTGTTTACACAAGTGCAAGGAACAGTACAGTGACCTGAATTTTCCTAATTAAACGTGTGATTATATGACCAGAGTTTTTCCTTGTCCATCATCTTTTCTCACCTCCAGGGCATTGTTGACGCGTGAGGAGCGGGGAGGCTTGTGGGCGGTCTCACCACAGCGGGGTGGGTGGTGGCTGCAGTGTTGTTTGGCAGCATCTGGGTTGTCCATCAGAAAGATGAGCTGTCGGAGATGACCCTGCAGAGACAGGAACATTAAAGGCAAAGAGCAAATTGATTATTAAGAAAACAATCAGCAGAGAAGATAACTAGCCGGTGCAATATTAGTAAAATTCCCTATTGAGATCTTCAAATGCAAACGCAATAAAAATAGAAAAAGGTAGCAACAAGCCCAGACATATACAACCACACACACCCACACATACATGAGGAGGTTACCAAAGGACACTGCAGCTCAAAGGCTTCCTTTACTTGGCCAGTGACTCTGACATCAGTCTAAACATGATGAGCAGCCATTAAAAAAGGCTGCATCGACAGAAATGTGACAGTCTGTGTGAGAGCATTTGTGTGTGTGTGTGTGTGTGTGTGTGTGTGTGTGTGTGTATGTTCCTCAGTGAGTTCCATGATGTGCCCCACTGGAAGACAGTAAGAGTTTGAAATAAAACACAAAAGACTGTCCAAAGATAAGACTGTCACCGCCTGTGAGAGTGGAAGTGCTCCATCCTTGGAGCTCAGTGAAGAGCTGTCACCAGAGGAAGCAAGACTATGGAGAACCCATTTTATCAGAGGCTAAGAACAAATCCAGATGCTGCTTCTACAACGCTCCTTCTCATTCACATTGTGATGCAACCACACAACCCCACTCTGATCCTTTGAATACATGAGTGATCGTTGTAACAAGGACAGCATGTACACAATGCAAAGCTAGGTGCATTCTGGGCCTTCAAAATCAGTCTTTAATGGACGAGTCTCATTTTTCTCCTTTAAGATAAAAACTATAAGTACTATACAAGGTAATACAATGCAAGTTTTTTTTAAATTGAATCTTATTTAAACTACATTATCACAAAACAATAATATAGCACAGAGATTTGAAAATTTAATCTTCTCTTTGATTACGTAACACATCTCAGACAAGTTTCAAGAATCTGCCAAAAGATTCTCATACCGTACAAAAATGATTAAAAATAAAAAGCTGCCTGGAACAGACTAAAACGTTCATACAACAATTTAAGACCAGAAGCAATTTTTAAGAAAATTCTCAGCAGAAACATGAAGTTTATTTACATGTCATCCTTGTGGAATTTTTCCAACTGTCCAAGACATCCGAGTTTAGTTAACAATAAAGTGAAATAACATGTCCTCATGATGGGAGGATTTTAAGGACGCTCAGCCATCCTCTGTCCAAATACTCACCAGCATTCTCTCTGTAATTTTATAACACAGGTGCTTGAAGGCAATTTAGGTTGTGGTTGGAGCTGGTTACAGGGATTTCTACACATACCTAATAAAAACAAACACATGGTTTCTAAGCATTAGAGGCTGCGCGCCTCTAAGTCTATGATGAAAAAGGGAATGAGGTGAGATAGGGCCACAGGGCTGTAATATCTCCTGCGTGTGTTCTGTCTGTGTGTGTGTGCGCATAAGTGTGTGCAGCATGGATGAACAGGCATTCATGTCTTTTCGGGCTAAATTAAAATGAACTAGACCATACACATGTGGCTTGTTACCAAACAACAGTTGTTTACCAATTGCCCAGCTATTGCATAACCATCTGGTCACGTACAAGGTGCAACTGAAAAATTCTAAAATCGTTCCTGTTGGGCTCAAATAGAGAACTGCACACTAATATGCATGTTGTAAATGTGAGCAATAGCTTTGGTGAATAAGTACATCAAATTTCAATGCTTGATCAGCATAAGCACAGGAGTTACACATGTTTTTGTGACCACTGATACTAAACGTATTTTTACACATATATGCTTTAAAATAAAACAAAATAAATCTACAAGAAGAGATTTTATAAATTCTTTGATGGCCATTTAAAAACCCAAAAGTACATGTTAAATCATCTGAAGCTCTGATCAGATGGTTTCAGCATAGCACATGATTAATTCGGCCATTGGGCATCACTTAAATCAGTTTTAAACTGTAAAGACCTGAAGCAATTTCACAGTCATGATTATTTTGTGTTTTTCTAAACTTATTTAAGCAGTCAGTATTACATGTCATTCAACATTTGTTTGAGGAAAACCTTAAATACCAGCCTTGTCCATTTTAAAGTCTGAACTTTACATTGGCTTTGTTTTGTTGTTGAGATTTGATGAACCTAACACTTCCCCTAACCCTAAGCAAGTTACAGCCTATGTAACATTATACCAGGAAAACAAGACATATATGATACCACTGAAAAGCTGAGGAACTGTAGTTTACATAACTTTTTTAAATATGTTGATTGCAAGAGTGATTTAAAAGTTATGAAGCTCTAAAAATGATAAAAATTATTAGCTGTTTAGGTCTTTGAGGGTTGATCATACGTGATGGTCTCAAAAGCAAGGCTGTCTTTATCATGTCTCTTATGATAATTTGTGGGAAATAAAATGACATGAAAGAAGAAACAAGGATAAAGTCACTTACTTCAAATGGAGTCTCAAAGCTCTCGATGATGCCTCCAACCATAAGCAGCCCATCGGTGCTGATCCCCATGCCGTTGTACACCCAGTCCACGCTCTCCAGCAGAGTGCAGTCCACATACAGCGCCAGGCGCTTGGTAGAGACGCTGATGGCCACACTGTGCCATTTTCCATCAGACAGGCCGCTGACCGGGAACCTGACAGAAACACACACACACACACACACACACACGTGCCATTGGGTGATCGCACGTCCTTCTTTTTTATGTCTTGAACTGATTGTCTGCATGTATTCATGTAAGAGGAAGGTCAGATCCTGTTTCACCTTCTGACTGTTAAAATAGTGATGAGATGTAATGAAAATTCTGTTAAGACATTTTAATCATCATTTTGATTATGTGTAATCATCCTTATTTGGTGTTTGATTAATCTATATCTAAAGAGCTTAGAGTCAGCATAAAACAAGACTACGCCTAGCATATGAATATGAATGTGATTATATGCATATTGTTGTTGAAGGAGTGATGGGAGGGGCTAAAAGAAGGCCGACCCAGCTGAGTATAAAACATTTGTCATGTTCTTTATGTGTTAGATCACTATCGGGTGTAACTGCATATTGATGTAGTGCAACTGTAGAGATCTCCTTGCCGCAAGTAAAAATTGTCCTAAAAGCCTTGCTGAGAGTCAGTATCTGTGTTAAGATTTAAAGGAATTTTCCTAACATTAGAACAACTTTTTTATCATTCTCTTACATATAAAAGGCACTAGAGGCATTAAATTGAATATATTATTTTCATAACTATGTTTTCAATAGTGTAAGATCACCTGTTACAAAGAATCATTTAATGTTTCTACCTTTGAATTTTACATATTGTAGCACCATGTTTTTACTCTAGCCCAAGCCCAACAGACAAATCAAACACTGGCTCTGGTTTTTCTTGGTTTTCGAGGCCAGTGTAGGTTCTCCAATATGCTTGAAAAGGGGAGAGTGGGCAGAGGGATATTCAGTTACAGTCTGCAACCTCACCACCAGATGACAGTATATACTGTTGACCTGCATAGATGGAAGCCTCAAACAAACATGCTTAACAGATAAGCTGCTTTGGAACAAAACTTGGGTGAAAAAATAAACAGAAGTCTGTAAGTAAAGTATTTCTGTGTGTTCATCTTTTGGCCCAATTCTATCTGCTGACTTGCACTGATAAATTGCTTTGAACTCCAGCAGGTTCCAGAAGAGGTGAAACCTGCCAAGAGACACCTTATAAATCATTTTACCAGAGACAGCCAATTTACAGTCTAACAGATACACACATGATGCAAACAAATGCAATTTCAAAGAGCTTTCCTTTGTCCTACCGACATATTTGCATCCACTTCAGCCAAGAGGCAAGAATGGGCATGATGAATGTTGCAATTACCTTCTGATATCTAGATCTTTTGGATAATGTGCAATGCAAAAAACATTAAAGCATGCACTTAGTAGTCTCACTATTAGATTTTTATGGATAAAAGCTTCTTAATCCACACGAGAGATTTCACAGCACTCAACACAGACATGGCTCAATTTGTATGACTTGTATGGAAAAAAAAAAGCAATTAAAAAAATGCAGAGGTGGGCTCACTCATAGTGTCGTTGCTGTGTTCCTATGAAAATAACAGCATGAGCGTTGATCCGCAGCTGCAGCATGACCTGACTGTCGGGGCCAAGCATAGTAAAGACACTGCGTTCATCTCTCTGAGGACTCTGCAGCTGCAGGAGCAAACTGAACTCATCTGCAAACCTAAACACAAACACAGAGACACAACATCAAGCCATATACTTGTTACTGAAAATATAACACTGCTTGAACTTCTTACATAAGATATAACCATGTGCAAGAAATGACTGACAAGAGATACACTTAAAAAAAAAAAAAAACAGCCAGTGGTCAAAGAAACCAACCAGCAGCTTTTACATTTAAATACACCATTAAGAAATGATTAATAAAAGCTTGCATATAGAGATTTAGATTAAATCATACCCATCAGTGAGGAGCTGTGGAAGAGAAAGAGCCAGGGTGGAGTACTGTCCCACCTGCAGGACCGGACACCTGTTGGCATCCATCGTCATAGAGGCGTTACTGCTGTTCAGCAGCTGAAAAGACAGCTCCTGCAGAATGTTCACCTCCTCTGTAGTGAGACAGTCCAGAACAAAACACAGCTGAAGCTGCTAAGAAGCTGTATTACATCTGAACAAAATGCAGATGTCTGACATCAGCCCAAACAAATACAGATAATGCTGTGCTATAAAATTTCATTCGTTTTATGAGACCCCGGTCCTAGTTTCACCCACACGAAGTTTTATAAAATGTGTCATGCCATGTGTGATTTATACAAATAAAATTGTATCTTTGTTACTGGGAGTGATCTAATTATTTTCAGCAATCCTGCATTGCCAGTACTTGAATTAGCATATGTTTGCTGAAACCAGGAGCTTAAGCTAAAGCATCTTTGTCTCATACTAAGGATCAACTGCTGCATAAGCCAGACAGCATTTGAAGCATTTGCTTTAGTAAAATGCACATGCAAAAATGTAGTAGGGTGTGTGTGCAGTCAGACACAGTGATTTAATTTTTTTTATTTTTATCACAGAGAGAACATAGATTTCCATCTTTTAGCTATTAAATTAATGTAAGTAGCAGCCTCACAGGAAACCGTAGGACAGGCCATAAATGAGGGGCAAATTCAGTGCCACAATATGCAGTTGTATTTTCATATGCTTTTTATTTTGTTGCAGCAGTTTGGGGAGGAAACTTTCCAGTTTCAACATGACTGTGCTTCTGTATACTCAAAAAAGAATAAGTTTGGCTGCAAAGAGCCTCCTCTTTCTTCACATCTAACCTCTATATTGGAATGAAGTTAAGCACCAACTGTGCATTATCAGGCCTTTTCCCCAAATGTCACTGAACCTCACCAATGCCCCTTGTGTTAATATGGTAGCAAGCCCCTGCAGCCAGGTTTTAAAAACTTGTGACGAGACTTTCCAGAGGAGTGGAGGCTATTATTGCAGCATAATAATGCTCATGCTTTTGGAATGACATGTTCAACAATCTGAGCAGGTTTAAAGGTTGTCCTCGTATTTTTGACCATTTAGTGTATGTTCTGCAGTGCGTCAAGATCAGGGTACCCAGGCAGCAAACATCTGTATCAACTAAACCAAACATCCCTCTGCCGGCACTGAGGGAAAACCTTAACATCCTGTGAACAGACCACTGATGACATTACCGAAAAGGCGGAAAACCACTTACAGGGCCATTGCTTTTCAAAGTTGTAGAGGGCTGCTGCAAATTCCATCTTACTCATAGACTTTTTTTTCTCCTTTTTTGATGCCATAAAGTGCCATTAATTGCAAGTTTTAAGAAAGCCTTGTTTTTTTTCTCGTTGTTAACAGGTTAAGTACCATTCTTCATGTCCAGCCTACAGAGGACATGAGCTTTATTGACTAATCCTGCACTTTAACGACACCTCCGGAGGACTATAACTAAAGTTCATATTTGGAGAAAGTGAGTCACCATTCAAAGACTGGTATTGTTGAATACTGATTACACTCTAACCTGGGAACTGACTTAGATCGTAAGCCCTGAGATTATTAGTCTAACAGAGAAGAGGCACTTGAGTTACATACTAGAGAGAAAAGTTAATTTAACCAAAGAGCATTCATGTTTAAGTGATCTACATGAGCAGCAGGGTGCCTGAAGATTACAATAACAGCACTAAAACATGAACCTCTGGGATTAAACCTCTATGAACATGTCTCGGTTTGTCTTGGGACTTTTTCCAAAGATATGGGATTGCTCAAGCAGATCAAACCCTGCCCCTCTAAAGCACTTTAATAAATGAATTCAAGCTTGTCAGCCCTTTAGAGACCCGTTTTGTCTTTACACTCATCCCGACAGCAGTGCCAGACAAATCACTGGTCTACAGAGAGAGCCGTGTGGTCACACTCTGCTGCCCCGAGGAATGGCACAGAGGGAAACATATCAGGTGTCACACTAAAAATTCCAAAATACCAGCCTTCCAGGAGTCGTCAAAGATATATGGACGAGAACCACAAAGAGAAGAAAATGATTTGAATAATGGTTTGCTTTGCACTTTTAACCTTTCCTTAACAGCCTTGAGGGATATGAGGGCAAATAGTTTGCTTAGCTGGTAAACAAGGAACTTGGAGGCACACAAGCAAGTAAAGAGCAGACAGGTTTAACTCATCTCAAGCTGTAAGAAACCTGCATAATTGACAAACATCTATACAGTTTAATTGCAGACTTTAATCTCATCATTTGTTGGTGGTGCTGTTTTCTTCAGAGACATACAGTATGAGGTCATTATAAGTGGTGCTTTGAGAGCAATATGCAAACCATGGCTGCAGATGCTAGTGTTTAAAAAACCCTCCATTGATTTTACACATGAAGCTTATTTTACTCGTCACGAGAAGCACTTTTTCTCCTCTGTCAATTGTGTAATGACTTCTCGAGGAAATTATGCCTATGTTTTAAAACACTGAGGGGGCGAGTTGCTGTTAATTTAGCTTGATACTTTACAGTTAAACAGAAGCTGAGTTGGCATAAATTTGGAAAGTGTGGACATTCAGCAGTCATGCAAGATCTACTGAAAAATGCTGTTGAGTTTCATTACGGGTAATAGGGGATCATCTGTTTTTTTTTTTTTTGAAGTTCCAGCTTTATAAAAAATGTATCAATAAATCCCTAGATAAGCAAATTAGTATTTGCTGTGATGACTCAGCTCCAGGTTTAACTGGGGCTACTCAAGAGGCACTTGAATCATAAGTGACTATGTTACTATGGCCAAATGATTAAATCCTGTATTGATTCTAGTTCATGATTTTTCCATTTTATAAATTTTATTTTAATTTATTTCATACAAATGAAGACGAAAGAAGGACCATTACTTTGAAAGTAACGTAAAGTAAAGCTATCACTGCCCTGTCGTGGGTTATTATAGTTGCAGAAAGGCTTCATGGGATGAGGACATGCTCTGCTTTGCAGTTTTAGACTTTGGATGGGCCATGGATGAAAGAAAATAGGCTGCATCGAGCAGAAAAGTCTGTTATGTCAACAGACAAGATGATCAAAAAGGGCTTTTTTCTCCGACAGCTAATTAATCTTTGTTTTCCATTTTAGAATCTGATGTTAGATGAAAGCAAGCTGCTATATGATGACAGCAGACACATCATGTCTGCTTTAACTCTGAAACTCACTGTGGACTGAAAAAAATGGTTGAGGAGTTGCAGCAATGACGACGGCATAAAGGAATCGGTGCAGTAAAAGTAATAAGGGTCAGGTTAATGTGGCTGCGGTGACGTTATTACTCAGCTGGTGGCCAAGCACCCGGTGAATGAGTTACTGATGCTGAAGCATGAATGAAGCAGTTAATGTAAAAGTGACCTCAGCAGTCTGCCTGAACTAACACAATTCTTCATTTGTGTGACAGATATGAGTAAAATGTAATGAGCTCTTCCAGTGAGTATCTTCAAGGCTCATGGTTTATCACTAAATTCTCATCTTATCTCTCGTCAGCAAGGGAAAAACACTAACATGACAATATTTTACCTCTGAAGTTACAAAATCTGACAAAGTCTAATAGAGACTCAAGGATACAATGGCTGCAATAGTGACTTTTTCTTTAATCTCTGATTTTTTTTTTTGATTTAATAAATAATAATCTAGAAAAGCTTTAAGTATGTAGAACCCAAAATCCAAACAAACAGTCCAGAAATCAAAGATAAGTATAGAGTAAACTGGTAAAAAGTAAGAAAGAAAATAATCTTGGTGCGGATTTCTCTTGATCATTAAAACTGATAGTTTCCTCCCCAGGGAAACTGATTTTCCGCAAGAATCAAGATCAGTCTTCGGAATTGTATGTTTAGATCATCAGATGTTCCTTCTGCAGAGCTGATAAATTAAAATCTTTCATTTATCAGCCGTTGTTTGGACCCACAATTACACAAGCCTCCAACAATATACAAATTGCGGTGAACCAAAGTAACATTCTTTACATTAATCACACAATCCAAAAACCTCATTGTCACAATACATGTGTGTGAGATTGCTGATGCTTTTTATCTTAATGAGCAGTAATTTACAGCCTCAGGAACATGGAACATGTTCTCACACACTTGCTGCAGCTAATCCTCTGATGGTCTTTATTAAGTACCGCATGTGCCAGCATATTCATGAAAAAGCATGTCATGTTCCAATGCTGTGCCCGCAAGGAAAACCTAGGAACATAGTTGTGCTCTTTTCTCCCAACTCCATAATCAAAAGGATAAAGCCATTATGATGGAGGGGGGATGGGGAGGGAAGAAAGAGGGTCTGCCTGTTCTGTTTTCCGACAGAAGTAAAACAGATGTTTGAGTCCTGCGTCTGGAGAAATGTGTGAACTGTGAGGGCTTTCAGGGTGAGCTCAATGATAAGGTACTTTTGCTGTTTTGGTATATTTGTTTTTTTTTGTATGTGTGCAGTTCAAAAATATGATGAGTGTAACTTTACCAGAGGATTGGTTTATCTTTAAAAAGAAATTGTGATCAGGCTGCTATAAAAGTGTGCATTCAGTGAACTAGCACTGAATGGTTTGCTTTGGTTGCTTTTTTCTTGTTCTTTAATTTACTAAGTGGGAAAATCTAACATTCCACAAGTGGCAAGTGATCATTTCTGTGTCTGGTGCCGTGTTAAGCAGAGTGCCCCTGGTGATGGTGCAAACAGGGGCAGTTGATGACTGTCAACCACCAATGAAGGACGACATTGTTGCTCATCAGCCCACCTTTAATTCTCACAATCAGCCTGCTCATTGTGATCATCACACTTCACCTCATAGAGAAGTCAAGAATGTAAAACAAGTATTTTGGCTATATTGGGGTGCAAGAAAATTGTTTCTTTTCGGTAACAAAATAAGAGGGGGACATGACTACGCTGGGATGAATGAGTTAAATGCAACACAAACTGATACAGCCAGATATTATTGCAGTGATGTGATCAATGCATGAGATCCAATACTAAACTCTATATCAGATAATATTTCCACGGGCATCCATGGGGCCACAGCCATAGACGTAGCAACATTCAGTAAACCCACTGAAAAATGATCTTGTCCCCACAGAACAGCAGATCTGTGAGGTGTTTAGGTTCTCACCTCTGCCTGAGCAGCTGTACACTGTATTCTGACTTACATATGTAGTTGAACATGCAAACAAAACCAAAAGTGCACTGTATAGCTGCTGGCTAATTGGAAAACCATCACTTTGCAGTAACCACCACACATTAATCATCCATAGACCTCACCCACCTATTTAACCTAAAGAAAATATTTCCGTCTAACACTGCTGTTTTAAATGATTTGATAAGAAGCACACTGACAGTAATGAAAAATGATTTAGTGAAACAGTCAACTTATGGAGCAATTTAAAACCAGAACTGTTTTACATCAGTGGGAGAAAGAGCTGCTTTGAGAATGTTCAGCCTTTTCCCTGAGTGAAAAACTTCACACACAAATGCTCTCATTCCAGAGAGTCAACGCATCAGTGTGAACATGCACATGAACACAGTGAGGCTAGAAAGTACAGTCTTACTGTCCACAACAGACCACAAGGCCCAAGGCTTTGAGCCTCAGACACGCTTCTCCTGACTGTACTAATTTCTTTTGGCTCAGACATCAGTGAAGCATGTAAGGAGCTTACAGACTTTACGTCAGACTGTTACAGCAGGTACCAAAGCTCAGGTTCACCATGAGCCAACAACACAGAATGGCATGAGGCCAGAACAAAGCCAGTCGACACTTCCTCTATTTTTGTAATTCTCTTGGGCTCCAGCAATTATTGGCCTTGCCTCATGCCCAGCTCTGAGTCCATCAACTGAAGGCACTTTGAAAGAAGTAAAAACTAGTTTGCACGAGACAGGAGGTCTCAGACAGGAGGGTCAATGACATAGCAGTTGTAACTGGTCAAAAGATATTGTGAACTTGTCATTGTTTAAACTGCCAAATGAAATTTTAGCTTTAAATTCAATGTGTCATTTGAGATGTGGCCATAATGTATTATGTTGTCTTGCGTGAAAATTTGATAGAGAAAATACCAGTCAATTAATTAGACAGCTTTGCTTTCTTTAATGCTTTAATAATTTGAATGTATCACCTTTTCTTCACATGATTAGCTTAAGCTTTAAGGTGAGAATTTCTTTTTGGCTAAACCACTGTTTGGTCATTCATTATCACCAAATGACGTAAAACAGCTGTGATTGTCACTCTGATGTTAATACACCCTGAATTTGCTGTATTAATAACCAGGTGTCTGTGAAGTCACCCCTGAAAAAAAAAACAAAAAACATCTGTAATTAATTATTGCTCAGTCAAACCAAACATTTCATACTGCTGCAGTTTTGGATATAAAGCAAAACACTTCCCACTTTCGTACATCAAGAATGTATTTACAGAACAAGAAAACAATTATTTTTTGTATTTTGTTGACAGTGGGTCATTTTGAAATATTGCAGGGTGTAATGGAACAAGAAGGAGCAACCAGAGTGTGCAGTTGGATAAAGAACTGCCGGCCACAGGCTGCACAACTTCAACAGCTTTATAATCTCCTTTCAATGTGATGTGCTGTCTGCACACTTACACTGTGTACAGCATGAAATCCGAACAGAGCATAGAACATGATGATAGAAAAAATTATTTCCTGACTTACAAATGAATATTTTGTTTTACTGGGAACAGAATTCTGTGATCTGTATCTGCAAACAGCATGCTACCACCTATAACGTTAAGGGTCACCTAATTAACCAGGACTGCAATCTTAAGAATTATTACTTTAGAAAAAATTAGTGTGAAATATTTCATGGCAGTTTAAACGGATACCAGCCCTGATTTATTTGCATAAAGAAAAATTAGGGAAATAGCGCTGATACTTACAAATATACCACACTGTCAGTCAGAGGTTAACATCCTCTCTTACATTCACAGTACATAAATGCCCGTCCCTCCCTTCTGCTCCTTCAGTGGAATCACTTACAGAGGTGAGGCAGCTGTGTCAGTCTGCTGGGGTCAGAGCTGGCATGTTGGGGTCACTGAGGGTCACTGATACGGGACACAAACACATGTTCTCTCACCTCTTACTGCAGCTTCTTTACAGCACATTGACTTTGTGAGCTGATCAGTGGGCCCTGTTTCCTCGTTGAACACAGACAGGCATGTTTTGAATGTATACACTTGAATCTACACAGTTTGCAGCATGAAAATCTACAAGGGAGAATCACAGATGAGAACTTTTTATCGTTGTTTAACAATTCAGCATCTTTACAAGTATAATCATTTGAGACAAGTGATTTGTTCAAACTGAGAGACAGAGGGTTCTTGAGTGTCGAAGCAGGGATTAAATAAGCACAGGTGGAGATTGTGATTTACACCATAATGGGACAGTCTATTGTCTGATCCCTGACTTATGTATATGCTGTATTGCATGTTTAACTCTGAATTAAAGCAATGCCTCATCATTTCTGCTAACACCAAGCTCTTGCTTTTGTCAGAGCCAGTGAAGACAGAGATAATCTGCTCCATTAATGTCAAGCACCATCAGTAAATTAATCACTCCTGGTATTGGGAAACAATTATAGAGGAATAATTTTCAACTTCTCATAATACCACAACTATTTTGAGAGACTTTTTTGAAAAGTGAGTGACTATCCCATGCACAAAAAGGTTACTTTTAGTAAAAAGGTCCCATATACCAATTATAATCTCTGATTAGGAAAAATGAAGGTGATCTTTTAGGTGACTTAACAGTGTGAGGAATCTTCTACAATCATTCTGTCCCAACCTGAGAAACAATAGGCAGGAACAGATCAACAGTTTTGACCTCTCTGCTCTATCTCTGATTAGGCCTAAGCCTACCTGAGTAGATGTAGCTGTCATCATCAAACAAGCTAAGCTTTACATGAACTATATCTTCTTGGTTGTATACACGGACAACTTTTTGCTAGCACATTAGACATAACAACTCAGCAATATGTAAAAATGTGCCCCCCATGTAGCCAAACATGTGGGGGCATATATTTGCATATTCTAAGTAATTTAAAATTACAAGCATGCACTTTTTAAATGTTGTAAATCTTACTGTGACATGAAACTTGGCTCTAAAAGGCCTGCCTTTGCCTGTGGAAATCCAGTGGTTTTTAAGTGGTCTGTTGTTGGGACACAATTATCAGAGACATGATAAGACATCTTCCCTCCAATCTAAATCAAACTCTTCCCGCCTACCACTGCCTCCTAGTCTGGCCGACCTCCAGCAGCCGTAATCAGGCAAAGCAGAGCCGGCTGCCACGCTGTCCTGCGTTGGGATCGTATTACTTTAATAGTCTGAGACGGACCAACAGATAGCTCAATTACTGTGCGGGTACAATTAGTGGGCTCTGCTGTGGTGGAGGGGGAGGCCCAAATGGGCAGAAGATTAAAGACTTCCACCTGCTCTCGTGGAGAATGAGGGGGGAACCACTGGGCCAGATAAGTAGGAAATGAGAGACGGAAAGTTGGAGTGAACACAGGAAACATAAGAAAGTCTGTGTATCTAAACATCTCAATCAGTCATTCATCAGCTAAGCTTTGAGTGATGAGCACACCTACTGCTACACTAAGTTTTATGTGAACAACAGATTGTGAAATGCTCACAGATGCAGAACCCTGATGAAAATACCATCTGACAGTACAGTCATGGACTGCTTTATGAGGCCTGGCTATCAGAGAGCAAGACATCTGATGTTGGGATGTTATTTCAAGAGGTGTCCATTACAGAGGATATGGGAAGCTTATGTAAAATCTGTGTTTGTGTGAAGACAGGCTTGTTAACTGGGCATGTAGCCCAAAACGGGACGCAGAGGGAATTAGGTGGACTGAATGGATATAGCAGCAATGCTGTTAGCCTCTAACAAGTCCTAGCACCCATGGCTCAGGAAACTGTAGATATAGACTGTTGTCTTGAAAACCTACAACATATCTTCATCTGGAAAAGCAGGAAACAAGTGCTCTCTGAGGGGGGACTTACAGTACCAGGAGGAGTAGGTTTATGAGGAACAATCCTAGAAAGGTACATCTAGGGGAACACGGAAGGAGGGATCTGGACAAACACTGAAAATAGAGCTGTAATGGTACTAAGGAAAAGATATCTACATTACTGTATATATTTTATTTAACTACTCTTCATATGTGAATTTTTGAACAGTACATTTTAATTTGGTCTACATCTACTCCAGTCCACTCCCACTGATAATACAAATATTAAAGTGTATATTCTTATTGTTGCTTGTGTTCTACACTAAATAAATCTGAAAGTACCTTTGTCCCTCAAAAGAGAGACATGAAAGCTTTTAGGACTAGTTCTCTTCCTCTGTGCATTCACAGAGGTTAACCACAGCGACTAATCACTCAGTGCTGGAGGGTTGAGAGAGAGACATAAAAACTTCCTGTGTTTTTTTCGAGCTAAACCGCTGTTGTAATCCGTTCAAAGAGGGCCTTAGGAACACTGGAACCAGTCATCAGCAAAGTAAATTAAACATTATGGTGGCATATGTTAAAAAAGAGGGGGAGTCCCTGTGTGGTGCTTAACACGTAAAGTAGGATTACATCAGCAGGTCCCTGTGTTAAACATAAAAACTGCAAAAACGTTCCAAAATAAAAAAAGATTTAGCTGTATTAACTGCACAGATACCTTAGTGTGGACAAGTATATTGCTTGTTTCAAGAACTAAAGTTTTCTCCTTAACTTTATTACTATCAAGGAGCAAATCATTGTTAAATAATTAAAAATGAGTCCTAGCAGAGTTCAAGCCAGAAATGTTTTCATTAGAGGTAGAGATGAAGAATTGGTTTATGTCATGTACAACTGCATTCATTGACGTTTAGAATGATTACTTTCCCTTTTGGACCCCAAAGAAGTTACAGCACATTCAGGTTGCCACTGTGATTCCCACTGGACCTTTATGCTCCAAGCTATTGGAACAGATCTCCTGGGATCTGAGAGCTGGAAAATGTGAAAAATTCTCAAACCTTGAAACTTAAACTTGAAATCAGCCTGTTCGCCCTGGCTTTTAAATAGGAAAGCAGGGTGCATTATTCAGAGTAACCGAGGCATTATTCCGGGACATAAATTCTGTTGATAAATGTTTACATTGAATTTTTAGATCTGTACAGCATCAAAAATGACATTTATTTGATAACTGTATCTGGATAAGGGAACATCTCAGATACACCAGCATCAAAGCCCTTATTTCACAGAAAACTACACTGAAACACAGTAACAACAGGTGTAATCATATGAGGTTATTCATTCATCTTTGAATAAGAAAACATATAGAAAAATACTTTTATTTTCTTTAAAAAGACTCTCTGAGCCTCTTCCTGAACATTTTCATGTTTCTCCTCTTTAGACAAAAAATATTTAAGTACGGGCCAGGGATGCAGCTAACCCAAACATTTTTTGTTAACATCACATACCGCTTTACGGTACAGTGGATCCATGGTGAAAAATGACCATGCTTACAGACTTGCTAAAGCTTTCAGCACACAGCAGCCCCCCCAGGACAATACCTGTGTTTTCTTGGGACAATTTTCCTTAAGGGAGAGGAAACATTGAAGAGCATCAGTCAACACTTGTCCTAGTCTGCTTCTAGACTTTCTTGTTGAAAAATTCATCAGAGGACTAAAAGGAAGTGGGTACAGTGATTAACATGCCCTCAGGTCAGATTCCCTGCTGTTTTGGCAGAAGTGAATTGCACTAATGATATGGCTATGGGCCTTTAGAGCTTAAAACTGTTTCTGAAAGGTACTGAACTTGGGCCACTAAATAGTTTCATGACCTAGCTCCAGCAGCGTAACATCAGCTTCTTATGTGTAGAGAATGACATGGGGGCAGAGGACAGGGGAGAGGTTGGTGGGTAAGTCTGACTGTGGGGAATCCAGGCCATCCATCAGTAGTCTGACACACTTCCCTTTAAGCAGTATGGGTTCCAGTCGGGTCTCAGAGGTTAAGGTCAATGTTAGTGTGACCAATCAAACAACCAAAGGGGATTTTAAATTTTAATGTTCAAGCCTCAAATGGCATAATAGGTTCATGTGCAGTAGAACCAAAAGTATTTTATCACTTCCTGTCCCTAGTGTTCAACCAAATGTAGCACTTTAAGCCAGTAAGTATTGGTGTAGGTTATTTTTTAAATATAATTAATCAGCTGTTAAAATAAAGACAGATGAATCAATAACAACAATTGTCATGTTGCACCTCTTGTTAAACTACAGTACTACTGTGTAAGACCTTTATGTTAAAAGTCACAGTCCTTGTGGATTCAGAAATTTCAATAAGAGCACAAAAAAACAAAAACCTCCATGTTTTCACATATGTGTGCCTGACAGTTGGCTTTGCATTACAGACTGAGAAAGGTACAAAACACTTCCAGCTCCTGAGACCAGATCCATCCCTCGACTCCACCTGGGTGCTGCAGAGCAGATGAAAGAGGTGAAAGGGCCAGAACAGACAAGCTCCAAGTACATCTGCAGAAGTCGACTTTGCAAACAACCAGTCCCAAAAGCTGGACTCCAGGCCATGACCAGGCACATAAACGGCACCGCTGGCCTGTGTCCTCCAAACAACATGAGAAGTTCTTGTACCATGTCAAGGATTTTGTATTTAGTGAGATTTATTTACAGGCTTTAGCTTTAGAATCAAATTTAGGAATATAAGGCAATTATTGGTGCTTACATGATCATTAATAATATCTAACTGTTTGTTCATTCCCTGCCATTTTCTGGCAGCCTTTTCACAATTGCAAGAACAACACAGCCAGATGAGGAATGTGTCGACTGAACATGCGAACAGATTGGGGGGGGGCAGCCTTTGTGCTACATGTGTTTTACATACCAGTTAGAAAAACAAAGCTGTAGAAGGTGGGGGGGAGCAGAACGGCTTGTAAATTGGTATTTTACATGAGATGAGGAAAGCAGAGAAGGGGCTTTTGGACTGTCGAGGGAGTTGGAGAGTCGAGTAATGAGCCCGCTGGAACATTGACGGAGAGACACATCTCAACTGGAGTGGAAATGTACCAAGTGAAACAAGGTGTGCGTTGGACGGAAGACAAACCACCAGATCCCAGCATCCTTTACAAGATGATCAGGGGATGGGAAACAATATGTTTCAACTTAACGAGGCCACTATTTCCACAGAAACGTTAACTCCAGTGTCAAACATTCCCAGCAGAATCAAATTATTTTTTAATTTACAGCTCCCTTAAGTTTGTTGAATTATTTTCATTATTGTTGCTGTGAAACGCAGCTATGAACCATAGCACAAAAACAGATCACAGTTTCCAAATTACATAACTGATACTGTATATACTCTATGTAGATACAGTGTCTATGTTAGCAACCTGATGAGGGGGCCTCTAAGCTGTTACATAAATGTGTTTCCATACCAACAAATGAATTAGAATCCAAACCTTATTAGTTTAATTATGATGTTGTTCCAACATCATGATATTATAAAGTGCCACCTCCATCCAAAAAGTACATGTGTATGCACTGTATGCACATGTTCAGCCAAGCAATCCATGCCAAATACTCACAACTCTGCTGTCAGGTAAAACTTTGTGTTACTTGCTCTTTTTAACGTAAAAAAGCACCTATGTACAGGCTCATAGAGCTGCTAGCACTCTAGCGTTTTTATTCAAAAACCACAGAATCCTGCAGGCAGTGTACTGTACTGTAGCATACTGTAAGTAACTCTAGTCACTAAGGTCATATCACCATACAGCATGAACACTTGAGTTTTTTCCATTAGTCTTAAGTGTCTTAAAGCAATCTCTATTTTTGTACTTAAGATTTAATCTCAGCAGAGTGTTTTTGGTCAATTACTGCTTAATAAATATAGAAAAAAGACAGAGTAGAACATAATACTGGATGGGCTACATATTGGCCCCCTGAAACTTCATGACCTCAAAAGTCTTCACTGCCCTCATAACCACTGCCCTGTCTTGTCATGGTGTAGAGCACAGAGGAGGGGTAAGAAAACACCACAGTTACACTGACAAAGTCATTAAAGTGCTTGTAAAAACTGTTGTAAAAAATCCTCGCTCAGATCCGTCAAATGGCCCTGTGTTCTGGGCATCCTGACCCTGAGTGTCAAGTTTAGATGAGTTTGTTGCTCTTCAGGTCTCCACTAAACCAAAGATGGTCATGCACCACTACAGGGAATCGTCAAAGGTGAAAGAATAACAACAAATGAAAAATCTCAAATCTCTTTCATCTATATCAATGATGACATTGTAAAAAGATTGATGTCTAAGCTTTTGTGCTGGAACACAAGTCTAATCTTGCTGTAAAAGCTACTGTTTTGAAAATTCTCATGTTGTTGCTGTCAGCTTTATTCAATTGTGTCAACACGCTGGAAATGCTAGTTTCCCCAAATGATTGACTGGACTCCATGTAAAATGTAATGGGCTGTCATGCTGATGGAGACCTGCCAACATTGGGAAATGAGTTCTCATGAACATTATGTCCTCAGACCGAACTGTTTTGCATGGACTGATGGAAACTTCATCTACATCAAGTTGGAGCCCTGCAACGCTTTACTGACAACCACACTCAGACATCTTGACAGTCATATGCTTGTTTGTAAGGAGACCGGCAGCACAGATATTGGTGTTTTTTTCCCCTCATGTCTGTCAGCAGTGCCGACCACAGATTACATCACTCTCACTTAATCAGCAGAGATGACAATAGAGCTGGGTTAATGAGATGCACATTATCCTTACTTAACCTAAGAGAGAGGGAGGCAAGTAAAATACAGAAAAAGACAAAGACAGGGACGTAATGATGGTTATAATGATAATGATGATGATGAACGACAGTTGGTTTTATCAGTCTGGGACATGAATCTGAACAAGTAAACAGCCTGTACACTGCAGGGCTCCTTTATCGTCTGTTTACATCAACCAAAGCAACACTGCATCTAATCAGACTATAATTATTAAGTCTTGCAGCGTGTGAGCTGTTCAATAGTTTAACCTCATGTTTTGCTCACTTTCAAGTCAGCACCTGCACTGTTTTTTTGTTTGGCTACATGTACATACTCGTAATTGTTTCATGTTAGTCTCAGAGGCACGCATTTGTTTATAGCCAAGAAACTGAAATAGATAGATAGTTGGGTGATACAACAAATAAAAAACAAGTCAACACAAATTTGTCAACTGATAAGAATTTCTGCAATAGTACATTTTCTGGTGAGGTTACTTTCACCAGTATCTCAGGTTTTATTAGAAATTCAGCCAGACTTCCACTGTTGGTGGTGCTGGTAAGGTACACTCCAACAAACTTTAATCTGCATCCAAAACCAATGAAGTGATACATATTAACTCTTACCTTACTGACTAATTGAAAGCTACAACATCTAGCGTAAATTCAGTGTTAACTAAGGTTTCATTCATCCCATGGATCTCTTACAAACTGACTAGCAATGCTGTTTAGTGAAGAGGAATTTTTGAAACATTAACGGAAAGACATCTGACATTCAAGTGACACTGTGTGAGATTAAAACTGCCCCATATATAGTCTGTGCTAATACAAGAATTCAGGGAAACACTGGGGATCCTAGCAGCTGCATGGTTTAGCCAAATTACATAAATTATGAAGGAGGATTTCACTGAGTCACTCACACCCTGGTGGTAACTTTTACACCATGCTCAACATAGATTCATGATTCATGTTTAATGTTCTCTGGAATGTTTTGCGTTTGGCAGATTATGTGAATGCTCAGCTCAACTGGGCTGATATTTTCTGATGTGGCTACCACACTGCTAAACAACAAAGTGGTTCTTTCACAAAAACAAACTGTGATGGTGTCTATGTGATCTAAAATCTGAAATCTATGTGATGCACCATTTTTTCATTATTCGAGTCCCAACAACTCATTAAATTTAAGCACATTGAGAAGAATTGGGAAACCACCAACTGTTGCAATGGGAGTCAAAATGAGCCCCTTTGAATCAAAGTACAGCTGCATTAATTTGGAGCTTTCTCAACTCCTCCATGTTGGTTCAATTGACAGTGACTGGCATCCTGCCCATTCTCCGGCCTGTGACTGTATGTGTAAAAGGGGTTAATATGTATGTATGTAAATGTAGCTTATAGCAGTGACAGGAATGTGGTTGTCTGTGAGTCTTCATCTGTAACATGTCAGTCTGCAGACATACAATCTGATGTCTCTTACAACAGACTGCACACTGAGAGGCTGAAAGAAGTACATTCATCAGCACTGTGTGCAACGTAACATTTTTTCTTTTGTTCATTATTGTTCACAGGCTTTTATGTCAACATGTGTTTACATTTACAGAATGGTTAAAGACAGGGCCATTGTGTGAGGTCATCACAGAGATGAAAGACAAAGAATCCAATTTATACATATGGACAGAATAAAAGCTTAAACTAATATTTAATCCTAAATGTAATGAAAATGATAATGTGCAGGTTGTTTCTTTGAGTCTTGTTTGTGGCAAGCGACTACTGAAATACACAGTTGTTACTGTAAAATGTGTCCATGTCAATTACATATCCTTGGTAATCAGGAAAAAATATTCTTTAACAATTTATTTCCTGGCCAGTTAGTCTTTTAAGTCATTTTTTTTAAAGTTAGTAATAAAATCTGGCATGAAAGTAAGATAATTTCACTTTTTTTCCAATGCACTTCCCCCTTCTTTCAAATTAAGTTTAAGTTTTTTTAAAGTTTAGGGAGGCTGATTTGCAATGAAAACAAGACACAGGTCTTCACTTGATTTAGGGTGTTTAGGACTCATCTGTAACCAAATTGGAGCAGGCATTGAGTGAGACTTTGTTTTGTGCTTTTGGTGTTTTATGTCTTTATTATTGGTTTGGTTGTAGCACTGATGTGTGCAACAGACAAACACATGCGTCTTTCAGCAGTGTGGGTATAAAGAATTTTAGGGCTAAGAAACAAACTGAGCAGTCTGGACTAAAATGTGAGCAGCAGAGGTGACACGCTGGACTGAGCCCAGATTTCCAAACAAATCAATCACATTCATGTAAAGAATAGCTTAACAGGTTGAGTAGTTCCTGACAGACAGTGGCTGATGGGAGTTTGAATGTGAGGACATGGTTCACCCATAGAAAAGCAAAGAAAAAAAAAACTAATTTGAAGTCTTTCCCTCTGGCTGTCCCTTGCAGGATCTGCTCGAGTTCTGTTAGTCATAACACAGTTGTCACCTCAGGTCCTTCATCAGTCAAGTTCAGTCAAACCAATAAAGGTAAGCATCTGCACACTTTCAGCATGAAGGACGTTTATCAACATGTCAAGAACCATTCATTTCGATGGCTCACACTCAACATTTTATCCTAAAGTCCACTTTAGTTCGTCCAGCAGGTTTAAACCTCACTTATTTTAGAGACCAGGCTGGATGAAAAGGGCTCTCTAAATATTAATATAGAAAAATACTTCAAATGCCACGAAGCCAAGACCAATTGATGCTGCTGTTTAGTTTAGTTTCTTACATTTATTTATCAGACACAATTTACAAAAAGGTTATCCCATCAAAGGAGAGGAGCAATCCAAACTTCAGTATTTTTAAGAATAACACTGGCGTTATTTAATCTTTTCTGTATCAATAACCTCTGAGTTCCAATACCAAAAAATTTCCTTGTTGGCAAATCCTTGAATAAAATTGCTCATGCCTCTATGTCAAAGAATTGCAATAAACTAACTAACATAACATGTTTTGAGGAGATGTATGAATGGTACATGAAAGACTACTGGTATAGGCAGAGGACTGTTTATTTTACCATGCAGCGCAGCTTGCCGATGTAACACACAGGTCAATGAAAATGCAGGTGGTCGACGGAGGAGCTGGTCCTCAGGGAGTCTATGGGTACATTTATATTCTCTTAGGAGCAGTGAGGGATCTCTGAGGATCCAGTGAGGATTCACAAGAGCAGCCTTGACAGGAGTCTTTTACCAGCAGACACATTCGCTTACCGAAGATCAGTTACTGAATGGACGCTGAAGTTGATTAGACTGATCTGACTCATTGCAACATTACTAGAGTTTTCATAATGAAGTGAAGATGATGTGATATTTAACTCAAGTCTATCACAGTTTTATGTTTTATTTGTTTTTTAATTTTCCATCTAGTTACACATTTGTTTTTACAACTCCCTGAACAGTATTTTTTCTAACAATTTGTTAGGAGACTGTATGCAAGGCAAGAAATCAAACACATAATTAACCTCTACCGTTCAAAAGACACCATAATTATACTTATAACTTATAGAATAATTAATTTATTATCTGAATATTGATCAGTCAAATGCACAAATGCAAAAAATGAAAAAAGAGAGTATAAAAACAATTTGTCAGCAGAGGTGGCAAATGTGCCTCTAAGCAGGAACATCATTAACATATTTAAAATATGCTTCATTTTTTATGTGGCAGGAGAAAAGTTCCTGTGCTATGAGGTAGATGTTAAACAAGAGAGTTGCGAGGCAAGGACAGGAGTTTAGTGTGTGAATACGTGTCTCACTGGTATGAAACAACATTGCATCACCTGGCATCTATTTTGTGAAACACAAGCGCATTAAGGCAGTTATACATGTCACAGCTGCAGCAGTTAAAACTGGCATCCTGGCTTCTTGACTTTTTTTTAAAAATAAAATACAATAATATGATAGTTTAAACGTGTCCCATGGGGCAAATGCTTGCCAAATAAAGTCAGGCCCTGCTATAAGACACCAATGTGCACCAGATTTAACCCTGCATGTCTAATACCAAGTGCTGTGATTGAACCCTCTGCTCAAAACTATTGTCTGAGGGCAGCAAGAGAGCATTTCTACCCTGACATGAGCAACATGAAAATACAACTAATCCAAGCCAAATCAAAGATAAACAACTTCTCACCTCTAACAAAACCATATCATGGCAACACAAAAAACGAAATGATAAAATCTGATCAAGGATGAAGGGAGAAACTCTGAACTAAATTATTTCACTAGTAGCACTGCTGCTCCCTACCGAACTTTTGAGGGCACCAGCAAAAACTTAGGCACATCACTTAAATCAATATGCTAAAGAACACACTCATAATTTTTTAATCTTTACAAATTACTCATAAATGCTGTGAAACTTACATTGACAATTTTCAACAGTTTTATTTTAAAGGAAAGAGTCACAAAGTAGAGCATAAAACTCGGTGGTCAAACATTTGTTATTTAATCCATATTACTGGCACATAGAGGAACTTCCCCGGGTGTGATGCATCATCTACTTGCCTCTTCTCTTATAGTGGCCATGATTCAAACTAATTAAAGGAAAATTAGCCAATAACGATCAGTGATGACTAATTAGAGAAACATTATGTACTATTAGTGGTGGAAAAGAGGATTTGCTGTGTATTACTTATTACTCACAAGCTATAAGTAATGATTACCCCAATGACTCTGTCGTGCACAAATCATTGAGTTGTTTTAGAGAGGGTTTTTCAAGTATCCCAGTCTATTAGTGTGTCTAAGTAACAGACATCAAAACGCTAGAGGGCATAGGATGACATTCCCACTTATGGAGAATTTTTACAATAAGATGAGTGATCTGAATTTCAGATTTGGCAACACGGGCGTGCTCTAAAATGTGGTGGGGTGGCAGGGTGATAACTTAGGTTTTGTTATCAGTGTCAATATTGTCAGGAATTCAAATTCAGGGACTGGGATAGAGCAAAACTGCTAAAAAGTGTCTTCTGTCATCTTTACAACAACTAAAAACCATTAACCAACATACTCCAAATTTTAAAAAAACATTACTGCTGGGAGCTTCAGCTGAAGGTACCCGTTACACAAGGTGCAGATTGTTTAAATTAACTTTTTTATTCTTCTCTACATGACAGGTGTTTTACGTTTGCAGGCCACAAAGAGTATGTCATTTCTCTGTGCACAAATGCTGCACAGAGAATGGACACAATTATGTGTGTCAACACTTGAGTTGAAGCTGAACCACAAACAGAATAGCTCGGGACAAAACCACATCATTAAATCGCACTTTCCACATAAATCCATGTCTGTGTGTCCTGAAGGCTGTAATGTGTCTGCAGGCTCTATGCGGTGACTAAGCCATGGGAGACACATGGAGGAACGACACTACAAAGTGGTCACGGAGGTAACTTTGTAAATGTTAAAAAAAAATTAAATAAAAAAACTCTTCCTTTTATTCATCTCTAATGTCAAACATCTGAGGAACTTAGTCTGAACACTATCAACACACTCCATCTGCCATCTGGATCCAGTTGGCTTGAGAGGAGATTACAGACAAGGAAGGAGGTTCTGCTCCAACATGTGGTTTGCACCTAGCCCTCTCTCTCCACTTTTGTTCACACAGTTTACCACAAGGCATAACCTAATCCACACTAAGAACCAGACTGATGACCCTGTGTATATTTCTAGGGAATGTTACACCATACATGCCGCAGCATGAGGTCCCCTGCCTGGTTAAAGCTGGCCAATGGGCTCCAGAGCAGAATTCACCAAGCACTGAGGCCCAAGACCACATGACATTAACTGCAGATGCCTGCCAATGGATCTGGCAGTATTTTGGTGATGACATCATGAGCTCGACCTGATGGAAAAACGCAATTTGTCAGCGATATGGCCAGAACTTTTTATCTGGTTCGACTTGAGGGCTTGGTGATGTGACATAAGTGTTGCAAAGAGTAACAAAATAATTTGAGTGACGATGATTCTCTATGTCGAAAGAGTCAGAGAAAACTGTTATTTGACTGCCAGACTTTGGTTTTACACTTTTGACAAAATTTTATATTCTGATTTCACTGTTAGAATTGTAAAAACTGATATATCTTCTTGACCCAGAATTTGAAATTCATACTCAAGGTTCAGTTCAGTTCAGTAGAACAATTTTGCAAAAAAAGGAAAGCAGAACACACGAGAAACATTCAAACTCTTACCTTTTGAGACTGCAATGTTCTTTTCACTCTAAAAATCTTTTTTTTCTTTTTGTCTGCATTTGTACTCATAGTTTGAGACCACACTGGGTATCAACCTTTTATGACATTGATGCACTTTTGGTCTTGCAGCCAATTTTTGGCCAAATAATTTTTTTTACAATTCAACTTAGAATTCAACAACTCTACAATTCAAAAGTGCCAGATGAAGCCCACTAAGGAGTAGCAAACTGGCAACTATGCATAAGGAAAAGTCACAAGGACTTTAGGATTTAATCTCTTGGAAACATGAATACAGAATACTGAATGGAAGTTAATTCATCCGATCAATAAAATTTTAACCTTTTAATAATCACCTTTTTGGGCCTATTTGGACTACTTGCAAGGACAGTTTTTAACTGAGGACTGTAAGGTCAAAGTTAATGAATGATTTTTGTGATTTGTTGGTGAAGAACTGAACAAATCACACAATGTATAGTATAGTGTTGTCACGATACCAACATTTTGGTACCGGTACCACCACGTATTTCGATACTTTTCCAAATAAAAAGAGAACACAAAAAATGTCATTATTGACTTTATTTTAATAGAAAATCTTAG
>JAQMCX010000026.1:487151-504179 GCA_029814765.1 Acanthurus leucopareius
TTGACTTTATTTTAATAGAAAATCTTAGAACTATATCTATGCATCAGGTCTGGGTGCTTGTCCTTCAAGTGTTTTGCGAAGTTGGTAGTGTTTCCACCCTTGGCCAGACATGTTTTGTAACACCGTTTGCACAGTGGTGCTTCGGTGTTAATGGCTTCACCATGCTCATTGTGATTCCATATAGCACTTCCCGCACCTGGTTTATCTACGAGTTACGGCGTGGTGAAGGTTGCAGCAGCTGCCATCCTCTCCCTGCTCCTGTGTCTCTCTCTCTTTCTCTTCTTTCTGTCTCTCTCTGTCGCCAGACTCTTGCTCCGTTTGCTGCTCCACGCTGCTCGCTCACTCGCCTCGGCTCAAATTACAACGCGGTGCCGTCACGCGGCGACATAAAAAAAAAAAAAAACGGTACCAGCCAAGCGCAGTATAGTACTGTTTTAAATTACTCAGTACCACGGTACCAATTTAGTACCGGTATACCGGCCAAGCCTAGTATAGTGTGTCAAAAAAAGTAAAAAAGTTATGAAACAAGAAAATGTAGTGAATCTTTTTATTGATGTGTTTATCTTATGTCCATGTCCCCTCATATGTAAGACATCTGATAAGGTGCACAACACACTCTATTACCCAGCCCTATACATGTTTGATTTTCAGTCTGAGTTTCAAACATAAAGCCTATGACTGAATCTCTCTAATGTTTCCTTTAACTATCCATGCTGATGCAAAAGATCTCCTACTGGTCTACCTAATGCAAGCAGCAGTTGTTTGTGGAACATGAGAACTGTGATACATTTATCCTGAATTTGTCATGGAAGAAAAGTAGATGTGCTTCCAGCCACTAGTCATTACTTTTCTTTATCTATTATGTTAAAAAAAATAAAATAAACAAAACATTAATCACATCAGAGTACTTTTACATACTTAAAATATATCCGGAGGGGAAGTTTATCAGACTGTTGCTGGTTGATTTTCTGTCGATCAACTACTCATCCAATAACTGCAGCTTTAGTCAAGATCCAATCAAAATGCACTAAGAGACAAAATCCTCTTGGGATCAAGATCCCCATCAAGATACACAGCAATTTGGCTGGTAGTTTAAGATATCTTCTGTTTGGTTTTATAGGACAGACATATGTAGGGCCGCTCGCAAGCTAGGCAAAAAGCTTTTGAAGTAGGATAATCTGAAGCATATTTATGTCATCCATGGTATATGTGATTCTCAAAATGCTTAAGACACATGAAAAGGCTCCACTGACACTCTCACATAAAAAGTCAAGAAGCTCAGTCGCAATTCCACTTCTGAAGAAACCAGTTAGTGCTGTGGTAGCAGTTAGGTGAATGGATGGAGGATGCTGAGGTGTATGGAGACACTCAGACACAGCAAACCTCTTTAAGGCATCACAAAACTCCTCCCAACAGCTGTTCTGCATACTGTGTTCATACGCTGGGTCAGAGATTACAGTAAGCTGTTCCTGACATATGGGAGTCACATATCAATGCTAGCAAGGTATGGCTGACTTAAAGGATGGATGGATGGATGGATGGATGGATGGATGGATGGATGGATGGATGAATGGATGGATGGATGGATGGATGGATGATAGGGAGGATTGGAAATGACAAAAAACTGATGCTAAATTCAAAAAGGGACTTAACCAGCTATAGGCCGGCAATTACACCCAAAATCAATCACTCACTTACTGTACACTGTAAGTCAACTAAAAGCAAAAGTTACACAGAAATGGGGATTTCTGTTTCAAAAACATGTATTTCACAGAAAAAAAACAGATAAATTATCTACAGAGGAATCTTGGTTTTAAATGTCATTGTGTATATGAATGCAGTTCATCAAACCTGAGTAAAAAGGAATGCTTCATGTTAAGTATCTGTGATTCATTGCAGTCCTAGAAGGGTCAAACGGGGAGGTAAGTGACTCTTGCAAAACTAAGAACGGTACTTGGATGGTTCTTCTGTTTCCTCTGTCCTTGTTTTTTTTTTTTCCAAATGTAGGCTATGTGAAAGGTGATTTTACAACTACTGAACGTATGTAATAGCTATTGTTCTTAATGGGCACAACTATAATAAACTAGGCTAAAACAAACAGTGACTTAATTTTGCTTGAAAATGTATTTACTTCAAAGGTGTAAAAATGAAGAAACACGGAAAAAACCTAAAGTGTAAGGCATTGACAGAAAACTGCAATTAGTGTTTGCTCTACAGTCACATAATGTTGGAGAAAGAATATTTTTTTTCTTATTTACTGAGTCAAAAGTGGTTACCCAATTCTATACATGCGGGAAGCATCTAATCGTATGACTCTATAAACCATCTGGATAGGTTGAAATCTTGATAAGGTGTCCATGCAAGTCAAACAAGTTGATTGATAATCAATTTAACATTTCTGAAAAGCATCAGATAATGAGATACATGCATGTGAAAGTTATCCCTATTAGCAAAAAGATCAAATTATCTGGCTCCAAGGTTCAAGTCACAGAGTAAGCTAGACTGCATGGCTAACTGAGCTAACCAGCTAACGGCCACAGCCAGCAAAAGTTAGCAGCCACTTTATTAAGGAGTGGCCCATAGTAAGGAACACTCTGAATCTACCCATCAGGACTCTCTATAATTCACTGAGCTATTTGCTATGATCCAGTTAGACCAGCATCATAGAAGAGAGTTAGAAAGTAGTTCCTCAAACAAGTCAGTGTCCCACTGCTCTTCCCTAAGCTAAGTGAGATGGGTATAATAGGCCTCCTTGGCAACTGGCTCAGGTTAAGCTTACTGTCACTACAGTAAACATATTAATGTTTTGATTCATTGTTTGCAGAAATTGCATATTCTTAAAGGGCTCAGTTAATGTGCAACAGGATGAAACTTAACTGAGGAACCCAAATTTCATGATCAGCCATCTAAAGAATCTCTTTGAAAACACAAGAGGACACACATACTGAATTCAATCAACATCAGCATGCTGTGGGATTGGTTCATCACCTCAGTGGTCTAAGCTCAACTCTCAGTCTCTCCCCTGTGCCCTGACGTCTTTGTTTGGGTCTCTATATGTGACTCTAACATACAGATGATAGCAATGAAGGAATGTGACCAAAGACTAAACTGTAAGACAAACAATGTGTGAAGCTTCAGAATCCAGACACGACACACTCAGATGCCAGCCAGAGCTCCCTTTAAAATCAATTTTAACAAGTCACGAATGAATTAAACTCAAATACAGCTCAACAACACAATTTAAAGCTGCAACATTTACATCACTGCTGAGTGTATCAACAGTGATGTAAGAATAAACAGATCCAGACAAAGAAAATGCTGACGAGACAACAGCAGTGAAAAACCATGCTGTGATTACCTAAGTCTGTCTTGGCAGAATAAAAACATTCCATGTGATTTAATAACTTTGGACCACTTTTGGATTCAGTTTCCACACCTGTTTCATGCCAATTTCAGACATTTTGTGTGAATGACGTACTGTATCCAGGGAGTTCAAACATCTTTTTTGGACCATGTAAAAGGAAACCTATAAATCACACTCTGTGCGTGTGTGTGTGTTCTTCTTTAGACCACTATGGAGTTTAGTCAACTTGTAGAGATGAAAGAACTTTTAACTTTGGCTCAAACTTGTTTAATGTATTTGCAACTATGACAATGACTAAGAGTTTTTTGACAATTGAGTTGCAGTTTGAGAGGCACGAGAGCAGCGTAAACATAAACTTAGGAATTTTTTTAATGGTTGCGAGTCAGTAAAGCACTTTGCAGCTTGACAGGTACATTCATGAAAGACCTCACATTTTGGTGTTAAGGGTTTTGAATTAATGAGAGGAGACTTGTTGATGTTGAACAAACATAGGCAGGCTGTTGATCTGCATTACAAATGTGCTCTAAAAACAACTCTTAGTGTTTCTTTTTCTTTGACAAGCTGTTTAAATAATTGAATAAACAGCCATGAAATGCAACTGGCCTGTAGTAAAAATTAGCTAAAGCCTTATTGTTAGACTGTGGTCTAAGCTCAGTCTTTGCACCTAGCCAAACAAATCTAACTACTCAGTCTACAAGTGTTTTGGGAGCGCTCTCACAGCAGGGAGCAAAGAGGGGAATATACTTATAAAAAGAGTTACAGCAACGAAGTTGGACGGACAAAGGCAGCTGAGGGATGAGAAGTGGAGGAGTTTCATCTGGATACAAAACCTGCACCGAATTAATTATGCAATTAGCTCCAGGTGATCAAATCTGTATTGTGACTTGGCATTAAAGAGGCTTCACAGGTGATGCTGCTCTGTTATTAATGCATCAATTAATTCGGCATCACTAGGTAAATCACAGTATATAAAGCCTGCTGAAGAAAAATACTATGTGATTGAAACAAAGTTTTTCTCTTCATGGGTTTCACAGAGAGTTGGGTTGGGCTCCAGAACACTGAATTTTAATATTCAAGAGTACCTTTTTTTTTTTTACAAGTATATCTATACATTAAAGAGATTATTAAGAGATTATATGTTCAAAAGATTGTGAATAACACCCCCAGGACATGTATAATAAACTTATGATTAATTTTAAAGGCAAACAACCAATTCAGGAAACAGACTTAACTTTGTACTTTCATGCTAGCTTGCGACTACTAGCTAATGAAGCGCACATTAGCTAAAATTCATTTAGCTAATGTGTGTGCCAGATAACTCTACTTAAAAAGAACTTTAACTTTTTGTTTGTAAAAATTGTTAAAGTAAATTATAACACCTGCTCACTCAAAGGAATTGAATAATTTCCAGAATTAGGCTTGTTTCCACAAAATTGGCAAGAAAAGTTTTAATCTATACGCCTTCATGTCCGATACTGCACGTTTATCTGCAGATTAATTTAACCTCTGAGGCTTCACCTGTCTAACATCACTCTTACCTGTCTGCAGCATCCCAGAGCCGGACTCGCCTACGAAATCTACCGGTGCTTCATCAGGTGAACCAGTGCTCGTTGATATGAGCCCGAGGAGGCAAACTGTCCATTTAAGCAACCAGCAAAGCATCTTTCCGCTTAAATCTTCTTTGCTATTAAGGTTTAAGGACATTGAAGCGAGTGAGCCAAAATCGGTTCTGGCTGTATTCCCACTCTAATGTGGTTGTCATTAGTTAAAAGTCAAAGTGAGGAACATTGTTAATCGCCTCTTTTTGTCTTAAACTTTGAGTACGTACGGTATATATCTAACTTTTCATCCTCCTCACCTCTCCTCCTCTTCTTTAAGAAGCAGCTTCTCTCCTCCTGCCGCCGCATCATACCACTGAAGTGCCAAACAAGACAATCAAGGCCCCGCCCCTTTCTCGTAATATGGACCAATTAAAATCTCTCAAAGCCACCGCCCATATTGTTCTACAGCCTGTCTGTCACTTATTTGCAAATTATGAAGTTTAAATGAGGAACTTTATTTATAACTCTTGTCGAAATATACCTCACTGCAGCATGGGTCTTTATATGTATACTGTTGCGAAATGACCATTCTGGTGTCCTATTATCTAAATTTCTCTGAGTTAACATGCATATCTACATTGTTTATGATTGTATCGATGTAATTACAGTATAGCATAAAGCCGTGCTCTGCTGTGCTTTTTTCTGCTACATTTACTCCTCTAAGTCTATTTAAAAGGGGAATTGTACCATTTCGTATTGCACCTTGAACTGATTTGTAAAACCAGATTGTTAATCTGCTAGAGGAAGCTGAACTGTGAGCAACACTGATTTGTTGCCTTTATGTCGATCTAGCCAGCTAATTAAAAAAAAAAGCCTATTTAAACATTTATCAAACATGGAACATTAACAACATTATCATTAAATAGGGCCGTGTTTGTCATTTGTCTTTTGATCAATTAAAAATCCAAAATTCCTACTCTAGTCTTATTAATTTGTTCCACACCGCAACCCTCACCTGTCATATAGTCTATTTGGCCACTAGATGTCGCCAGACCCTCCCTTCCTCCTGTCAGCTTGATTCCCATACTCACCTGTGCAACTCTTCACTACTGCCAATCACTAGAGAGCCTAAACCTCTTTGAGCTGCTACACTGTAAAACATGATATAAAATATTCATTATAGCTGCTTTAATTTGATGAAATCACTACGTTATTTTATCACTTTTAACAAAGCTCCTTTATAGCCACAGAGACTATACAAACGTTATCACTAACATCATCATCACATCATCATAAACTGATCTGTGAAAATCAGCAGGATGCCTCTTAAAAATAAGTTACTTCTATAAAGTTTAACTGATTCCCATCTACATTAAGATCAGTTAAAGGTCAAAAATAACTTTTACAGCGTAATTTGTTGGCAGGTGGAATAAACATAAAAAAATTAGGTGAATTATATCTAGATTCGTAATCAATATATGTACAGTGAGAAACATAATAGCATCAATTTTAGCATCTTAATGACAAACACAAACACCTATTGTTTTAAGGCACATCAAACCTGCTTTGTACAGAAACTGAACTGAATGATCTGTTTTGTTTTGATTTGTCTTGTTTTTCACTCTGGGGTTCCTACACCCAACCTCAGAGGTGATTTACAAGACTGATCAGGATGTAGGTCTAATATGTATCTGAATCTCCAACTTTTATATCTTTTACCAAAAGCAGTGTATTACAGAACCCACATTTACTCTATTTTGTAAGTGTAGTTTTTAATTGTAAAATTTTGATTCTCCCATAATAACTTTTCTTTAATAACTGTTACTTAAAAATGGCAGAAAGCTACATCTAACAAGATTCAATGAGGAATATCAAGTATTAGATTTGATACTGGATTTAGATTCACTAAAGTGCAATTAAAACTTAAACCTAATCAGAAGACATTTCAACGCACCCTTCAGGGATCTATATCTTGCAATGTCACAATCATACCTCTTTATTTAAGGAGTTATATTCATACAAAATCTATAGGTACAGTAGAAATGACCGCAGGAGAGGCAGTCAAGTAACAGATCAGGCAGCGAAGGATTCAGCCACTTCAGAACCTCTTTTCAGAGAAAGAGCTTTTCCACTTTGGTGGTTCTGTGATAAAATGTTTTTCAAGCTTGTTTTTTTTTCCTTACCTGAAACAGATACATTGTGTGTTTAGATAATTTGTAAATACAACCAGGAAACAAATTGTTCAAATCACGGACCGTATGAAGTCAAACAATGCCTCTTTTTTCTGCACATGCACATTTTCATTTCAGAACATGCAAACAGGACATGTCCAGAGGGGGCAGCTGCAGTGAAACTGTAGAAGGGGAAAAGTTGGCACCTTGTTCATGTTTGAGGTCAGGAAATGTAGGACCAGTTTGGTAAACACAAAGCTCTGGTTCAATATGGCAACTTACAGAAATGTTTCAAAATCATAAAACAACATGCAATCCATTGTTACCTCAACAAGGAACAGAGCTACACTTGCAGATACACCTTCCTGCTTTAAATATCTCCTTTTAGATAATCCATCAAAGAGATTGCACAAATACAAGACAAATGGAAGTCAAATTTATACACAAGGAAATGATGTGACTTGGATCAAATGATATTTCTAAATAATGTACATGTCCTTATACTTGCTCAGAGTCAAGCCAGGACATTCAGAGAACACCGTGATTCTAACAGCTGTAAATCTGGTAATCTGATGTAATCTGCATTTTGATTCAACACACAAACAGTGACAAATAATTTTTTTTGAGTGTTTATTATTTAATTTATTTAAATAGATCCCTTAGCTCGATGTTAAGAAAAAAGGTTGGGTTGCACTTTGCAACTTTAACTAGATTCTACCAAATCCTCTAGGCTACCCCTGCTAATAAAATTAGTAATTTTTTTTTATCCTATTTTCAGTAAATCCTATGAACAAGAGTAACAACAATGAATTGATCCTACTGATTAGCATTGTCAAAACCTTGTGTAAAGTAGCTTATTTCTTTTTTATTCCTTTACTAAAACTGTTAAAACACATTAAAAAGCCAGACTATTGCTCTAAATGAGATTTTCCTTCACAACCATGAACACACACACACACATACACACGCACACTGTAGTTTTTTTTTAACCTACTCCCATATTAACCACTCTACTGTAAGTTAAGAATCATTGATTCATTTCATCAGTATTCACTTCTGCTGCTAAAAAAACAGTCCCCAGTAATGCCTTATTTACTTGATAAATTTATCTGTTTGAGTATATTTGCTGAAAACTACATTGTCCACCTGTTTAGGAAATTACTAAGCACGTTTTGAAAAAGATTTCTGACACCTTTTAAAAGAGAGATTTTCGTCTTCAATATGAACTGGAAAGCTTGTAGCTAAGTCACTGGATTTGTCGGCAGTAACAAAACTCTTGAATATTGTCAAAATTGTCCTTTAAATAAATATATTTCATGCACAGTGGGAAGAGATAAAGAATCAGTGTGTAGCCCATGTGTTGGCCTGTTGGACTAACAGAAACAGATGAAAATATAGTAAAATACAGGCTCAGGTCTGAGGTCAAACCTGGAAGCACCAGTCCAGCCAGGTTGACTCCTGATGACATGAGTGAAGATGTGGTACTGGTGTTTTAGGCTTGTGTCGAGTTACTGGAATGACACAAAATCGTTAGTTCAACCTTGTATTCCTAATAAAATACCTTACACTCAAAATTAAATTTTTCAAGTTTTCCAAGTATGTTTAAAAACCATGAAAAATTATTTAAAAATACAACTTGACCCAAGTCTGGACAGAACACAGTTTGATATCTTGGGTGGTTTTATTTGGATAGGCATCATGCAGTCAACTTGCCAACCTCAAAAATGCCCAGTGGTTCACATTTATCAGCTTTTATACCATTTGTGCCTCACTGTGTGATGCTTGTTAACTGTACATTATATAATACAATTTACAACTCATCATACATAAATGTTAAATTTGGTCGCAGTCACACTAAAGCCTGAACCTGGAGATTCCAGAGGGTAAAGCTACAGGGCAGATGAAGTGTCGTCTTGTTGCATAGCCCTACTTTAAGTCAACAGTCAGCAGCAACAACACAACTCTTTATTGTACCTGTGAATACACAGACAGGTAAACTCGCCTACAAATCCCCACACAATACTGCTCTCAGAGGAAAGAGATAAGAAGACAGGAAACCCATGAAATTTGGGCAAATATGGCAGAGATGAGATATATACTGATACTGAATGCTTGAGGAGGCAAGTGTTTCTGAATATGACAAAATGTTTTTTGTTGAATAATAATCAAAAAATGGCACTTTTCTCCATTCAGAGACAATGTCTTTTAACTGACTGGCAGTATATTTGAAAGAGAAAGGCAAATGTTTACCACACACTCTTAAGCAAAAGTACAGACGCTATTTTTTTGACAAGTTCAAGACCCTGGCATGCACTACATTTCTTACTTTGGACCTGTAATTCTGACTTACCTACCACAAGATTCAATACAAAAAGTGTTTTGTTTGGTTTTTTTTGTTTTGTTTTTTTGCATTCTGTCCATTATACCAAATGCAAATTTTGTTCTCTACACTTTTTCTCAGTTGTGTACATACATACATCCTCCACTGTATATTCAGGTCCGTCTGACCAGGCTGCATCTTAATACATCTTGGAAAACGAGGCACTTGGTATTTAGCCACATGACGTCAAAAAAGAGAGATGTAGTCCCTACGTGCACTCAAAAAATTTACATCTGGTACAATTTACAAAAATGATGTGATCTGAAAACTTGGTCCTAGACCTATTAGTGTGTCAAGTTGTTTAATTTTTCTCACATTACACATTGTATCCATTAGGTGTCATGGCAGGAGTTTAAATCACTTTGTTTTCCAAAAAATGTGGTCAGAATTCACTGATAACTCAAAACTTCATAAAGAAAAAATCAGAATGAAGGAAGAGAATTTGGTGGTAGCATCAATGTGATCAAGGTGAAACTCCTTTCAGACCTTCATGACAAACAAAGAAAATGAAACATACAAAACTAAAAAACAGTGCTGCGAGCAGCCATATTAATACCAGGAATGAGGCATTTAGATCAGTCTGACATACAGTTCATAGTTTCACTCAAATAATGAGAATATTTTGGCTTTTGTCTTCTGCTCCAACACTGATTCCACTGGCCAAGGCAAAATACTTAAGGGTCTTCACATGTGCTATAATTTCAGTGCAAGTAAAGGGGTAAAAAAAGTCATTAATGTCTTTTTTCCTTTAAGAGTCTGTTGTATAAAAAAAGAGTAGCCAGACAAAGTTGGAATGATTTCTGATCCCTTTTTACAGCACTTTCAACTGGCTTTTTCCTCAGTAGCCTTCCTTCTGTGTAAACCCGCTGGCCTCCTCTCAGCTCACTGAACCTGACATGAGCGCTGTACAGCACTGGAAGCTGCCCCATCCTCAGCTCACAGGTTTCTGCCCTGTTAGCACCAGTCCTCCTCCTCCTTCTCCCTGAGACTTCCTGCTCCTCGGCTCCCAGGCCCGGACCCAGAGCTGACCCCGAGGGTGAAGTGGTACCCGTTTGGGACCACCCCTGCCCGGCCCTGCGTGGTGGGTGCTGTGACGGGTGCAGCAGCAGTTCCGTGTGAGGCTGAGGCTGTGGTGGAGGCAGTGGTTCTGGAAGAGCGCCCCCCTCCGTGGCTGCTCACAGTGTCCTGGAAGTCCTCTGTCTCTTCAAGGAGGGCCTGTTGAGAAGCCACCTGCGACACTCGGTTTAAATTAGGGTCCGAACCGATGCGAGTGATCGGCATTGGGGTCTCGTCGTGGCCCCCATATAAGCGATCATGCTCTGAAAGGCCACGGCTGAAGCGAGTCTGGTGCCCTGTTGTAGCGTTATTGGCACCTGATGGGAGAGATGAGGAGTTGGCGGTCTTGTAGGCCACTGCAGGTCGAGGGGTGAGGGGCGTCTGGGGGAGCTGCCTACGACTGCGTCCTGGAGTGCTTGAACCAGAGGGGACTGTTCCAGGGCCAGCTTTGAACACGCTGCTACCATGCTGAGAAAACAAGATAGAAATGTTAAAGGTGAATCAGTGGGCAGGAAGTTTGAAAAAAATGTGCAAAATCTCAAGTGTTTATATATGTGGATCACAAAATTATTTTAAAACACCACTTTTAATACTTTGAATTTGAAGTAATGTGTTGACTATATTGCTAAGGTATGTTTTCACTTAGTGTGTGTTGTAAGAAACTGGAGAACAACGCTTTCTGTAGTTTTGGTTCTAAACTCCATCACATGTAAGACTTCACCAAAAATCCTATTTTTGCTGACCATTAATACAGGGTGTGATCAAATGGACAGTGCAAAGTCAGAAAGGCCCAGGATGACCCAAACTTCATGTTGAGGATCATCACCATAAGACATGTGTCTACTGCTATGACCCAGAGACCGACCAGCAGTCTTTGCAGGGGAAGAGCCTGCAGTCTCCAAAACCAAAGAAGGGGCCTCCAGTCAGGAGCCCAACCAAAGGCATGTTGGTAATTTTTTTTTGACAATGTTGTGTAACCTGGAGTTGTATCTAAAGGGTAGATAGTTAATGCAAAGTACTAAAATAAAGTTCTGAGTTATCTGAGGGAGAATAACAGCAAAAACGACTTGAACTGTGCCAGTATGGTAATTGGGCTCTCGAATATGTCAACACTTCTACTAACAGTACTTTGGAAATGCATGAGTTTCTCACAACAACACAGCTGTTGCTCCCAAACCCCCCTACTGAAAGGACTGAACTCCCTGCTTTTTTTTCTGCTCACTGATCTAAATTTTTTTTTTTAAAATTCCTGCAGGTCATGGAGGACGCACGTTGGCAGGTGACTCACCTGTTTGGGCAAACCAGCGTCCTGTCCCTCTCCAGGAGATGTGGACCGACTGGGGCCAGCTGACTTGGTGTGACACTGCTCCCTGCTGCCGTAACGCTCACAGGAGTAGTAGCGCTGCTTCTCTCCAGCTGAGGAGTGGTGCCTTCTCTCATGAGGCCGGCTACGGTCTCGCTCCCTTGCTCGTTCTCTGGACAAACCTTCAGCTGAAGGGTCTGTGAAGGAACCTGGGGAATGGTACCATTAATTAAAAGAGTATGTGGAAAATAGGGTACACAGTTTAGGTGTCATTTTTTTATTAAGTATTCATTTTGGAATGTAGAACAAAATGAAGTGTTTAATGTTCATTCAATCTGTCCAAATCCAACAATTTCACAGCATAAAAAACAAACAGAGTGCAGGTAACACTTTTTTGCATGACCTGTGTGTCTGTCAGGAAACCAGGCAACTGTTCTTCAGTATTGCAAAATGGAGAAAAACAGCAAGCCATGCAGACTATTCATGACAATGACATAGAAATGTCAATGCCAACAGCATTAAGTAAAGGCTCTAATAGGGATACTGTATATAAAGAGTTGAACTGAAAAAATATCTAGATCGCTCTTTATGTTGTATCAGCCAGTCGATTAAGGTGGTTTTTGAAGTTTCACAGAGTTCTGAGTTTCACATGATGTATGATTATGTTTTTATACTGTAAAGTTGGTTCCTTTATATGTCTGTTACCCCTCTTTTAAAGGTAAATGGCCCAACTATATGTGTGCTTGTGTCTTTGTAGACCTGGCTAGTATGACATAAAGAAAAGCACAGTGCTGAAATGTCTATCCTTAGCGCTGGAATAATTCCAGTTTTCAGATTGAAACTGCGATGACAGAAACACAGGAGCCTATTCATCATTCTTATGTTTCATACCTGCCTCCATAATGATGAGCTGTGAAAAGTGACACTCCCCTTTACTCTCTGTTTCTGATGTATGGAGGGCTGCTGGATGTTCTGCTATCTCACTAAGATGTACCCATAAATCCCTGTGCTGGATCTGTCCACTGTAGTCTTTTATCTCAGCAATAAAGCCCAGCTGCTGCCCTCCGGTGTTAACACAAAAAACCCTCTGCCACCAGCTCTCAGGCTCTAATCCCTCCAGCAGACGACTCGTGTCAGCAAACAAAGACTGTAACCACATTACTTTATGCTGAACAAGTATAGTTGCCTTAATTAGTTTTTCCCATAAGCATTAGGAGAGCTGATCTGTTTATGGACTCCACATTTAGAGCTGCAAAATTTGTAGGAAAACAAGTTTACCTTTACCTTTTCTCATTTTGGAAAAAAAAAAATTGCCACATCAAGAGTAAGGCTTTGTTTAGTTTCATGTAAACAATGTACATTATTTATTGTAAACGTTTACATACAGTGAATTCACACACCTGCACACATATACACACACACACACACACAACACTACTTGATAGTATTTAAATTTAAATGGTTTTTTTTTCCATTTTGCAGTCTCATGTTTTAACAGTCTGTGGAGCAACTGATAAAGAAACAAAAGACAAAAACAGGTTTCTTGCATCAGAGCTCACCATGGCTGTGTCTTGAGAGAGACAGAATGATTGTTTAGTCGGCCATTATGTCTCTGCTTGGTCTACCTTGAAACAGCTTAAAGCAGTTTATTATTGTGCTTTTTATTTTCATACAGGTGCTAATTGTTGCATCACTGTGTGCTGTATGAAGATGTAAACTGGACCCCACTACCAACAAGAAAAAAAGTAATTATTGAACTAAGGAGGACAGCCCTCCACCACTTGCACTATACAAGCGGTATGAATTAATGAGGAGGTTAAACCTGAATGTTTCACATCACTGGCTGATTTTAAACCATCACTTTCATATCTAGTTAGGGATGTCTGCAAGTGCTTCTGTTATGTTTTACTTTGTTATCTGTTTAGGTTCCCTTGTTTCACTAAGTTTGTTGTATGTAACTGTTATGTTATATTATGTCATGTCATGTCATATCAAGTCACGATACATTATGTAACATTATGTTGTGTTATCTGTCATTTCATGTCATGTCATGTCATGTCATGTCACGACATGTTATGTTATGTTATGTTATGTTATGCCATGCCTACGCTATTCTATGTTGTGTGATGTTATCTATGTTATGTCATGCTTTATTGTCTTATTTAGTGTTCTGTTATCTTGCTGTATGGCATGTTATGTAATGTTCTGTATGGACTCATGTGTCTTCTGCAAACCACATTTATTTATTTCAAATCCATCACCTAATTAGGTTAAAGTCATCTCTAAATTGCTCCAACACATATGGACAAAGATAATCAGCTTTTTTTTTTTACGAGAAAACATTCTTCAATGACAGTGCTTTTTTTTTAAAGAACTGATACAATATGTGAAACTTTTTTGTGCCTCCAAACAGCAAATGGTTTAACTCTACTATTAAATAGTGGATCCAATTTTTTTCTGAGAATTTTACAGAAGACCATAAAAGTATGGATTGAGTAGCAAGGATGACTTCATATATAACAAAAAGGTGGAGATTGATGCCTCACTCTGTTAGTATGTCAAAAGTATTGAAAGGGGGATTTACATGTGCTGTACAGTATGCTTGAGTCGATTTATTATATTAGGTAGAAAGTCAGAATGAGTAATATGTGTTTTTGAGGATGCAAAAACCTTTTTTCTTAATGTGGCACAGCTCTTTTCTGCTTTTCAAAATGAAGAAAATAAATTCAACCCTTTTAGCCGTTGTAGCTCTAAATGTTAAATCTTTAGACAGATCAGGCCTCCAAATGCTCGTGTAAGAGCCAGACCACATTTTATAAATGTAACCGTTTAGGTCGAAGGGATCAAAGGGAGAAAAGATAGAGAGGGAGAGAGAGAGAGAGAAACAGAATCCCCAACAAAGCAGATTTTCCTCTGAGGGCTCACAACTCTTTCTGCTAATCAGATGAAAAGCTTGACATGTAAAATCCCTGGTTGAAGTGCAGCTGAAACCCCTTCTCCAACATAACCCGATCATGAAACTATAATCCTATAAAGAATTTCTGCCGCTACATTCAGACATCCAAGTGATCTACTAGAGGAGCCTGGCCTACTGCTGCTGTGTCTGCATGAAAAGATGCCGTGTTTCAAGTGGGCATTCTTAATGTTTTGTAGGTGAGTTGTGAAAATTGCAACAAAACATTTAAAAAGCAAAAGAGAGCACAGAAACTTATAAACCTCATTCCAAAAAGTTTGATCTCTGTTTAAAACTTAAATAAATAAAAATAAAATAAAATGTTCCTGAGCCCATGTAATAATATCCTTTATTAAACCATGTGTCTCACAAGGTGGTGAACCTCTCTACCTCTCTCCATCCTTGTATGTGAATGACTGAGCCTTTATAACGCTCCTTTTATGCTCAATCATGATTCTATCACCTGTTACCAATGAACCTGTTTACCTGAGGAACGTTACAAACAGGTGTTTTTAGGTATTGCACAACCTTCCCAGTCTTTTGTTGCTCCTGTTCCAACTTGTTTGAAAATAAGCACATAAAAATGAGGTTGTTGAGGTAAAGTATTGAGTATATCGTATTTGAACTGTTTTAAATTGAGTATAAGTCAAAGAATATTCAACTTAAACTAAAACTGTAATTCTCTAAAGCATGAATTGACAACCATGTCTTTTAAATGCAGGTCATGATAAACTAAAGACTGTTATTTCTCATTTTATTCACTCATTTAGTCATCATGTCATGGCTTTGCTGTAAATAAAGTTGGGGAAAATTTTGCGGTTGCACAGGAAGTGATCCACCACGTAGAGCTTTAAAAAGAGTAATATTTCTTGTCAAAGTGGGGCTGTTGGATGTTCTCTATCACACATGTGCTTAGCTGACTAAATTTAGAATTTTAAAAATGTGTTATAATAATTTGATTACAAAAGTTAGATACTTGATATCATATGGTCCACCCTCTGGTTAGATGACCTGCATTCTTTTGTTTTTGTGTGTTCTCTGCCTTCTGTATGAGCATGCAGCTCTCACTGAAATGAATGAGGGGCTGCAATTTTTCATGCACTGCAGATGCCAGTCTGAACATGACCTTGGAGTTTATCTTGTGTTCTAATGTCCTGTTATCAGTCCAGTTACACACAATATAATTAATGAAAGCACATCAGAATCAACTGTAACAATTCAAAATCTTTACTCATCATTAAGAATTTCTTTTCTCACCAACAGTGCTGGATGGCTGCACCGATGCAGCTCTATCCAGGGACTTTTGCTTCTTGTCTTTGTCCTTGTCCCTGCGTCGATGGCAGCGGTGGTGGTGGTGATGGTGGTGGGCTCTGTCCTGGCCCTGAACTTGGCCTGTTGAGGACTCGGCCAAGTCGGGCTGTTCCAGGTCATACTCCCTCAGGCTGAACTCCTGGCAGTGCTGCGGCGTCAGTGAGGATGCTGAGCGTCTTATAGGACTGAGGTCAACAATCGGCTGAGAGTGAAAGAAAAACATATAGAGGCATGAGAGAGAAGTAGAACAGAGGGGCTGCTGTGGTAGTTTTACCCAAACTACCTGTACTGGATCACCAAATATCCACAACACACAAATGACACAACCAGTGGACAGCAACCTTTTGTCTTAAAACCAACGATCAACCTGTTCTTCTAGAGGCACAGGTGACAGAAAAGTTAGAGAAGAATGAACACAACTCTGAGACAGAACTTGGATACTTACTGTTACAAAACTTACATAGTTTGTTAGCTAGCAGGCGTCTCTGCTAGTGAGCAAAGAAGAGGTGGGGTGTTGACTTTGGCCCTTGTGGCACTTTTTTCAACATTTCACTTCTAAACTTAGATGGCACTGTAATCTTTTAGTAAGAAGCCAATACTTGCTAATTAACGCATCATCCTCTTCCTAATGAAAAGACTAGACAAAAATACATGCTTTGAAATTCAACACTCACTGCCTATTGGGGTCACGATGGTTCTAAAGTGTTTGTAAGCATTATAGCACATTCAGTCATTGTACCTCATTTTAGGCCTGATTGCTATCAGAGAGAAATTGAACATTTCAGTTGCTCTGTTAGTATAAAACTACCGTATTTTCCGCACTATAAGGCGCACCTAAAAGCCTTTAATTTTCTCAAAAACCGACAGTGCGGCTTATAATCCGATGCGCCTTATATATGGATCAATATTGGATAATTATGGCTACCGTAGTCAGGGGGCGTCGCCGAAG
>JAQMCX010000026.1:504352-559622 GCA_029814765.1 Acanthurus leucopareius
ACAGTTTTAAAATAGGCCATTCATTGAAGGTGCGCCTTATAATCCGATGCGCCTTATAGTGCGGAAAATACGGTACTGATAATGTTGATAACACAAATGTATAAATGTAGGGGATTGAAGTGGGTTATATGGGTTATATAAATGAGACTAATGTTTTAATCAGAAGATTTGTTGCAGTATAGTTTTTGACCACCAGCGACAGCCCTGAGCCTAAGGCTGCTGAGGAGCACTGAAGTTTGATTTTAGATGGTTTGTTTTGACATTAATAGGCATAAAGCTTTTTCTATTAGAGTCTGCGTTTTTTTGGTTTACATCTGTCTGATACTGTTTTTCTACTTTGTGTGTTTTTTAAAGGAAATGTAGGCAGCTTTTTAATACTGAAAACGGTACTTTTTGCTGAGTGGGGACAGACTTCACCACTAAAAAAGGGGTTGCATTTCAAGTAGATATGGCGAACTTGTTAGCAAGTAGTTGTTAATATACATATCCAGCAGTAATGGAGTAAAACTGGTAGTTTTTTTTTTTTACAGTTTCTGGCCACCTGGATGAAATTAGCCCAACAATTTTTCTCTCTCAGCTCAGTTTTTGGTTACAAACAAATCCTGAGAGGAAATAAGTGGCTCTTTAGCAGCTAAATGCTTCATTATGTTCACAAGCTAGTTGCTAATTGTGTCTGTCTGCAGTTTGGTACTGATCAAGTAGTGTACAGTGGGGTTTTAGGGCTCTTATGCTACAAACAGCTGCCTGCTTCAGCTGAAAACGAGGTTATGAAATCTGGTTGATTTAAAACAGTGAAGTTTCACCAACAGCTAAACAGAGAGCTGAAACTTTCCATAAAGCCTCTTAAAAGCCAAGAGGAGCTGCAGTGTTAGCAGTGATAATGAGTGATAATGAGTGATAATGCTCTGTCACCATGAGTGACTCCTCTAATATTATCGCATTGTTTTCACACTCTCATTAGATTTAAGTATACAGTTGTGTAAGAATCTAGATTAAAACCAAACTGTCTCCAGGCATGGTCACTTAGACTCATTCTTTGAGGACACTGACACTCACCCCACCTTACTGACCAGTACAGCTATCAGGTGATAAACTGATGTGATAGGGAACTGGAACAGCAGCTACACAACTACCCCACCTGCTGGTAACTGAACAGCAGTCTGGAGTGGTTGAATGTTTCAGTTAAAAGTAATACTGAGGTTACATAGCACTTCTTTAGCACTCAGTATGTTCAGTCGTGCTATTTTAAGGAACTTTAATATCCTCCATATCCAAAAGATACTGTTTTTAATCATTCCTCTTTGACAGACAGATTAAGGTTGGTTGTGCTGTTCCTGTAGTTCCTACCCCACAGCTGAGCCTGTAGCTACAGTCAGAGACAACAATATCACAACACTGCAAAAAAGATTCATATCACCAAATCCTTTTCTCTAATATGCAGTCTTAAAATCTTACTTTGAAAACAAATGCCATTATGCATCACTGTAAAGATTAAAATTTCCTCTATGTCTCTCAAATTACTGAAAGAGAATTGAACCCAAGGGCTAGAGAAGAGTAACAGAATAGAGATATATGATATTTTAGTATGATTTTGTTTCCATGTACGAAAAAATAAGATTTTAAGACTGAAAGTAACACCGAATGACAGATTAGGATGGGCTTTTGTAATGTTGTTAAAAGAAAACAGTTATCTCAAAGCAAGAAAGCAGCAGTACTGTCCCTGCTTGTTTACAATCACACACCAACTCACAAAAAAACTACACACTACTATACTACTACAATACTACATAACAACACTTAGATACACGCAACCACATTTTACCAGAGTGTAGTACTGCACTGCAGTAGTTAATGGCTAAAAAGCAGGACAGAGTGCTTGACATACCCCGGATACACTGGACTACTACACTGGATACTTTTGCAGAGATGGGTATGTAGGTAAGTGGATGATGTTAATTTGTGTGTTACACATAATATGGCTAGTGGGAATTTTAATGGAATGGCCAGTGTATTCTGTATATGTAGAAGGGTCACTTTGTCCATGATGACGGGAGGATGTGAGCTCTGCACTGACATGAAAAGAGCACATGGAGGCAAACACACATGAGAGAAGGAGGAAAACGAGAGGAGGAGAGAAGAGGAGGAAGAAGAAGAAAGAACAGGAGGTGGCACAACAGGTGGTACATACTGCCAGGTGGGTCCCGGGGGCGTGGCGAAGGTGGCTCCGCTATTAGACAGCACACACAAGAGGGAGGTGGGCAAAACATTAGCAGTGGGCATCAAAAATCAGAGGAAAGGGAAAAAAGAAGAGAAGAGCTCAAGAAGGAGAAGGTTGGTGATACTTTAAATTTTATTATTGCTATCATTATTATTATTAATAAAGACCCAAAGTAACAATGAGCTTGTCACGCTAACAAATACCATGTGTGTAACTAAAGCATCATTTATGTTCTACTCCTGTGCCGCCCACATACACCCTCCTGACGCTGTAACTCATTACACTGACAAATGTGTCTTAATCCGCAGTCGAGACTACTTAACTCTCTTGAGTAACATTGACTTAAATCTACCTTCTTAGTTGTTTTATGTAATTTTAAGCTCTTATTAGAAATATTAAGACGGATTTATTAGTGATTTTTAAAGCATTACATCCTAAGTTAGAACAAAAGGGTAGGATAGAGAAATCTGAAAATACTGAGGGCCTGACTGAGCCATTGTTAGTTTTGGTCTTTTTGTTGGATTTTCCAACAGAAACAAACGTTTAGAATAATGCCAGCCTTATTTTTTTAAGAGAAGGAAAGAGTGAGAGATCAAAATGCAACATAAACATAAGGAAAGCACATGTTCAGTGTTGTGGCAGAGGTGACAGAGAGAGACGGACAAAAACACAAAGACAGGAAAACAACAAAGCTAAACAGACAAGATCAGACAGGTGTAACAATCCAGGAAACAGAGACATGATCGACAGAAAAATCATCTCGACATGACATCCGTATGCAGCAGACAAGAGCAGCTACTGTAAACTCACAAACTGACAGTGAAAAAGGAAAAAATTCAATCATGGATGAAAACAAAGGACATTTGTTAAAAGAAGATGATTACTGCAGTCACACATAACTGTTGTTATACTGTAATATTTCTTAAAATTTCTCTAATTATTACACAAACAAGTATTTAAAAAAAAGAAAAAAAAACATTTTTGATTTTAGGGCTCAGGCGTCTTGGGTGAAAAACTGGAATAAAAACTGCAAGACTATTAGGGTCCTTTACATTAAAAGCACTTCACTTTATATTGTGACCCAACAATTAAGGCTGAGTCAAGTTATTTGAAGCAGTTCTGACCACATTTTTTGAACAAACTCGAACAAAATCATGAGAGTTTTAAGGACCTGTACTGTAACTGGTGTTGAAATTCTATATTCAAGAAAAGATCAATCTAGAGGTGGTAAAAGAGCATTGAGGCTGAGTTTAATATTGAGACTTCAAGGCTCATCTGGCTGACTTCTGCAAAACATTTACAGTTAGTCCATTTGGAGGACAAAGGTAGGTAATAGTCAAGTAGGTGTTCATCACTTGGTGTCAAAGTGTGATGATGTAGAGAAAACATTAAGTATCGAGCAGGTATTTAGAGTCATAGATAAATACTGATAGCTTTTCTCCGTTTGTATGCAGCAGCATTTCAACATCTTTTTTATTCTACAGATACATGTTATTCACTTTGCTGAGTCCATCTATTATGAAAGTCCTTCTCTGTGTTTATGTGAAACTGTCAGACTGAGGTCGATGCCAGCAGGATGAACTGATGTGGACTGACAGACAGCCTCTCTGTTTCCGTTAGCTCACGGCTGCTTTCACTAGCTGGCTACTGCTCAGCTTTGCACCAGCTTTTCTCAGCCCATTTTCCAATGTCAACTTCTTTAGCCACCAGTCTTTAGATGCTTCGCCTGTTTTATTATTTTCTGGTTCCTTTTACATTGCAGAGGCTATTTTATTATTTCATCTACACAAAATTGAGGGATAGGCAGTGCCTGAATTTACCAAAACCTCATATTTTTAAAAGAATGCAGCTCAAACAAAACAAACATGATTGAGTAAAATAGATCTTTTCTGTGAGAACTAAAACAAGAGGCCTAGCATCGTGAGCACTGAAGAGCTTACGTAGTACTCAGCATTGAGGCGGGGCAGAGAAGCTGCTTTGCAGTGGCCTTCCAGACTTGGATATCCTTCTGTGTCTGAGGTGTTCTCCACCTGCTTCAGCTCAACCACTTCCTGAAAGAGAAAGAAGAAGTGGCATGTATGAATGCAACACAGAGGACACAGACATCACATAATATTAGAATGTAAAAAGGTTACAGGTTGGAGTTTTCTTGTGGTCGGTGTACCTGAGGTCTGGTGGAACATGGCACATCCTCTGACAGGCCTCTCTGTAGTTTCCTCCGCCCTTTGGGCCTCTGTGCTGCCTGAGAAACATCTCCAGACTGGGAATGTTTGATGGCACTCCTCTGGTTTAGTCTGTTCACAAACACAAAGAGCTGTGACTGTACAAACTGAGGAAAAACAGTGTTCGAATTTGCCCAAGGATTATGTATGACTGCATAACACACTGTCTCTCTTCAAGGAACCACACATCAGTGTTTTTAAATTTGTAATGACAAATAAACTAATTGATTGGATAATTAATAAGAATGATATTTTTCAGTTCCAAGCTCTTAATAGTGACTATTTTTTTAAGCTTTCCTAGTAAAATAAATTGAGAATCTTTGAGATCTGGACACCTGATCAGATTGGATTGGACTTGATTGTATCACTCTGGGCTCCACAACATCATAATGGGCATTTCTCACTGTTTTCTGACGTTTAAATGGCAAAAAAAATAATCTGATGACCAAAGAAATAACTGGCTGATTAATAAAAAATGAAAATAAAAGTAGCTACCCTTGTATTTTTGCTATTTTTCTCTATTTACAAAACAGACACTGGTATTCATTCATTTCTGAAAATGCAATCAACTGATAGACTGACTCCTTGTCTACACAGGAGGCGTAGCATGAGAAGCACATTAGGAGAGCAGAGACGAAATTAGCACTCAGTGTGTGTTTACAAAGAACTAAGAACTGAGTGTATCACACACACATTTTGAACACTGCCAGTGAACAGTCACTGGGCCTGGTATTCAACCTCCTAGAGTTTTCCCACAAAACTCTTCTTCTCCGAAAAAGAGGAAAAAGGAACTGTTTTGTAAAATGTCCAAGAGGTGGTCAGCACCTACACTGTGACATGAACATTATGCTCCTGTCACCCTGAGGACCCTCCGGCTGTTCCGGACCCACAGCGGGTGAAATGAACTCCACCTGCCATGACAGCAGAGTTACTGCTGAGTACTCACACTTTCAGATATTTTCACTTTTTCTACTCCTCACTCCTAACCTATAGCAGAAAGTTGATGATCCCATCCATAGCTCTTATTCCTCTGAAATTTCAATACACTTTTACTAATTGTCTTTAAATTATGGAAATGTAAAATGTAAATTAATACAATGCAATGTTAACAGCTGAAACAAAACAGCCAACTTGAACTGAGGACAAAAAACTTGTCCTCTTTATGGCCAAGATTCCCTTAATTTCTTTTTGCTTACTTTTCTTTTGTCATTAGACGAAGGCCATTCATCTGGAGAAAAATAGGAATTTGCTAAAACCGGGGAAAAATCTAATTTAATGAAATTTCCATAGAACACTAAGAAGTTCAATTTTGTGAAAATCATTATTTCAATTAAAAATAATGTAACATATTGTTGTTTGGTTGCACCATTGAATAATAAATAAAAACAAAACTTCCATCAATGTTGTGGAGATATTATGTTTCTGCTGTATTTGTGTACTGTATAGAAATGGAGCAGACAGTCACTCACATTATGTCCCTGCTAACTGAGGTGGCAGTGGTGGTGGCAGTGGTGGTGGCGGCGGCAGAGGTGGGCAATGCCTCTGGCTTCGCCTCAGCCTCAGGCTCGGGCTGCGGTGGGAGGGGCTGTTTGGGGCTGGAGAACGGTGGTTCTACCTCTAGGATGTGAGTGAGGGGCAGCACAGGACGGAACAACGCCCCCAGTTTACTCTGCAGGAAACACCGAAGGCAACTGTCAAAAACGGAGTTACTGCTGACAGTTTGATGCTTTTAGCAGCATAAAGAGGTGAAGGGAGAATCCCAGAGCAGTTTCATTTCAGCGTTTACATAAGAGGAGGTCAAATGTGGTTGAGCTTGACTGATAAATAATAAAATTACCAAGAAATTATCTGTCTTCATTATTTTAATTCTGTATAATGTGGCTTCACAATTTGTTTAGCTAATATCAGTATGAGAAGTGGAAGACAGATGAGTGCACTTGCTCAAGATCTCATGAAACTAATAAAATCTGTCAACTACAAAGCTAATTTTTAACTAAGAAATAAAACTTGGATTATTTCTGCTTAAAACAAGAAACTCTTAAAACACTCACTGAGAAAGGAGTTTTTTCCTGCCTAAACCACCTCTGGTTTTGTCGTATATAAAATGTTTCTTACAGTGTGCAGTACCTGAGGTGCTCCTGTAGTTTGCTGCTGCTGGAGTCTCTTGGCACGATTCTGCTTGTAGTAATCAAAGATCATCAGAGCTGCATAAACTTTCCCCACAGTCAGCTCATTGTCTGCGCAAGAGAACAGAGTGACAAACAGTTCCTCTATATGGGCAGCAGAGGGCACCAAATGAGCAACAAAGTACAACACAGAAGGGGGGGCATGTATGCTAGCTGGCTGGTCTGTGTGGCCGCAAACTGAACTGCACTGTCATGTTTGTACAAACTCCTGCACCGTATTGAGTCATCTGTGTGTTGTCTATAATAGCTTGTCTGTCAAGATTTTTAAAGAAAACATGATAATGAATATGGATGTACTAAAATCAAGAAAACCAACACTAAGGAATCTGGATAATGAGTGAAATGTGCCTATTTGCACCAGAGACAAGCTCAAACTATCTCACCACAGTGGCACAACCTTTAAAGATCACTAACGGAAAAAAAGTGACAGAAACTCTCCATCTTAACAATTGTCATTTATTGTTGTGCTTTAAGAGCCTCGTTTTCTTTATCTAGCTAAAATAAATCTGTGTTGTGTTGTAGGATGATTTCAACTAATTCCAAATTGTGTCAAAAAATATCAATGAATAAGTCTCAGTGTCATAACAGAGGACAAAATGTGAAGGATCAGTGAACTTAAAAGTAGAAAATGGTTGTTACTTAGCCATCTGTGGTGGAAACAGGTAAAAATTAAGTGACCACACCACAGATTTCATCATTCAGGAAAATAAGTCTGGTTGCCTCAATAGCAGATAAAAATTACTTGATAGAAGGGAGATTTTAAAAAGAAGAGGAATTGACACAGATATGAATAAAAAACATGATGGTAAGCAAACATTTGGGTCTCATTAGAGTCCAGAAGAACCCAAACAAACTGTGGCTCACATTTATGTGGTGTCACCAGCAGGTCGACAGTCTTCTGCGACAGGTTGGGCCAAACTTTGTTTATCTCTCTCTTCAGGTCAGCGTCGCTCAAACGCTGCGCCAGGACCCCTGAGGACGTACCCACAAACACGTCACATCAAATCTGCACCAGACTGATCATAGCCATTCACATTAACATCAGAGCTGTTAGTCCGGCCGCAAGGGATTCTGGATTTTGTAGTTTCAGTCTCTCACCAGATGCCAGTTTGATCTCCAGGGCCGTGCGAATCAAGGCCATCAGTGTGGAGGTGAAGTGCACTGTGTTGTCATCTGCGATGGGCATGTTCATCTTCACCAGTCGCTGAGAGGAAGGGAGGCAAAGAGGAGGAGCCATGAACCAGAAACACAAAATCAACAGCTCAGGGAAAGAAGGCTGGATTAGGGCTGTAACTACAAGCCAAATTCAAAGGGTCCTCGTTTTGATATTAATTAGGCTTTTTACAAGTCATGCTTCTGTGACAGATGAACAAATCTTGTATTTGGTAAACTTAAGTCCTCCAGAATCCAAAGAGGTTTTTTTTTTTCAATATAATTTAATAATGAAACTAAGCAAAACATTTAATCCTCACATTTGAGAAGGTGGAACCAGCAAGTGTTGGACATTTTTGTTTTTTAAATCATTTCCTGCTGAACTATTATTTAATCAGTCAATTAATCATTACTGCACAAACAGCAGGCTAGGGGGGGTTTCCTCCAAATGAGCTGTGATGCTTGACCCTGTTTTGCTCAGGTATGTTAAAAAATGGTGCTGCCTAATGAACCAGATCATGTTCCCAACAGTTTTCAGGAGAACCATCGTAATCAAGGAAGCGTCTTTAACACAGGGTATGGATGCTGAGTTCTCATTCCTGCTTTATTCTGAAAATAATGATTTAAAGGCTTTAGAAGGAAATGAAATTATGACCCTTAAAATCACTATCTGCCAGAAGCATTGAAATATTCTAAATCCTCAAATAATTTTTTCTCTCTAATCAACTACTTTCAGTCAGTTTTACCATAATACTGAATGTTTCTGTGAAATTAAACATGAAAAAAATGATTGATTACAAGCGAGAGAAATTAACACAGATTTGTTTATGTTTTGCTTCATCAATAAGTCCTATAACTACTTGACAACAGTTTTGATTAAGATGGATAACTTAAACCTGCATTTCAAGACTTTAACACAAAAATGAATCTCCATTACATTTAAGCTCTTGCCAAACTAATTTCAAACACTGCTGATTACGTTTATCACTGCCAGGTAAATTTTTCTGGACTTCTCAGTAAAGTGGAGATTTTAAATCTGGAGTCTGTGGTGATTTTCATGTACTGGCAAATCAGTAATGATGCCTGGCAGCAATGATTGGTTTGCCAAAGCTGATGGAGGGAGCAATCATGGAGATGGAGTGGGCTACAGCATCCAGGCAGAGCTGAAGATGTCATGAGCACGTCCAGTGTTTAGATAAACACTCTCACTACCAAAAGGGTAAGTAAAAAGCTCTGCACTGCAGGTTCAAGGCAGGTTTAATTAATTTAAAAAATAAAAATGTAAACATTTGCAGGTTTTAGCATGTGAGGATTTGCTGTTCTGTCTCTGTTTACCATCATTATAAAATGAATAGCTTTAGGTTTTGGACTGTTGGTTAGACAAAGCAAACATTTTAAAATGTACCCTCCAACATGTTCTATTTTTTATTTTGTAGATCAATTGATGGTTAGTTAGTTTAGAAAAAACTTCCTGTCAGCACATTGTAGTGTAGTATTGTGTACACATTGGCTTAATTATTAAAAAGAATTCTGTACAAAAGGTTGAAAAACTTAAAATTCATCATTATAAAAAGTCTAAATCCATGCAGGGCTTTTGGATCAGTGTTGAAATGAAATAATCAAACACACATGCATGTTTTATTTAGTGCACCACATTCACAGTGAAGCTGGAGGGGTGATAGAGACATGTTCTGCACTAAAAACTTCTAATCAAAAGAAAAAATTAAGAACTGAAAGATAAAAGCAAAAACCATCAGCGGCATCATAAAATTTCGTGAAAAAAAGGGAAAAGTGTAGCTGATGGTTCCATTTTTACCAGACTAAGATAATGAAAAAGAGAAAGTATATTCACTCTGGGAGCATAACAATACAGATGGAGAGATGGAAAGATTAGAGGCAAAGAACAGGAGGAGGAGGAGGAGGAGGAGGAGGAGGAGGGGAAGGAGGAGTGTGTGCTTCTACTGGAAAGCATCTATGCATGAAAACTCCTGCATCTTTTTTTCCCAGAAACACGGAGCACAGGAATGGCAGCTGCAGACATGAACATCAGACAAACACAGACACACAATCAAAAGGTACATGTGAGGACTGTGCTTGCAGACAAAGAGTGAACATGCACGCACAGATACACACAATGTAGTTAGAGGAAGGAGAAGAAAGGATACAAATCCCTCGAGAGGGTGAAAGAGAGATCATTCAGAACAGAGGGTGAAGCTCAGCCTGAAGACAGAGCAGAAAACTGAAAGGGGGAGGGTGGCAGGGACGATTGTGACTGTCAGGTAACGATGTGTTCATTAAGAGGGTGACTTAATAAGGAATGCCATCAACTCCTGAGTAGTGGGAGGGCAAAAATAGAACAGTCTTGCTCTCGAGCGCACTGTTGCTCTCTCAGTGTGTCTTTGTTCACGTCTTTCTCTTTTGATTCACAAAAACAGGGGTTATATTTGGAGATGCGACCACGTCAGACCCAGACATTTTTAACTGGGGCAAGGGCAGGGCTGATTTAAATGTGATTCATTTCGACAGCTGAGCATGCGCCACTCACATTCAGGCAGCATGCTGAGAGCTCAGCAGCTGGTACAGGGACTACCTGAGGATTGTTGAGTTGTGTACTCAACTCCCACTTCACTGACATACAAGTCTCACAGGGAATCATGGGAAGGAACAGGGTGAAAAGTGCTCTGAAATGTCTCATTTAGCAGCGAGATGAAATCACTAAATAGTCTCTGATTGGCATTTGATTTCAGATGATTTTCTGAACCGAATCACTTGTTCCTCACACTTAAACTCAACCTTTCACCAAATTCCACTGAAATCAGCAATCCACTTTTTCAGATATGCTGGTGCAGCTATTGTGAAAACCTAAACTCTGCAATACATGTTGGCAATGTTTGTCTCTGCAAAATGCACACATATACACTGAAACTTCACTTCTGTATGTTCCATCTTTCATTCTAATGTTGTGGCAAGACTGTGGTTTGAGTATAGTAAGGTTAATGATCAAATCACTTAGGTAAGGTTGGGTGGGGATCATGCTCTGGCTAAGAGTATTTGGTCCCACAAAGACAGCTAAAAAATTTCCTGATGTCTCATTAAAAATAGTTGTCTGCCGCTGTTACGTCACCTCAACCCCCCCTCATCCTGATGAGACAGACATCTCATATACATGCAATATTCATATTATTTTAATATTTATTGCATAAATGTTGATGTGATACAAATGAAACAAGCAAATTTAACAAACCATGCTGTATTTAATGAGGTTTGCAGAGACTAACAATGCCAACATTTAAGTCAAGGCCAACAAAGGCAGGCAAACTACAAAGCAAGTCGCTTTGTTGGGAAAAGTTTGCCAATTTTCACATCCAGATGCACATCAATTTTTTATTTCAAGTTGAGTGTCAAGTTATAAATCTCTCTGATATTTACTTTTCATTTTATTTTTGCTTTAGATCTTAACTTACTCCATTTACAACTTCAGCTTTACATATATTGCTCCAGGATCCAGAAACATGGTGTTCCCAATGCAAACCTCTAACATAATAGCTTAGGTTGTTAGCATGGTGACATGCCAAACAGCACCAAACACAAACAAAAAGTACTAGACAAACTCAAACATGCTGATGGAGTTATGAAAAGTCAGGGGAATGAAAAGTTCTTATATTTAATTCTGAGAGGAATGCAAATATCTGGACCAAATTTCATGAAGATCCAATCAACCTCATGTCAACCTGAAGGCGGCAGAAAAATAAAAGTCAGGAGATCAACAAAGTCTGTATTATTCACCCTCTGGGAACCATGAATGTTGTTATAAAATTTAATGGAGGTTCCCACATTGCCACCCCTAAAGCTCCGCCTGTCGTGCTGCAGAATGTCTATACATTATCTTCTAGCAGCTGTCCAGGAGATTGCATCTGTATTGTGTTTATCTCCCAGATGTCCACAGTCTGCTCAGAATAATAAAATCACTGAGCAGAGTTTCTGTCCACTGCATGAGCCTGTGGCAGGTCAGGCCGGAGCTGCGCCTGGGACAGCGTCTGGAAATATTGGTTTCATCCTGGGCAAATATTTCATCATTTCAAGCAGACTGTAGACATCTGTGAAATCACACAGCATTTCAGGATGCAACCTGGTGCTGGAAAGCAGCAACAGAAATAAAAACAAATACCCCTTCAGGTTTGCATTGGGAACACTGTTCACTGCAAGGTGAATAAATCACAGAACACAGAAGACTCCAGAAGTCATAAATGGGGAGGGGTCACTGCCTACTCTCATTAAAAACACCCAACTCTTCAGCCACTTGATGTTACACTTTCCTCGCCAAATAAATTTCTAACTCTGTCTAATGCTTATCTGTCCGTTCATTGTTGCTGGGCAGGTAGAAATGATCAGAGCTTGTTTATTGATAACAGCTGCCTGCTGCTGCCAGAAACTAGGTTGGTGGAGGCACTGAAGCTTCTATAAATACTAAAAACTATGATCTGAAAGAGGCTAAAAAGCTTAATAGAAAGTTACTTCTGTTTCTCCTTTTATGTTATACATGGCATTTTGCTTCAACCACACAATAAAAAGTGATCAAAAACATGACATCTTTGGCTGAATTAATAAATAAGGTGGTATTTCACCTTCAGCCAGCACCTGGTGCTTTCATTTAGTAACTTTAATATTCTCCCTCTGTTTTCAATGGAGACATGTCAAATACCATAGTTTTGCTCAGATTTTTGATTTAGATTTGTTCATCAGTGTTACATGGTCCCTTCAGCAGACGATCAGTGTGGAACAAACCCTCACAGACAGGACAAGGCCACAGAGCTTCACAGATGAAAAGAAAGAACAACAGAACAGCAGGCCAGAGACAGCGACTGTGAAACAGTGACAGAAGCCTGAAGATGTCTGACAGGTGGAGGCAGGGAACCAGAAGTGACGGCAAGAGGGAGGGGGACAGAGGAGGAAGGAGTAATTCTACCTTATAGGCGACTCGGGGAGGACATTTCTTTCCCAAACCTAGTGGAGGGGACATGTCGCGAAGCATCTCGTACATATCGCGGTAAGTCATGCGACCACTTCCCATGGGAAAGATGGTCGGAGGCCATGGAAGGAGGAATGAAGATTTCCCAGGTGAGGAGGTGTTGGGATTGAGAGGAGTGGGGGAGGGGTTTACATCATCACAGAAGTGGCAAAATGCAAAAGAGAGAATGGGGGGAGGGGGGGAGGTAGAGAGGAAAAACAGAAATCCTTGTTAATAAGGTTTCCAGGCTATTATGATCTGGAATGCCATCCTAGCTGGATTTTGGGATTCAGGAATGGATCCCAGAGGAGGAGAAGAGAGGGAAAATGCTCCGGAGGATTCCCTGCACAGAGATGTTGGATGGAGGGATCCTGGTGGAAAATATGCATTTGGCAATGAGAGTACAGTTTATTTTAAAGGACGACTCCACTGAAAATCTCACTATGAAACACTCACCATCTTGAAATTTGGCTGCAATGGCAACGAAATCTCAGAGCACAGAAATTTCTAATACCACTCCTTTAACATAATTACACCCCCCCCCCCCCCCCCACGCACACACACAAATACACAAACATGAGTATTTATCATACACACAGTACATTAATGTTCAACATACATTCAGTTATTCTATTAGCTAATAATTTTGCTAATGTTGCCCTGAATCAAGTGCCTCTAGAAGAGATGAAGATCAGGCAACAGAAGCCCAGTGCACTCTATTCTTCCTAATTCAGCGTTCCAAGATTGTTTTTTTATTTTCAAACTGAAAAAATAAACAGCACTGCCTCAAGCAACATCACTTGAGGAAACTTATCAAGCTTCACATGACTCACTCTGAAGCTACAAAAGGTGTAATATAACCTGTTTCAGATGTGCAGAGGAACCCCCCAACAACTTTGTTGCACAGTTTAAAGAGAATACTTTTAGAACACACAACAGGGGAAATGTGGATTCAGTTACAGGAGTGGAAAGAGAATTTTCTCTGAACTTTTTGATTTTTTCATATTATTTTTCAGCTTTGATTCTGGCTCATCAGTGTCCATTACAATCCAAGAAGGACCAAACCTGCACTGCCTACAGTAATCATCCTTCTCAAAGCAGCAGCTACAAACTTTTCAGAGTCAAAAGGACGGATTTTCAGTGGAGTATTCCTTTAAGATGCCCTCAGTTTCAGCATGCTACGAGGCACTAGCAGTAACCAAAGTGGAAACAAAGCACACAATGCTCACTCCTCACTACCCACTCTTCTCTCCCTCCTGTTTTTAGAGGCAGGAAAACATCTTAGACACAGCATCTGAGGTCTTTTGTTTGAGCCTGACTTGCGGCATTGTTTCCTGCACTCGCCATGGTTACCTGCCAGCTGGTTAGTGTAGGATCGATGTTTGTTCATATGCATGTGCGGTGGGGTCATTCTCTGGCACCGCAGGGAATGAGAACAGACATTCACAGTCTGAAAAACCATCACAGTCCCCTTGAAAACAAAGGGACTGTGTGGCAGTGCAAACCTTATAAGCCACCCTGTTAGGGCACTTCTTTCCCAGGCCCAGGGGAGGCGAGATAAAACGCAACAATTTGTACATATCCTGATAGCATATCCTCCCACTGAAAAAGATAACACATGTTCAAGAGGTTAGGTCAAAGCTTAGTCATTACATCTGACTAAAAATCTGATGTTAGTAAGCAGGCATTTACATTTCGGTAAAAACTCGATATGGAGCAGCATAAAGAAGACAGTGGATATAATCTGACAAATGCCGCATTTGTTTTCTTTTGTTTTTGACTATTTAAGATAAATTTTCATTGTTTGTTCTTGCTTAGAAGGAGACAGTGCGGAAGTTCTTAGACAAGTAAAAAAAAATCTGATGATCTCTTTTCTAAATCAGATCTTAATTGTTTATACATTTGTGCTTTTGACTTGGGAACAGATGACAAAAGTTTTCCCTGGTAAAGAAAAAAACATTTTTCACAAAAATTCTCTAAAATTCCCATTCAACAATGTTTGAAATTGTTTTTTCTGTTTTTTGAAGTGTTGGTTTTTGTAATACACATTGCAGTAGCTACATGGCAGAGTGCACCACAACACCTCACTTGGCAAGAATTGACCTTTACCTTTTGTAGCCAAAATGTGTATGGAAAAAAACAAACACTCCAAAAAAAACAGCTGACTGACAAAAACATTTTCTGCTGTTTTAAGAGACAACAACAAGAACAACAACAATAACCAAGAATTAGAAAAATTATCACTGAAAAACTTTTCTCAACCTTTCAAAGCTCTTCTTTACCTCTTCTTCTAATGAATTACTGAATTATAGGAAATTTTAATTTTGATAACATTTTCTGTAACTTACCCTCTTTCTCCAATGAAAGGAATAAAATTCTGATGCAGAATGACTGAATCCTTTATGACCTTTTTTTGCTTATCTTAAAGTGGTAAAAGTTAAGTTTATTACTTGGAAAAGGACTGAATTCAGAATTTTTAATACCCACCAAGTTTAAGTTTTAAACTGTAGAATGTAAACTTTCCTCGCCACAAGAGGGAAAAAAAGAGTAACCAGCTGTAAACTGGGGCTGTTTTCCTCATTAGACAGAAAAAAGAACAACTTCTGTGTGTGTATGGGAGATTAAATAGTGAAATCATTGTAAAATAAAATGAAAAAAAGGCAATCTTCTTTTTAAAAAAGAAAAGAAATAAAAAACGTTGAGCCTCGAACTCCTTGCTGCAATGTGAAAACTGTAAAAATATGCTGAATGTTACTGTAGGCACTTCTCTAGGAGCAGCTAATTTATATTCTTGGGAATAAATAATAAATCCTCCCCTGCAATGTCTGTCAAGAGATGGCAATTTCATATTTCACATCTCACACCTCTGCCGGAGTCCTGACTCATTGACAAGGCTCCAGTGAAGCCTTCTTTAAAACTTAATGAGCCTTATATAATCTGAGGCAGATTACCTCTCGCACTGTCTCACTCAGTGCTGGTATTGTGCCTCAGTCAAGTTAAACAGTGTTGGTGTAAGGGGACACTGAGAGGTCGCTGACATTAACCTGCTTCCCCACCCGTTGGACGAATAGAAAGAGTTTTTCTTCATAGCACAGTGACAGACTGAGGAGCTTTGGAGCCGCCGGCTTACAGCGGCAAAAAAGCTCTGAGCGGACGCCAAGCGGAACGCTGGATTTACATGCATCAGTCTGGCCAACAGGGGGCTCGTGATCAGCCTCAGCCAACTCTGGGCTCAGGCTTAATGTCATTCACCCGCTGCTGCTAAGATGGGATTTTTCCAGTTCCACGTCACAGAGTCATCCTGCTGGAACCCAGAGGCCATTCTCAGAGTTTCCTGTTTCCTCGCCTACCTCTTTTCTAAAAACACTCACAATGGGAACTACACTGTTGCTGCAAAAGTTAGAAATCAGTAGAAGCTCTTACCAGGCAGCAGGGTCATACTCTGCCCACACGCGGATGAATTCATCGAGGTGATGAGGCCCCAGGATGGAGGCGTCCCTGGTCAGGTACTCGAAGTTGTCCATGATGACGGCAACAAATAGGTTCAACATCTAGTGAAGGGGAATAAAATCTTTAAAACTAATTCTTGAACATAAAAATATGTTTCAGTAATTGAAAAGAAAGATTAGAGAACAATTTTTTTCTTGATTGATTCCAATCGATCACCTATAACTGTTAGCATTTAGACTGAGGACCATCTTTGCATACTCTTAGCACAGAAACTGCAAACTAATTACTCATATAATGCTAAAAATTTTACAAAACCTATATTTTTAAGTTAATTTCTAAAATGCATGTAAAACGCATTTTTTTTTAGAATTTCCTGCATTGCATGGACAAGCCCACATTGATATAGTTGACAACAACGAGGGCTTGCAGTTTTTTCTTTATTTTGGGGTACTGACTTAAAACTATGAGTGAATTTTTCTGTTGGTCTTAATTATTTGAAAAAATGTATAAATTAATTAAATGTTTGCTATTACATGAAGAAGCTTTCGCTCCTAACTCTAACCAGAAGCTATTTGCATTTCTTCCCATTTTTTCTTTATCCTCTAACTGTTAGGATTTTCTGAAGTGTGCCTGGTTCAAGAAAATCTTGTTTATTTTAAACTGAAAACAAGGTCTTTTCACAGCAGGAAACATGACTAATTTTGGGTTCTTGCAAGCATAAAATTAGGGCGAAAATGAATTTGAGCCAATCAACTCTTTGTTAAAAATCTGTGCAATTATGACCACAAAAACAAAAATGATGAGCATTAGTCACACTGATCTAAAGTTTGATGAAGTTTACTGAAGTTCCAACTGGTAGTTAAGAGGTTGACAAGTACAAAACAGCCAAGCTTCTGCATAATTTCAGTCAGTAAGAGCAGTCAGTATGAGACCAGAGAGACAGCCCTTTATTTTCCTTCATACTGACCAGAAAGGAGCAGAGGAAGATGAAGGAAACAAAGTAGAAGTAGGCAAAGTCACTCCCACACTCCTTCCCCACAGTTCCTGAGAGCTTATCACACGGCCGGTTACTGAGACATGCTAACATGATCTCATGCCACGCTTCGCCCGTCGCACTCCTGAAACGCACACAGAGATCACAGTAAAGGTACACACACAAACACAAGGTGAATGTCAATACTGCTCAACAGTGGCAGGGTTTAGTATTAGCAGTGGGTATTTAAACAGTGTGGAAGCAGAATTACCTGAACAGAAGGGTCAAAGCCTGTAAAAAGGTCTGGAAGTTATTGTGGTGATTTATTGAAGTGTCCTCGTTTAGCTCGATGTTTCCAAAAACCTGAAACAGCAGGAAAAGCAGGTGGATTGATCCAAACTTTAAAATGTGAAGACCATGTTACTGTAATAATGAACTAAAGCAGCACAGAGACAACAGCAGAGTGCAGACAGCTCATTAAAATGAGAACCAAACAGCTAATCAGCTTCTTACATCAAGTGATGGGGTCCTGAATGGACACATTTTCTTTCTTGTTTATAAAGTATGGTCACTTCTGGTTATAGAGTTTTGTATTTCTTCTGTTACATGTAACTTACAAACACTTAAACAAAACATATTGTAAGATAATGGATGATAACTCAGTGACAGTGTCCTTACACATAATAAGGAATATGTTGTCTCATAATAACCAATTTAACAGAACAACAAACAGAACAATCAGGATGATGTCTGTACACACCCACAAAGTCCTGTGTGGTTCTGTGAGGAGGTTTAATCAGCCAAAATGGGTCAAAACACCTGAGGAGGGGTTACCATGGGTGTGTAGAGACTTTGGGGTAATAAAAAATCCTCACTTTCTGGGAAGCATCTACTGCTAAATCATTTCACTTCCTTTGGTCCAGCTGCTCGTGTCAAAACTCACCTGCATCCCAATGATGGCATAGATGAAGAACAGCATGGCGATGAGCAGGCAGACATACGGCAGAGCCTGAAAACAAACACAAACACAGGTTCAAGTCACTCAGAACACCAACAGATACATAGGGCGACAAATCCCCAAAAATAGCTCTCTCTCCCAGAGGGAGGGAAAGAAAGAGAGAGCACATGTCCTCTCTTTTGATCTCTCCCTCTTTCTCTGCACACACACTCCCAAATCTGATTCTCCACGGAGGACTAGCACCCTTGTAAGATTTTACAGTCTTGTTTGAGAACTCCAGCAGTTAACCTGACCTGCAGGGTCGATACTTTTAACCAGCTATTTATATCGCCGTGAGGAGGAGGCGAACATTTCTTGTAATTAAATAGCCACCTTTAAACACTCTGCAGATACTGTCCATTCTCATTGGGCTTAAAAGCTCTCTCCACTGACATTAAACCTGCTATAAATTCTCGGCTGTGGCCCAGCACCCCGCATTTAACTCAACTTGTCCCCGGGGATTTACAGAGCCAACCGCCACTGTGTAAAAATCCAAACTACTGAGAGCGGTTCAGGTTGATTTTAATAGAAGACTGCAATGTGCCTCTTAACACTTTTAAACCCTGTTACACTGTTTGTATTTTGTGTGATACTCTCTTATTCAACCGTAAATCAACGAAGTGAAAATGTTCAAATCTCTGTGGAATAAATCTGCTTCTGCATTCATACTTACTCACGTCTTTCCTGACTGAATTTCTTCTTCTCCTCTCTGTAAGGCACATTTTTCTTTTGAAATGTGCTCCATAAATCAAGTTTACTTACCTGTATCACGCACATGTCCAGAGGCATATGCTATTAGCTTGTGTTACCGTGTGTGTTAACTCACCTTGAAGGACTGCACAAAGGTCCACAGCAGGATGCGGATGGTGTAGCCCTGCCGCAGCAGCTTGATGAGACGAGCCGCCCTGAACAGCCTCAGGAAACTCAGGTTGATCATTTTATCCTGGGAGAGAAAACGGAGACTCCATTAGGAATTCTCACAAATCCCAGATAAATGTTTCAAGCCATTACTGTACCTCTGACACATTTTTCACATAAAAAAGGGGAACTCATGAGCAATAAAACAAATCATCAAGTTTTTATACTTAAGGCTTTTATTGCTTAAACCTTACTTGCACTGATGTGACTCATAGCTTATTGTGGCTGATGCTAGCTAACTCTATGTGGATATTACTGTGGAAGTAACATAACTGAGAGAGCTGCGAATGAAATCAGTGGACACAGGGATAAATAATTATTTTAGGAAAACCACCTGTAAGAGGCTATGACTTTTCTGAAGACTCTTAATCTTTCCTTAAGTCCTTTAATTTTGCAAAATGGTTAAACACATAACAAAGGTAGACATAAAGTGAAAAATATAGCACAGGAACTAGACATTTCCCTGCAAAACCCTGAGATTCAAGCAGCTCAGATAACAATAATAATAAGTAATAACTAAATCACTTGTATAAAAAACATTAAATTTAAGTTGAGGGGTTAAGTTCTTGCTCTTATTCTGATAAAAATGTCCATCAAATTATTTTAAGACCATTAAAGCAATAATAATGTAATAATGTAATAATGTCTAAGCAGAAAAAATAAGTGAGATCATGTAATTTTGTTGCAAAACAAACCAACAAATTTCAAGGATTTTTGTTGCTTTTGTACTACTTCAACTTGCAAGTCAATATTGTTTTTCAAGCCACGTTATGTAACTGAAACTGCTGTAAATGATTGTGTTGCTGTTGAAGCAAACATGGTCTGGTCTTTTCTTTTCAGTCATGTCACACTGAGGTTTCAGTGGGTCGACACTTTAGGACTTTGGGAGAGGACGACGCACACTGACAGGGGAATTGACAAAAATCAGCGGCCAACAAGAAAAGCCACTTACCGTCTGAAGGTGTCAGATGTGACAGAGGGGGCAGAGTGAAGGCACAGGCGCCAGGAGAGACACGGCAGAAGATGGAAACAGCAAAAGAGGAAAAAAAAAAGCAGAGAAGGAAAGCCAGGGAGAAGAGACAGAGAAGAAGACTAATGATCACATGAAAAGAAAGCCACAAGAAGAGAGAGACCGACTTTGCCACACAGAAAGCAAGAGTGCTCTGCCTCAGCCCTCCATCTCCACAATCAAATCTCTCCGTCCATTTTTCATCTGCTGTCTGTCAAAAGGGAAACCAAATGCCCCGGAGTGTAACAGCAGCATCGCTGCCCTGCGGCTGCTTCTGTTGTGTGTATCGATTTTCAATATGATTTAATGTTTGGGTTATTTTTATGATTTCATCTTTATTCTGGCTGTTTTCTTAGCTGAGTTCTTGATTGGAGGGCTGAGACTGTGAGAGCAGAGCAAAGCATGAGTTCTGCATTCAGGATTATTAGAGCTGTAGTTCAGATTAGATGTTGGAAAAATAGTCAACATACACCCACTTTAACTGAAAAATGAAAAAGCAGTGCTGAAACGAGTCAATTAGTTGCTTGATCATTTGTGTAACCGACTTTGCAACAGTTTTCTGTAATTACTATATTCAGACTTTTTACTGACTAAACAATTCATGAATCAGTCATTAAATGAAAAGACAAAAACATAATGCAAATGATTTGATCTTGCTAACCCTGAGACACGTTTTGCTTCCTGTATAAATAGACTGGTGTATGAAGTACTGTATGATGTTCCATAACAAATTGTGAGCATGCACTGACGTTCATGTACTAAGTGACCCTTAAGAGTCTGATGTACAGCGATGGCACCCAGAGGAGCCCGAGATCACAGCAGCTCTTACCTTAATCTCTGTAACCAAGATGTCTGTGATGCTTCCGAGCACAGTCACGAAGTCAAACACATTCCAGGCTGCTTTCAGGTAGTTCTGAGGGACAAAGAGGGTGCAGAGAGGTTAGGCCGCTCATTTAAACTCAGGAAACAAATGAACTTAAAAAAGTTAACACTGTTTGGCACTATTTTCAAGTTCAGTGTGACATCCTCAAAGGTCTTGTATTTAAAAGTATAAATAATACTTGATTATTTGATTACTCATCTTGCGCCCAATTAATTCTCTGTTGATTGACTGATCATCTAACATTGTTGCACCTCTAATTTAAACACACTACTACTGAACCTTCCTACCCATTTATATTTTAATAAACATTCTTTACATTTTGTAACAGGTCACTGTCATCTTTTTCAGCTTATTCTGGCCTTTTCATTGACCTAACGTGGATTTAAAGTCAATCAAAAAGTAAAAAGTTGCAAATTCAAGTAACTTTCTTTTAAATGGTAAGTTCAGCTGGATCAGTGCAGGAACCTTAACTTTAACATATTTTTGCACTCTCTAATGCACAGCCACAGTCTGTGTGTTTGGTTTAATTTATAGACACAAAATGTGGTCAGACTTAAGTTGGAAAATAGTATGAGGCTGCTCCTATAGATTGAAAACAAACACCTCACGAGAAAAAAACAAAACAAAAACAAAAAAAAAACTTGTACCTCACAAATATACTAACACACAAAAAAAAACTAGACATCCCCTTGGGCACACAGATCCTCCTGTGCATACACAAACATAAATGATGACACACTCCCTTGCATAATGAACTGCTGCTGCCTGCAGCCAGGAGGCCCTCACACTGGTCAATCATCCAGCTCCTGAGGCCAGAGACTGCCGCCTGGCCCTGCAGCTGCATTCTGAGGACATGCAGCAGCTGCGAGCCCATCCGTCTGGTATTAACAGCTAAACAGGTGGAGGCAAGTGGTGTGTGAGAAAAGCTATTTAATAAATGGGCCTCGTAAATGGAATGGAGCCAGTGATGAAATGCTTCGCTGCAGGCTAGACGGCCCCGTGTTGGGGGAGATTTATTCTGTTTGAGCACTGTTGCATTTATCCTTTCCTTTTTGTTACTAGTTCATCTTCGTAATTCCTAAATTTGACTCTACATCCTTTTACTTCTGCTGCTTTGTGACATGTCATACATCTTCCGCTAAACCTTTTAATGTAGTTTTACCCCAAAAAAACACAAAAACACAATCCTTTAATCATCCTTTCTCTAGTGTTATTATAAAGCAATTTATCCATTAGACAAACTCTGATTGTCCTAAAATATTTTTTCATTCATCATATAATCTGAGTCCCTTTTTCTTATTACTTATTATTATTAAATACTATTAATATTAAGAGGAGTCCTTTTATGAGGCCACTCACAGCCAATTACGCCTTTTAAGGTCATTTTATCTTAACAATGCTTGCAAATTAAAAGAGGACTGTTAGCCTGTAAGATGTTGATTTTTGTGGATGATTTGCATTTACAAAGGCAGATTGTGAGGAGAAACACAATACAACAGTAAGTAATTGTTTAGCCTTTGCAGATTACAGCACAACATAAGGTCTTGACGGCTCACCAGTGGACCGAAGGCAATAATCTTGAGGATGCACTCCAGTGTGAAGAGGGCTGTGAAAACGATGTTTAAGTACTTCAGCATGGACTCGTACAGTTCAGGAGCTCCATAGAACTGGTAACAGAAGGCAAAACAGATACTGAATATATTTGGAGAGAGATTTGAGAGAAGAAGCACAGTAAATGTGTAAAAGCTGCATCCTTTATCCCATTTTCTAAACACTTAGCCATCTTAGTCTTTCACAAAGAAAAGAGTTTTATCATACTGAAAGCTATGCATCTAAATGCAAATAAGCACTGTAATTATATTCGATTGCATAGAAGCGCTCTAGCAAAATGTTTAAAAGGTATACATGCATTTGTCAGTCCCAGCTGCATACATACATTTAGAGCATCTCAAGTGTCAGTATGCATTGTGTCTTGCAGCTGTGATAATGGCAGATGATTGTGACACTAAATGTTCTGGCCTTAATGTGTTCGTTTTTTATTGCTGTCAGTGTTAGACTTACAACAAGGAGCCTCATACTAACTTTGTGGCCTTGGAATCTAACTTTAAGTTACTTTGGAAAAATTGTTAGGGTGACAAAGTTTGACACGTGAAACAAAATACATTCGCTATTGAATTTTCATAGTGATATAACTTTTGATGGATCGGGCCTCAAGTCTTATGTGAGAGACTTGTGCGATCTTTTCTCTAGCTTAAAATGAACTGGATGTCATGCATAGCTTACGCACAATGGAGTCTATATAAAATGTGCTCTAAAGACCAGCCAAACCAGCTAACCTGTGGTTAAGCCCTCCACTAACTCGAATAGAGATAAAAGGTTTATTGAGGCCAGCTTTAGGTACATTGGTGCTGCTTCCTGTTCTGGAGCTTTTATTAGCTTGAATTTATTAATATAAAATGAAAAATTCCATGCTAGTTGTGTGTTAAGGCCTCCTCAAATTTGCAGTGTGGGAGACAAATGCAAATTGGATTTCTTACCTTGATATTTGAAAAAGAAACACAGCTAAGTTCATGTTAAAATGTAAAAATTGAATCAATATTTCAACCCAGTAGGAGCCACAAAAACACTTCTACACATGTAAAATCACACTCAAACAGTACATCTGGACAGCCTATGAAAACGTTTATTCAAATAAGCTTTCAGATTTTATGGTCAGAGTTTGACAAAGAAAGGTCCATTAGAAATATTGTTAGATTATGTAAATGAAATCACAAACAGCAGGCGAACAGAGCTTCTCTTTGGCACCAGCCTGCGTTCCTCAAACTGGCTGCTTCTTTCCCTCTGAGATTGTCTCTGAGTGGATGAGTGAGGAACTGCCAAGACACGAGCACTTCCCTCTGATAGCAGAGGCAGGAGTGTCGCAGGGGCGTGCTGATGGTGGTGTTTCATTTTTAATCGTTGACCATGTCTGAAGGCCAGACCAGTGTTGTTACTGTAATTGCATATGTGCCTTGAGCACTAAAGATGAAATGGTACAGATTTTGTGAAATGAGCCTCTGCAATCCTTCTGAATATTTTAACAGAGTGCTGTACTGTTCTAGGATCTGAATTAACTATCGCTGAGCCAAGTGGATACATTTTTTGTCGGTCTGAGAGGTATCTGAGAGGGTTGGCGTTCTGCCTCATTAGCAGGCCAAATCACTGACCTTCATCATCAGCACGACTGTGTTGAGGGCGATTAAAGTCATGATGGCGTACTCGAATGGAGGCGACACCACAAATTTCCACATCTTGTACTGGAAGGACTGCTTGTTCTCTGGCATGTATCTCGTCAGCGGCTTGGCGTTGATGGCAAAGTCAATGCAAGCCCTCTGTTTGATGAATAAAAAAAACAAAACAAAAACACAGCGTGTGTGAATCCTCTCTGTCACAGAAGCCTCAAATCTTTCATCATAGCAGAGGAAAGTGCTGGAAAATCAAATTTAAAAACATGAAAGACAGCTGGCAAGCCGCAAGAGGATTTTCTAAGCCTTTTGCAATATTAAAAGAAGAGACCAACAATTGAAGCTCTCTGATCACAAGCCAATACTTTATAGACAAAAACAGCATGATTTGAACAAAGTCCCTGTGAAGTAATGATGAAGAGAGCGGAGAAGATAAATCCCACTGTTTGCTTTTTTAGTGCTTTGTTCTGTTTGAGCAAATTGTAGATCATATTTGATCTAATTTGCCTGGGACTGATGTTTAGAAGTGGATCAGCATGTGCTGTGATTCCTAATGAATGAATGAAAATATTTGTGATGCGAGAGACATTTTGAGAAACTACTGCTTCTGCAGAAATAGTCAGCGTGTGTTCTAGTTGTATGTAGGAGAGGGAGTGAGTGCTTTCCAGAGGAAAAAAAACAAGAAAGTGAATCGATCTCTGTCACTCTCACACCTCATTCTTCTCCAGGCTGCACTCCGACATGGCCTTGTCTCCCTGCTCCTGAAAGGTGATGATGATCAAAGCCACAAAGATGTTGACGAAGAAGAAGGGAAACACCACAAAGTAGACCACATAAAAGATGGATGTCTCCATGCGAAAGCCTGGGTTGGGGCCCTGGTCCTCGTAAGTGGCGTCCACAGAGTGCTTCAGGACACTGAAAGAAGGAAAAGATGAACTGATGTGAGATTATATGTTCTTTCACCTAACATCAAGAGCAGGAATAAAACAATGTACCTATAACAATTGTCTTTTAGATAATTTCTTCGAATAACTTATTAGTTTTTTAGTCTAAAAAATATCAGACAACGAGGAAAATCGCAGATTATTACATCCTAGACCAGATGGTAACATTTTCAAACTAAACCAACGATCAAAAACTCTAAAAGTATTCAAATTCTTATGATCTAAGATCAGGAATGGAAGCAAACTCTCACATCTGAGAACCTTGGCCCACCAACTGTTCGGCATATTTGCTTGAAAATAACTAAAATGATAACTGATTATCAAATAATGCTACTTTGGTTAACTTAATTATTGCTATTATATTCGGGGGCGAATATAATCTTCCCTACACACACCTTTGTTGATCACTCTATAACTTAACACAATTAATTCTCAAAGAGGAATCCAGCAAGCCTAATGAAATGACAATATGTCAAAACAATAATAATAATATGACAAAATGTCCAATCAAACTACCAGCAGAAGTTTCTAACAATCCCCACAGATGATTTCTAAATGCAGGAATGAGCAGAAGTGCAGACAGGAGCCCTGTGTGCCTTGAACAGAGTATAAAGTGATAAACTTCTGTGGGCCCTGCTCCAGCATCTGTGCTTACAGACTCACAGATTGTTCCTGTAGACCCAGTTAATTAATAGGAGTTAGCACCTCTCCCGCTATAAAATCAGCAAGTGCTTAATAGGAGCAAGTACCCGAAAACAACATCTGTAATGTATAAGTGACAAGGTCCTATAACTGCCAGGTGGATGACACTGTAGTGTAGCAACAATTTCAGAGAGAAGGTCATTGTGTTTTACATAGGAGATTGTTGTTTGTATTCCCGTTGTCAATTCTGAGTGATTTTTTGGTTTATTTGTTTGTTTTGAGAGGGAGACCATGAATGCTCTTAACCCTGACCACTTTCATTTTATCCAAACAATAATGTTTTAACCTATCATCTATCATGAGCCTGTCCATGTCATTTTGTGCTTACACCTACATCAAACCTAACCATAATGTTTTCACATCATGAAACCGATGTAATTATACACACAGCGACGTGTAACAGTTTTGGAGGATTTAAAAAAACAATGGTTGGTTGTCCTGGTGGTCAGGGCGTCAGATCTGATCTCAAGAACATGGATGAACAACATATTTTGTTGCTAAATTTGATGGATCTATTGGATGATCATGATGACAATGTCTATCATTAATCATTGTGCCTAATTTTAAAATAGAGATGATGCTCATCCCTAAATTCTAAAACATTTCTAATAAAATTTAACTTGCTATAGAGAGGAGTTGGTCCCTATTTTTCTACCTGCTACTACCACATTATGAACAACAAAGCTGTTGTGGCACAAAAAGGAGGAGGGATATTAGACTGTTGCTGCTAGTAGTCAGACTGCTGTGGTGTGTTTGGCTAACAGAGCTAACAGCTAGTTGAGCTAATAGAGATTATGGAGCCAACAAAGCTAACACGGCCAACAGAGCTAATGTTACTTACAGCTAAGCTAACAGAGCTAATAAAGCCAGCAGCTAACCACACAGCAGGACTGATGGTTTTTGTTCAGTGAATCATGAATTGTTTATTGTGTTTAATGTGACAACGTAACAAGTTTTTTGATAATAAATGTAATAAGGTGCTTTAGCTGTGTTTGGTGTTTCAGACAGTAACAACTACACATAACAGAGTAAAAAAAACACTATTTTGATTTTGAAAAATACGTATACACATTCAGTTTAAATTTTTTGCTGGATGGTGTTTATTCTAGAGTCCTGCTTATATAAACCACTGATTTACAAGTAGCCTCTTGCTGTGTGGTTATTGTGCTGTCACTACTTGTTCAGGTGTGTGATGTTTTAGATGATTATAACAAGCTTAGTCAGTTGTACGATTTACTTTTCATTTTCAGGTAAGTGAAATGAATGACATAAGCAAACAGCCATCAACAGTCCAGGACAGAAATGATGATGATGAGAAATGCTACTTTAGCTCAGGCACAGAGGCAGACTGAAGCCATCTCTGCAACAAGCCCTGATTGCATCTTCAGCGAAGGCACAGTAATTAAACCTGGGAGAAATCAGTTGGGTTTAATCTGCGCTGTTTGGCCTCCAGGTGTGCGAATGTGTGAGTGAGGTTTGAAACTGGTGAGTGAAGAGAATTCTAACATGCAAAAATAAATTATTCAACAACACCTAGGTAACGATATTCAAAACATTTAAGTAAAATTTTGAGGCTATGTTTATTTTTTAACAGTTTAATATTCATCGTATGTAGATTGTGTGTATAGCTGACTTTAAGTGGCAATGTATATGTGAGAAGGTGCTATATAAATGAAGATATATGGAGGCTGGTGTGACTTACACTGGCCAGCCTTCTCCAGTGGAGACAGTGAAGAGAGTGAGGAAAGCCCAGAGAACGTTGTCATAGTGGAACTCATACTTCTTCCACTCTCTGGGCTGAGCTTGAACGTCATCCCTGTCATAGTCCAGAAAATGACCTCTGAGAAAAAATATGAGAGTAGAGAAGGAATCTGGTCAAAGCAATATAAAAAAAACATTTTTTTCAATTTTAAAGAGGAAAAAATGTGATAAAGTATTTACCAAATGACAATTACCATATCTAAATAAAGATGCATGATGGCTTTAAGCCTCTCAATTTCAACAAAAGGTCAGTCAATAATATGAGACAATCAAATACATTAATCATTTGTTGAAAATACAGCTCCATCAAGAAGACATACAGGCTTAAAGAAGGGTCAGTTTGGATGCTGTACCTGCAGTCTTTCTCCAGACCCTTGGACTCATCTGTGCAGTAGAAGAACTTGCCCTTAAAAAGCTGCACAGCGATAACAGCGAAGATGAACATGAAGAGGATGTAGACAATGAGGATGTTGAGAACGTTCTTCAGAGAGTTTACAACACAGTCGAACACCGCCTGGAATATTAACACACACAAACACACATGAACAATAATGAAAGTTTCTCAACTACCTAAATATTGTTAGAAGACCACAATAATGTACTGCATATCCACTTTGTTTCAAGGATACTTTTAGCTGGTTTATTATTTTCACTCTTATTATTCAAAGGTAAATTGGCTTTCTTTTATTGTTGTTACCACTTTTTATCCATGATTCAAAATTTAATTCTGATGTAATAAAAAAAAGTATTTACATGTGTTACTTGTTTGATTTCACAGGTCAGAGTAAAGTGGATGAGAGATTATAGTTTTCCATGTCGGTAAACTAAGACTACCAAAAATTACTACACTGGCTGTAAGGAAACTTCCATGCGTTATATCATAATATCAATACATCTTATACATTTATTTATACAGTGGAGCAATTTCAACTCTACAGTTTTGTCTGACCAAAAAGCAGAAGCACCAGAATAAAAAAAAAGCATTGGTCATTTGTTCTAATACTAAAAGAAAACTATGTTTACATTCTTTTTAGTTTCCAGCGAATATATTTATTTATCTATTTATTTAGCTACGTTTACATTTTCTTAACCACCAATCTTTTGCAGTGGTGCACGCACAGTCTTTTGTCTTAGAAACAACGGTGCTTCTAGCATGATGCCTTTAAAGCCCTGAAAAAAACTCTTCTGTTTGCATGGGTGAACTAAAGTGACAGTCACTGCTCAATAATTAAGTTGCTTTTAATAGTGATCTTCCTCATAGCCTGCCCAAGTAGTTTTAGCTGAATAAACCTCATCATACCTTAAAACATAGAGGTTTCAGATCCAGACACACACACGCGCGCGCTTATGAAAGGCTAATCGATGCTTACAGAGTGCATAAACACACCTTTGCATGAAGTCTGTCTTTGAGTCACTCTCTCCATCCTCAGCTATTTTCCTCTGTCAGCTTGAGCTGTGATCTGACTGTGAGATGAAGTGCTTTGTCTATCTAACCTGACATGTATGCAATTTAACCAATAAACATGCTGCTGCGTGAATGATCACCACCGAGGCTTTTGTCTCTAGAGCAAGCCAAGGACGGAGCATATTTCTCTCCTCCTCCACCAGCCTGTCCGTCAAACCACTCTGTCCAAATATCCACGAAGAGTTGCTGATGAGCGTCTGTCTGCCAGCTCTGATCTGGCTCAATTATCACACTTATATTACTCCAATCACATCTTTCATCTATTGTCACATCCATTACTTTAGGATGATCAGCTTCCTTCGTGCACTAGAGAAAAATGGTCACTTCTTCATCACAGTTGCATTAAAATAGTTTCTTTGTTCAGCACTCTCTCCACAATGCTTACGATTCTTTATTGTAAAGCTACTGTGTAGAATTTCAACATTTCTGACTTTAGCAACCCTGGTGGTTGCATCAGGATGCCTCCAGAATAATTTGGAGCAAATAGGTTTACATACAACTGCTTTGATAAACATGAAAGTTTCTTTGCAACAAACCGCAACAAACAACATTCAGATACTGAAATGTTTTTATCACTTTCAGTTCTGTTCATCCACTGAATGAAATCATGTGAATCACCAGTGGCACAGATTCTTTGCCTTTTCACATGATCTTTGAGATTTCCTCATATTGAATTGTTTTAATGCCCAAGTGACAACTGGTCTTACTCTAGACTTGAGTATGCTGACTAATTTGAAGCATGGACATGAACTGGACATCACTCTGTTTCTTTACTTGGAAAGAGGAAGGAAAAAAATTAATAAAAACACCTGACAGAAATTGACTTCACCTCTTAACTTGACTTAATCAAAATTACAAACCACTACAGTGGAGATAGATTATCTTGAATTAAATGCTAATTTGTCAGCCAGAAAAGAGAAACGGTAGTTGGCACAATGTGATGTGACGGCTAAATGAGCTCCAAGGAGGCCAAATGATTGCAAACTGCAAGTACAGTTTTCAATCAAGTCCAAACTGCAGGTTTTACAAAAGAAATTTTTCAAAAGTACTCAATATATCATAAACAGTCACAAAAATCACAACATCAAAACAAAAATAAATTGCACTTACAAAGAGAAACAGTAGTCACAAGCTGATACAACATTCTTTTAAGGACTCATTTGGAATAAATGGAATTTACTGAATAAAGGTACCAGCAGTGTTTGAAATAGTGAGAACTTACACCACCTTCTTCTGGGTATCAAACACTGTAGGCATGGAAGGTGGCTCTGAAAAGATACTCCTTCACAGAGCTGCAGTCACAAAGTTAAAATTAATTCCGATGATGACCCAGTTTTAAGAAAAGTGGATCTAAACGTTTGAAAAAACTTGTCAGATGAGTTTTTCAGTATTCGTTGCTTGTCTCCACGGCCTATGTGTGTGCCCACGATGTTCCAAACACTCATACTAATGCCAAAGTATGAGTTACACACACACTCTGGTGGCGTTTGCTATTTGTGACCACAAATCTCTTAAAGCTTTCATCTAGAGTTGCAGATAAAAGATACATAATTTAAAGTATGTTGGTTTAAAATCATGAATATCAACCTCTCCTTAAAACACTGTGAAAGCGTTTGACTGATGACACTTTGTGTGACTGACAGCAGCTGCTCTGCCTTTTGTTTTTCCTCAGAACGGATGGGTGGGTGGGTGACAGATTGGATTACTGTACCTTGAGCTTGGGCAGCCGTTTGATGGTCTTCAGGGGCCGCAGCACTCGGAGGACCCTCAGAGACTTGATGGTGTTGATGTCCTTGCCTTTCGTTCCTCTGTGCAGATTAAAAAGTACAGTTAGTTTGGGTAGTGTTGTGTGACTGATAAGCATAACCAACCTTTTCATCCCATCCTCCAGTAACAGGAGCTGGTTGTAAAACATCAGGTAAATATAATGTGCACACAGAGAAACACCTGAGAAACTGTGTTAGTAAAGAACATGCATGTGAGTTGGTAATGTTACTCCACACAAACATGCAGCTCTGGAGGAAGCTTGTGACTGCAGTATGAGTGTTTATCTTTTGTTTATCTTCCCCCATTCTCCTTTCTACGCTTCATCCTTTAATGTCTTTCTTTCTTTTTTGTTTGCTCATTTCTTCAACTCACACAAAAGTGAAACTAAATCCTTTCTTTCCTCGTCAAACAGTTTACTGCTGCCTGTTTGAGTTTGAAACCTTTTTACTGTAGAGCATTTTTTTGAACATGGTGTTACTAATTAAACTAAAGTAACAGATTTGTATAGTTATGCAGCCACTGGCCTTGTTAGCATGCGAGGACACCTCAACATATTGCTCACAGGCTTAAAATGTGCAGTCACTCAAAGCTGCCATGCTTTTGCAGAGTAACATACGAACATGTGATGCTGTTCGGGGTAAATGAACAAAGAATCAGCTTTTTGAAGAAGCAGCTTCTTTGCAGGAACCACTGCCGTTAGTCGCTGCAGATGCTGCAGGTTTAGTTAACTAATCACAGAGTGGGAGGTGGGTGGGTAAGGGGGGTCAGGTTTATAAAACTAGCTGTGATGCAAATAACACACAGCTGAGCCATCATTCACTCAGAGTCTGACACTAGCCAAGGGCAGTGGGGGTGGGGTTCATAATTAATGAGTCACACGAACACACAATGTGGCTGCCGCTCTCAATAAGAGGTGTTTCTCTTTTGTTATTTCTTGATTCTAAAAAAAATTGCGGAAGTAAAAAGCGTGCATGTGTGTATGTGTAAGTGTGTGCAGAGCAATAACTGCACGTGTGAAGGATGTGGAGAAGGAGGTAAGCAATAAAAAGAGGGTCTTAAAGTGCTGTTAGTGGCCCCTGGAGGTCCTGCTGCATCTTACAGCAGCATGAGGTATATTTGACAAACAAAGTGCTTTTTCCAATGGGACAATTAAAACTCCTACTGTTCAAAGCTAACAATCTAGATGATATAAATGTGCACACAGGCCATTAAACAAAGGTTAACAGTAAGAATATATGCAGCTTTTATAAAATGTTAATTCCTGGCAACATTTTTTGTTTCATGGATGCGTTGAGAGACGTCTCTCTTTCACCTTTCCAAGACACGAAAAGTGTGAGAATTAAGGAAACAGTTTGTTTATCTGCTCAAACATAACTTGTTAAAGTCATCATGTTGATTACTTATAGAAGTAACGACAAAAGAATTGTCATCATCCATGTATGTCACTGCTATGTTGAGTCACAGACTCAACACAGTAGTGTAGTAGTAGGTATTTAATTTAAATACCATGTTGCTTTTCTTTTCTGTTTTTGTTTTTATTAATGGTTTATTAGCCTGAAACGTTTAAAATTGAATTAAAACAAGGTTTACAACCAATACAATGAGTTAGTGTCCAGTCAACTCCACAGTCAGAGCAGAGTTTTACTTCCACCTACTCCTTTTCGGACACTAATTTTTGGTTGTTTTTCTTTCTGCTTTTAAATGTATTTCTGTATGTTCGAAATAAATAAATTCAATTCAATTCAATTCAAAGAGTCAGTTTATAATGTAATCTACATGTAATTCAACAAAAACAGCTGTGCTGTCATATTTTCTATTATCATACACACAAAAAAACACACTCATAGAGGCCAAAGTAAGTCTGTCAGGGTAGGGTTAGTCCTACAAAAAAGTCTAAAACATTGTGAGGACTGAGCTCCAACAGGAGAAAAAACATGGTTCCATAAGGCTCGGATTCTTTTCCTTTCTCAGTTGAAAACGTCTAAAGTCAAGCACAGTGACATGCAGCTCTCATGCTCGGATGACTTTGTTACCCCAGCATGCAATCTGAAACGTCAATGCCAGTCCTTGCTGTTCAAGGACCTCGACACATTGAGACGGCAAGAACATCTCCCAATAGCTTTCAGAAGTGCTGTGGGCTCGGAAGACACAATGTTTGTGTCAGTGTGTGTGTGTGTGTGTGTTTTTGTGTGTATACAAGGTCACATGTTGACATCAATGCAGTGCAGATCAGCACTGATTGCTTAACTTGCTCATCAGTCGGGCATCTGAGGTCATTCTCTGTCATTATGACTCTGGTCGTCTCAGCTACCCCCTCCTGAGAGGCAGGAGCATTTCCTGTTTAGGGATTTAAGATCTGACGGCCAGTCAGAGGCACTCTGCTGCCTCACTAAAGCAGCATGCATCAAGCTTCTTGTATAAGGTGGCCTTACATTGTTTTAAGAACAACTTTTTATAATGTGTGTGAAAATATATTTGATTTGATTTGAAAAGACAGATAAGATCATTTTTATTTTAATGGTACTTTGTACTTGGAGTTTGGTGCATTTAATAAAACAAACTAAAAATCTGGGTTGAAATAAGAGTTTAAAAATTATTATTTGGAGCAAAAACACTGCTTTTTTTACAGGATAATAATCAGCAGCTCATTCCCACTTTTCGCAATTCTCCTCTTTAATCTATTCGATGGAGCATTTTCTGGGCTATGAATATTGCAAGAGGATGTTACATACTCTACAGAAATAAAACACTTTCTTTTAGCTGTTTTGAAAAAAAAAAAAAAATAATGCAGAAAATAAAAAAAACAATTTTTGAATCTGTGTGATAAGTGGTTTAAATCATCTTTTTCTTCCAATTAAATTTAGCAATAAGAAAGAGCCAAAGAGTGATTCTGCTGTGATTTTTAACATTACATTGACATTTTGTGTTTAAATATCAAGGTTATCATCAACACCTCCTATATCTAGCATTATTTTCCTCACATAAACTGGCTGCACAGGCTTTTACATTGCTTTTGAATAAATTAGCTGCTTAAGGGGGACGCAGGTGAGAAGCTACAATCCTTTATTGATTTCCATCTAAGTCAGCTGCATAAAGAAGGAGAGATGTAGGTGAAAGGGCCGGGGGCTGAATCAAACTGCAGGTTATAATCCTGCAGTTATTTGCCAAATTAAACACACTTTGGTCAAGATTAGGAGGGATTTACAAGGTGAAACGACAGATAAGATCAGCTCTGAGTTTGCAAGTGTTAAGTGATTTGGTGCAGATTCATGATGATGCGTGTCAGCAGAAATTGTTTCTGTTTGTCTTCAGAAAGCTATGAGGTGGAGTTCCCAATATTGTCTTTTTGTTTGGGGTCCCAATATTGGGACAGGAAGTTCATCTAAAAGGGAAGAGAGGGAGGAGGGAGGGAAATCATGGTCATATCCCAAACCTCTTGGGATGGGGGGAGACAAGGTTAATTTAGTAAGGTTGACAAGAGCATCGTTCTGTGTTTCACATGTGGGGGGGAAGAGAAGGACAAAAGGGGGTCATTGGGCAAAAGGTATGCAGGGACAGTTCCCACCTGGCCACGCTTTGTTGAGATCTGATGAGAAAAAGCAATGATAAGCACACGCACGCTCAAACACACACAATACATGACAAATAGAGCAAAAAAGCATGTGAAGAAAGACAGAGCAAAACAAATACTCTAAGCTGATTTCACACAGGCATGAAGATACAGTGACACTATTCTGCCCTCAAACTTAGAACATCAAAACACACTAAAGAGAAAACAAAGATATGAGACGAGCAGAAGCACTTCGATAATTAACCCTTAAAAGAGAGAAAGTAATAGACAAGTCTAATAAAATACCAGAAAGACTGAGTGTACTGAGCATGTGATTAAATCAGTTTTATGGCTAGAGGATGATCATGAGACAATGGACGGTTTGAGAGGAGAGAAAAATGAGAGGAAACTCCCAATGGAGACAATCTACTGCAGGACTCCGTTCACACTGCAGCTGGGGACATAAAATCTGAATCTGTAACTTCTGTGTGGCCAGATCTGTTCTTGAAAGGCAGAACAATCAGAAGAAAAAAAACATATTACATTAAATTTTAAATACTAATTTAGGCCACTTTCACACAGTATTTTTCAATGTATTAGAGACTTAAAGTCCTGAAATCACCTCTGGACTGACTGCTGTTTTTCCAGCTTCTTTTACTCAATACTCATTAATGGTATATTTTAGCTACACTGGTTTTGTATATAGAAATCTCTGAAACACATTTTAAAAACACCACAAAATATAAACAACTGGTCCAGAAAACTACATATTTCTTTAGTCTGCTTGTCATTAAATCTAATAACTGAGAGGATCAAATGGATACAAGCATGTGATCTTTGTTATCCTGTTTGACTGACTGACCACATGCTTAACTGACTTCTTTTTAGTGATGACCCTGCATCCTCGGATCGAAAGCATTTCAGTTGTATCATTGTAACAAGTTAAAACAGGTCTGAGTCATACAAAAGCGGAGCGTTCCTCTAAGCCTCGCAGTGTGAATGTAGCCTGTTGCACTTTTACATGCCATGACTGTGAGATGATGAGGGAGGGGCAGGACATGAAGAGGAAGGGAGGGATAAAGGGGAAGTGGCTGAATCTGATAACCCCTGGTTGAGTGAAATCTCACTCTTCTACCTCCATGAGGACCGGGGCACAGTTTGCAGGCCTGCTGAACACAGGCTGAAAGCATGTGACATGGGTTCAGAAATGCACAGTGCATTAGCAGTTAGAAAGATACTGACAGAGTGCTGTAAGCTACATCGTACTGCAGCTTTATGTACTGCATGTCTTTGTATGCAATCATGAAAAAGAACATGCTTTGTGTCTAACATTCACTCTGCAGTAGAATCTTTTTTATTTGTGTGCTTATGATGGACCGCAGCACTCAGTTCCCTGGTGTTCATGAATATCTGGAACACCTGCCAATCTTACGAAAGCCTGAACCTTTGAAGACACTGTGTCTGACAGTACAGTATGCTTCCTGTTCACAGTGCTGCCACGCTGTGCATTTTGCATAGTGCTCCTACTAACACACATAAAATATATCTGAGAAAATGGAGAGCAGGTAATTACACTTACGTAACCCAAAAAACAGATGTAACAAAAACAATAGTTACATAACCCAAACTGAGCAAATGCCAGTATCTTTGATCGTGACTGTGGCAGTGATGATAAGAATAGCAAGTAACAAAATATGACATTTATTCCGAACATTTAGCTGAGAGAGGGAGGCTGCCGCAGACACATCTATAAATTCTGCAAATGACACCGGCGAAGATGGACAGGAAGGAGCGCAGAGGGACACAAACAGGAAGACGAGCACATGGAAAGACACACACAGGCACAGAGAGCAGGCATTACCCCATAAGGCTCCTGAAAGCAATCCAAGCCAGAAAACAAAGGAGGAAGAAAAAAAACAGTGAAAGAGAGAAGACAGAGACAGAATCAGCTACACATAAAAGACGGAGTGAAGCATCAATCCACTGCTGTGCGAGAGAGAAGACATCGGAGCGACAGGAAGCAGTACAAAGAAAAATACACAGCTGACAAACTGGATAAACTTTCAGGACAGAGTCGATAAAAAAAAATAAAAAAATAAAAAAATAGTGGCGAACAAGAAAATAACTGGCGGCAGTGGTTGAAACAGAATATGTAATCACCTCATACTCCAGAGACCCAGAATGCAAGTCTGTAAGTGTCAATGGGCTCATTAAGTCTCTTTTTACTGGGGCTGTGGATACCATTTATTTCTGATTGGCTGGAAGGTGTCGGTTAAAATCAGATAACGGGACACTTCAAACACAGATCTGGTGGATTTAATAAGAGTGTGCAGGGTAAAACACACTGCAGGAAACAGCAACACAACTGCCTCTCTTGCCACCACAACTCTCACTAATAAATGGACCTAACTAGGGCTTGAATTGGGTCACTACTCGGTCATAAAGAGAACCAGCATGTCGGATTTCTAACTGTCTGAGAACCTTTTACTTACTCATTATCCAGTTCGGCCACTTTATGATTAATGAAGGTACTAAAAATTTAGCTATTGTAAGTGTTGGGAAAAAAGGCCTTTTTTGCACAAAGTAACTGTTATAAGAGGCACAAGCATGCAGCTGTGTAGGGTGCAACATGTAATGCACTTTGGTCAGGAAGATGCTGGACCCTCGCTCTCTAAATGTGGTACATGGGGATCTTATCAGCATTACAATATGTTTGCTGTCTTTATTTACAAAATAATAAACTTGGGGGGAAAAAAAATCATCCCCCAAAATTTCCCAAATTTAAAAAAAAAAAAATCATCAAGGCAGAAAACACAAAGTATGAAGTCTGGCACATTACAGCTGTTTAGTAGAAAAACTTCAACTCAAAGATGTCAATTTTTGACTGAGACAGTTGTTAAACACAAAAACATGACAAAAAAGCAATTTCATTTGTCAAACTGCTGTCAACTAAATTCATAAACAATTGCTTTTGCAATGCTTTGAGTGGCAGGGGTTGCAATTACTAGCTTATCAACTAGCCCCATCACTTTTCCTCTGCTGCTTCTGCCCCCCCCCAACCTTAGACCCAGTGGCGTAGCTGTGCACAGCCCATTAGGCAACGAGCAGGGAGGGGCTGTGGGGACTTTATGTAACAATGAAAGACGAGTTTGACATAGTCATGTTGGCTAAATAACCCCAGGCAGCAAAACAGCAAAGGAGTTCACGAGAAATAATTGGATGAACACATGGAAAATGTTTGTGAGAGCAGAGCACAGACGCACTCCACTGATGGAAGATGGGTAACATCAGAAAAAATATTTAATACAAGAAAACTGATGTTTCTACCAGCTGTGGTGTGGCTGCATCTGAGATTGGAAAGGAGCTGGCGTCACTGCAGTTATAAAAGAAAAGATGACTTACGAGCAGGCGAAAGCCACCAGGGCTCCACTGACCACGATGAAGTCCAGAATGTTCCACAGGTCACGAAAATAAGAGCCGGGGTGGAGGAGCAGTCCCAAGTCAATCATCTCGAGTCACAGAACAAACAGGAACAGAATAACTTTAAAAAACAAGCTACAAGCTAACACAGACACTTTGGACACTTTCTTTTCTCAGTTAGAGAAACTATTTTGACCTCTTTTCTTCTTACAGCTTTTATTATTTAAAGCATTTAGAAACAGGACAGAGTGTTATCATGGATAAGAAATGTAAAAACACAAAGCCAGTTATCAGTGCTGTGACATGGAGCTGCTGTCTGCAGGATGCTACTGCCTCCTTCCCAGCAAACACAGGTTTGCTGATATGCAGGTCAGAAGATGGCTAAACATTTTGATAAAACCAAGTTAAGACTGGTTGAAAATATCTATATCACAACTTGACGCAACTGTAATAAGATGTAAAAAAATAAGATGATGAACCAAGTTTCCTTAAAATGGTGTTAAAACTTTAAATTACCTACATATTTAAGTTGTCATGATATCAGATTACTCACTACATAATCTCATTGGCCTTATAAATTCATGAAGATGATATAATTGCATTTATCAGTGGAAACTTTAAAAAAACATAATAATGCTATCGTTTAAATTCATCCTCAACTTGTTTGTGATTGTTTTGCATCTTTTTTTCTCAAATCAAATATACTCAAAATATGAGTTTAGGGAGGTGAAAAGAGAGTCTGGCCGTCCAGAAGTGTCCAAAAAGAACAACTACACTTAAATAAATCAATAAATTAGAGGGTTGTATGGCAACCACATGCTAACATGCTACGACAAATGAAGCAGGTAAAGAAACAGAAATGAGGCTGTGTTATTGAGACAATATCAATATTTTAGTTTTTAATATCACAGTTATCGTCAACTCTACAAGATATTTCTTAAAGGCGTTCGTTCTTAAAACAGATTTACCCAGAATTCTACCTCCCTTCTCACCTTAATCACCATCTCAAAAGTGAAGACTCCAGTAAAAACATAATCCAGATACTTGAGAACCTGCAACAAGAGGAAAAAATCCTGTGAGGTGATTCGTCAATAGATCCAGTGACAGATGTTTTCAGTTGAAGACACTTTGGGAGTCTGTGTGCATAACATGTTGCTCTGCCCTGTCAGAGGGCTCAGGCTCTGTCAGCTCTGCACTCCCCCGCACGAACACACACTGCCTTAACACCCACACGAGAACACACACAAACAAACCCGCAGCATGCAAACACACACACTCACACGCTCAGCATCACCTCAGATTCCCTCTGTGCTCCTGAGTGGAATAAGAATTAGTTGTGCTTGTCTGTCAAAATGCAAAAACTCAAGTCACGTGTCTGTGTGTTTCTGTTGCCTCCTTATTCCCATCATGGGTTCCTGTTGTGCAGAGGAACCTGGAAATTTGCCACTTTTGGGGTTTTATCAAACAGTTCTTAAGACAGATTGACAGCATTAGATCGAAGAATACTGGAAAAAGCTTGTTGTGGTGTTTCCCATTATTTCTCCTCTATATGTGCAAACTGTCGAGCCCTGTCAGGAGAGATTCCCTAATCATTCAGAATGAATCACTCAGTCAGTTCAGATGAAACGGGTGTGTGTGTGCTTTTATGAGTGTGTACATTTTCATACGCTAATATCTGTCTGTGTGACTGTCTGTGTGACAACTAGTGTGTTTGCTGTGTACTTCCAGATGTTTGTGTATGAAGTCTGGATGTCAGTGTGACTCACGTTGTTGCGCGGTGCGTTGGCCTGCACGGGGTCTTCAGCTGCCAGAGCGATGCTGCTCATGGTAATGACCATCAGGATGCACATCTCGAAGTAGCGTAGGTTGACCACGTAGTGACACAGCCGCCTCACCCTGCAAGACCACACACATGTATATAAACACACACACATGAACTTGTAACAGTAATGACAGCTCACATTCAGGCGACGTCCTCCCATATCGTTACGAATGAAGAAGAAGACATGAAGAAGTTAGGAAGTCTTTATTTGCCGAAATAAATGTGGTGGTGAAATGTAGTGAATTTGGTTTTCTGCATTTAAACTATTCATCAAGGAACATTGGTCAGCCACCATACAGCACCCAGGGGTGAACTCCAGCTCTAAGACACAATGGCTTGGTCAAGTCATGACAGAAAAATTATCTAAGATATGCGTTTTGATGGTGGGAGAAACCCAGAGGAAAAAAAAGTACCCAGAGGAAACTCTCACAAGCATCAGGAGGGCAATCCAACTCCATGCAAAAAAACCCTGCACCAGGATCTTCTAGTTTCGAGGTAACAATACTAACAAAAGAGCCATGTGCACTGTCAACTGGAAAACCATCACTTCATATCTAAATAATGCACAAAAGTGGACAAATATCTGATGCACTAAATGAGTCTGGGTCATTTCAGTTCGCATTATCTATCAACTGAATCAATATGTCAGAGCTTTGAAGAGCTGCCTCAGGAGTAAAACCTAAAAGATGACTTTCTACTTTCCATTAACACCCAAATAATGTTTCTTTGCACTTTCTGGCTTTGATAATTTGACATCATTAAAGGCAGGAACTGTATCACAGGTCTTTTGAAAGGTCACTGCTTGTAACTGAATTAATTCTTTCTTTTTCCACACAGGGTTCATGATGATGTGTGGGTTCTGGAGCTTAGATCCACAGCTTCATCTTCAGTCTGGTACAAAGCCTCTGTCACTGTGAATCTGCTCTTTTGCTCACTCAGAAAAACAGATCCTAAGAAGCTAATCCTAAGGCTCCAACCAATTATTTTCCAAAGGAGCATAATGACCTCAGGTTTTAGGTTCTGGCAGTCCAGCACTGTGTGGACAACCAGATGCCTCTGTTTTCCGATTCAACTGAAACGATGACAGATTGATCTCTTGCTTTATGTGACTGCCTGAACTTTCAGCTCTAGTCTTATAATATGACTACAAAGTCGACTGTCAATCTTTTGTCCTAAACTGTTCTTATTCCTTTTCCTCATGCTTAATAAGGTCAATAAATAACTAGCACTTAAGGGCAAAAAAGGCATCACTGCCATTCAGATCCCAGAGGCCCTTCTTGGTAATGACCCACTGCTTTAAGTTTCTGTGTCATTGCTCATGGTAGAGTTTAGGTCTTGCAGCAACAATGTGGAGAAAAAGGCAGCACTTTCACCAAAACATGCAAAGAAGGCAAAAAACTACAAACTACTCCGAGACGGGTTTTTACATCCCTGGAAAGTTATCAGGGTGCATGTACTGTATGTTTTGTTAAGATGATTACAGGCTGGGCAGTAGCACAGTGTTCAGTTACAAAGTAATCCACCAGGAATGATATTTCATTTTCATTTCTGAGGTCTTCTTCTTTAAGACTATTGCATTTTCCAGTCTCTGTAAAATAGGGGAGTCTGGTCCAGTATTGAGCTTTGAGATAAGCTAAATCTGATAGCCCTCATGCTATCACACCCCCTTTGCCTTGTTCACTACCTTCACTTCCTGAGACCCCATTCAACACCCTGCTAATGACCTTTAGTAGCCAGGAGATCAGCCTATAAAGTACCCAGAGTACACACAGTCAGTGTCTGCTGCCCAGTGACACTGCCCAAACACCGCAGCCTCCTAAACCTCAACCGCTGAACTGAATAAACAATATAAATGTTGAACTTGAGCATGTGTGGGTTAGGGTCACATTTTCTTTTTTGTCCATATCAATAAAAATTCTAAAATTTGAGTTTTGTGCAATTATTTTTGTACATTAAAATATACTCACAGATTAGTGCTGTGTTATGCAATCTTGCCACAATTATGTAACAAATGGGAATATAGAGATATACAATACATTTAAAAGGCTCTTTCGCTTTAAAAAGCTGGATGGGTTAAATCATTTTGGCCAGAAAAATAAAAACATCTTTCATTTCACCATGTGTTGTTTGACTTCACATTATACAACCCAACAGTTGCCCCCCGGTTATGACTTACGGGTTTGTTTGCCCAAAGATGAACATGGAGCTGTAGGGCAGGATCTGCCGGGGCCCGTTAGCCGCCTCCTCTTCCTCCAGATCCTTCTTCTCCTCACTGAGTTGGAAGTTGTCGCAGTCGTTGTTCACTGGTGTGGAAAAATAAACACACACATTTAGCTCATAGAGGCACAAACATTAGTAAATACTGAGATTTTTTTTTGTGTGAATTTGAAATGCACGATATTGCTCTGTGTAGTTAAGACAGTGCTTTAATTTACTTTTATAATATTCATGAAAAGTATGACCCCTAACTTGATTAATCATAAAAAGGAATTGATATTCATGCAATTCAGTTCATATTTTATGTGAAATAATGTCACAAGTAGCTTCTTCTTCTCTAGTATTTTGTTAAGTTTCTCTTTAAATTTAATATTATCATTTCTCCAGATTAAAAAATACAAACTGAAATTACCAGCTAAAAATTTGTACTCGTATAATAATTACAATCAGTTTGTAAAATCCTCATATTTAACAGGGTGAGTGGATTCAGGGTACATTTTCAACATGGGTGTAGGGGTGTGTTTTAGTACAGACTTAATGGAATAATCACAGAAATGTTTTAGGAATATTACAGAAATACAACATACTGCAAAACTAAATCATTAGAACACTACAGGCAGCAGTGTGTCTCGATCTTTTTGCTTTGCCCTGACTGCACACTGCTACTTGTCACTTTAATCATTAAGATAACACAACTCTGTAGAATATAGACTACAATATTGCAAAGACTGAGTGTTTACAAATAAAGCTTAGAGAATATTCTAGATCTTTGACGTCCAATAGAAACCACACTCACTTCCTGCCTGCCTGCTATCTCATTATAGAGATAGAGACTGATCATTTTGTTTGTTGAACAGATGGAGCCACAGATAATAATGTCTATGTGCACCTCTACTAATTAGCCTTACTAACAATGACTGTCTCTGCTGTAAAATAAAAACGGGTGGAAATATTATAATAAGATGTTTTAATCTTATGTACCTTAAAAATACAAGTAATACAAGGTTAATGTTAAAGTTAAACCGTGCTGTGAAGAGTAACAGAGAGAGGCAGTGTAATAAATGTTGACATGAAACTTTTTCTGCATTGGGATTTGTATCTGTGCTGCCTGGGCGAAAACCAGGAATATTTATCACAGATCACATGGGACCAGTGCAATCTAAACACTGCACTGTAAGTTTGACCCATCAATTTAGACAAGTTCAAATGATTTGAAGCCAGTTTGACCACATTTTTAAGCCACAGTTAGAAGAGGTTTTTCTAAGAATTCTGCTGTAATTGTTGTTCAAATGTTTCATACAGCACTTTAAAAACTTCCTCATCCTTCATTTGATTTGGTGTTATGATGATTTGTTGTACTCATCATACTGGATATGATGCTGGTTTCCCCAGGCGGGGCGGTGATGGTGACAGGGATGTGGATGACGTTGCTGTTGAGGCCGGCCTGGCTGGCCCTTGTGGAGTTCTTCTGGTTGTCAGCATCTTCTTGCTTTTCTCCCAGACTCAGGCTGCTCCGCATTAAATGCAGAGGACTGGAGGCGAGGCCGTCCTCCTCAGCATCTGGCTGCCTTTCCCTGGGGAAAGAGATGTGTGTTATCACAGGCATCATTATATTCTGCTCTCGGGATGCTTCAAGCTTCTTCTGCCAAATGACATCGATTTTGTCCTCCTGGGAAAAAACACACAACTTATAAACAACAACAAATTAAAGGTACGCTTTTACTGCTATCCACACACACAGTTATATTTATTGATGATGGCAAAGTGATGCAAATGGTTTCTTAGAATATGAAATTTAAGTCTTAAAAAATCCACCAGAGGATTAATTCGACCCAGTCAGATAAATAACAGGCCAATCAGAGAGCCTACAGCTGTAACTAATGTTTAGATGATTATTTCATGCCAAGTTTGCTTCTGTACCTCATGAACAAATATTCAAAAAAGGCAATAAATAGAAAGAAAAGAAAGACTCTGCAACTGCAGATCTACTTTCTCACCTCAGATTGACTCAGAAATTAATTTGGTGAAGATTTAAGGGAAATTTGATGTTTTCAGATCATCCAGCAAATGCAAAAAAGAAGGGCAGATAAATGCTGTGCTTATCCAATCAGATGTAGCGAGGCTTATTGTCTAAGGCTTGGCCACATTAGCCTCCTATTCAGTGAAAATGCATTTAGCCTGAAAAAATTAATTAATGTCACGATCCCACTATAAAGAGCACACATTTAGCAGAATATTGACGAATAGAAAAGTCTTTTGCTGTAGTGTGAAGTTTGGTGGTGTGATCCTGCACTTGACATTTTATTGAAATCTAAGCAAATGATAACTTAGTAATTTCCAAACACAGTGCATCTGTGTTTCTACTGGCTGGTCGTGCACGTTTGCATAATGGCACATGGTTGTTTAAGGGTGAACTGAGAGCTGATCCAAGACGCTGACTTCTATAAGGAGGGGACCTCGATGCTCCGTAACTGCTGGACTTAACTAACGCCTCCTACCAAGGAATGAACTCATCAATCCCTTCTTCCATCACTTTTAAGTTTATCTGCCTTTGTGTTGGCACATAGCTGCTCACTTACACATCCAGAGCATACAGAGAAACACTGTGTGTCTTTTTTCTGCACATCTGAAGAATGTCAGTCCAACATCCTGCTGTAAGCTGCTGAGTACCTCCTCTATGTTTAGCAGCTGATCACTCACATTGTCTGAATGGTGTTTTAATGCTGAGCAGGTTGAGAACAGTGGGCTTATCTTGCTTTTTTTGATTGATATCAGCTGCCTGTTATGAATGACAATGTAAGAATGAATTAAACCAGTTGAGATGTAAATGCGTTGAAACTTGCGAGCAGTAGACTGTAGAAGCTAGAGGCAACACAAAGTCAATGGATACAATGTCAAAAGTTAAAAAATGCCAGCTTGTAAATAAACTAGGCCTTTCCTTTTGAAAAAGCACTACTGTGTCCCCAAAATCATTTTTAAGTGTTAAGTCTAACCTCAACTAGGACAACAGTCTTAATTAAGGCCATTGTAAAGTTACTGATTGTAAATAAATTAATACCATTAACGATATTAAGACCTTATACAAGCATCTTTTACTTATAGAGTATAATGTCTTCAGTCTTACCAGTGACCTTTGGTCCCATTCCTGTTCCTGTTGCAGTCTTCTCCATCCAGTGTAGACTGAGCTCTGACCATACGGGGGCAGCGTCCCTTCCTCTCTCCATTACTATCCCCTCCTCCTCCCCCCTTCCCCTTGCGCTCTGCCTGTGCACCATTCACAATCATCCCGTTTCCTTCTTTTGAAGCACGATGGGAGTTATGGTGGCGATGCCCCCTTTCTCCTCCTCGCACATCATTGGCCTCCTCCTCAGGTGTGCCGGCCTGTTGGTGGAGCCTGTGACCCTTCCCTCCGTCACGGCTGTGGCTTCCCTCCCCTCCCCTCATCTGACCTCCGTTGTGATCTCTGCTCCGGCTGTGATGAGTGTGGTGCCTCCCACCCCTGCTGTCACCTCCATCCCTGCTCTCCCCGTTTCGGTCGTGGTGCCGGTGATGCTTCCTGGAGTGTGTGTGGGAGTTGTCCCCCAGCCCGTCCAGCCTGAGGTCACCGGCCTCCTCCCATCCTCTATCAGAAGGCCTGCTGGTTTTGTCCCCGTCCCTGGCCTCCACCACGAGCGGCCGGTCCAAGTGGGTCTTCATGTCGGGGTGTAGGTGAAGGGCGGAGGACATGCGGAGGCGCTCCTCAGGGTCGAGCTCGTTGAATAAGGCCTCGCTGCTTGCTCTCAAGTTGTGCCTCCTCAGCTGGTTGGTCCTCTGCTCCCACACTGACATGGTCTTTGCTGACCGCTGCTGTTCCTTACTGCACACAGGAATCAAACCCACAGAAAAAAGACCATGAGACAATAAAAGCACCATGCAAACTTTCTCCCCCTACTCTATGCTCTTTTTTGTATGGAGTTTGGTTTAACATCACCATTCACAGTTTCATCCATAGCCAGAACATCTTTGCTAATTTCATAACTTATTACCTAATTCTTGCCATTGATCACATGATGTAGCACAGCAGGCAATAAAAGACCAGACACCAGGTTGTCTATGGATGCCTCAGCACAGATGTTTATCATGGTAAAGCATTCATTTACCATGCTTCAGTATTGTATGGAGATGCAGGTTAAGTTTCAATTACAAAATATGATTTTTTTTTTCAAATCATCATAGATACATCATAGAACCTAAGATGGCGTAGTTTGTCTAATGCTGATGACCCTGCTATTCTGTTGTTGTTACATAATCTGATCAGGGGAGATTTTTACCTTTTTTTGGGTGTTAGACAGTAAGTTGTTCCTCGTATAAACTTGTCATTAATGAATACCCTCTATAAAGACTTGTTTGAGGTTGCCTTGTCAGATAATTCTATTGTCATGTCTTCAACAGATTTGATCCACAGCAATTACCAGGTTTGTGGCATTTATATCATAACAATTCTGGCAGTCATGAAGTGTTTCGGGTATAGTAAAGAGTAAAAGTATCCATAGTAAAGAAGTCATTTCTCAGATCGTCCTCTATACATGACTTACTATCTCTTTGAGATAGTACTCCTCTGATAGTATTTCTCTGATTTCTAGAGGAGAAATCATCTTTACATTTCCTTTGACTTGTTAGAATGACTATGAAGCTGACACAAAACACACTCTTCATGGACTAGAACAGATGCACACAACTGCCCGGAGTGTTGTTTTGCAGAAATGAAAAACTGACAAGTATTTACTTTCTTTGTTGATTTGATATTATAAATATAAAACTATGCACACTCATCTGGCGAAAAATATTAGAGGTAAGTCTTTATAAAAAAAACATCTAATATATCCATCCATCCATCCATCCATCCATCCATCCATCCATCCATCCATCCATCAATTCGAAGTACTCCTCAGGATTGTGAGGGAAGTACTCTAGGTTTGAATTTAAATACTGTTTACAGTATTTAAATCATTACACTGGTTAATGCCCTGAATGATTTTAACAATCAGTTTCAAACTTTTTATGTTGTACCTATTAAACAAGAGTCTAAACAATAAAGACAAATGACGTAGTTTGATGATGTTGCGAAGTAGCCTGGGATAATGGGATTGGTTTATTTCATTGTTAAATAGCAACCATTACAGATGCAAATCCATCTGACCGACTCAGATAATGTGCTTGTATTTATCAAAGGTTTATTGATGTTACACTAAGTCACATTTGCAGTTTCTTTACTCACTCTGATGATTCATTTGGTTTCTCTGTCACCATGAGAGAGACCAAGCAAACCTAAAGTAAAACTAGAAATTTCTCTGTGTTTGAACGTTACTGGAAACATTTTGAATAATGAATACAACTTAACAAAATATATAATATAGATCTAGCCTTTTTTAGACTTTTTAATGCAGAAATGTTTTATATTATACCTTTGAGGCAAAAAAGCAGAAGATCAATTTTATCTGCAGTTCGATGCAACAACAAACAAATCTACTGAGCATAAATATCATGTAACGGGGCTGTGGAAATGACAGTAGGCCAAAGAAAGCATCACTCAGTCACCATGTGAAATCCACCTGTAAAGAACAAGCCAGGCTGTTCAGTTTGTTTTTTCTTTTATCTCGTAGCGTAAAACTATTTTGTACCACATCTTTTTTAAATTGTTTTGGTTTCGCAGCAGCAATCAGAAGTTAAAGCTGTCTGACAAGCAACAAACTTCACTAATCAGGCATGAAAGTAAACTTAAACAGATGCTCTTACGAAAGTTTGTTCGACTCAAGTCATGTGTGAGTTAAGCAGGCAGGGAAAATGTGTTGTGGATGATTCCTGACATGTATCTTCTTTGAGAAGAACAATGAGCTGCTTCCTGAGTTGAGAAGAACATGGTAAGAGATCACACTGAGTGAAATGAGATTTTTGAACATGGGGTTCTGAACAGGAGTAAAAAGAATCCAAAAACACAATCAAAAATCCTTTGATGCGTTTGTATTTTCATCTATCATGTATGAAGCGTTGCAAACAGCTTCTGTTTCGGCTCAGTATGATTTATTTACATGGTGCTTTATGGGTTAGTTATGTTTGTTCCATCTGGTCATCTGTACCTCAAGATTCGTCGGGTGGGAGAGGAGTAGACAATATAACTCCTAAAAGACAGACAGACAGACACAGACAGACAGAAAACACAGAGGACACAGGACAGGTGTCCACAGACAGGTGAGCAGCAGACAAACAAGTGTTCATATTTTTATGGAAAGGAAAGTGAGAGATGTAAAATGAGGAGTGTTACTTAGAGATCTATTAACAAAGCACATGCAAACGCTTCAAAACACACAAGGAAGGCAAAGAAATTACGATCAGCTCCAGTTTTAAATGTCTTATTTCAAAGAGATGAGCTGTTAATTGAGCATCCTGGCACTTCAACAGATTGAGACAACAAATCACTGGGCAGGGCAACAAACTTACAGCTATTATGTGTTATTTTGGCTCATAGTGTATTTTATAGTAATGTCCTGGGGTCTACATTAACAAACAGACTGAAACTGTCAAACTGCCTGCAGTGATGGCAACGCTCAGAGAAATTAAACATTTATACACAAATTATTCACATCAGAGAGCCCAGAGCGGAAGATGGATGACTGTAGGCGCCAGTACAGGAGAACTACAGCCATAAACAGAGCACACACTGGCTGGTGCAGGCCAGAGGGAGGCATAACTGTGTTTATGTACCAGCAGTTTACACTTAAAATTACACTCACACTGGCCTCATAGCTTCAAATGTGCTATGAGTTGGTGCTGTTTATAGGTAATTGCGTTTTTCTGCTCTGTGAGGCACTTTGTGATTACTTGATTTTTTTTTTATAACGGTCATAAATACATTTCACTTTACCAGCAATGAAGACATGATACACTGCAATTTAACCTTACGGAGGCCCAGAGGAGAAGAGGAGAGGAAAAGAGAGGAAAGGTAACAAGGATGAAGTCCAGAAGAAGAGAAAAAAGAGGAGTAGAGAAGGGAAGAAGACACAAGAGGGCAAAAGAAATGAGGAGGGGAGAGGAGAGGGAAAGAAATAGGACAAAAGGATGGAGAGAAAACAGGGGAATAGGGAGTAAAAAAAAGAGACCAGGTATGAAAGGAGGAAGTATGAAAGAGAAGAAGAAAACAGACAAGAGAAAAGGGCGAGAAAGGAGAGATAAAGAAATGAGATGACCAAGGCAAAGAAAACAAAGTGAAGAGCAGAGCGGAGAAGACAAAAAGAGGAGAGAGGAGAAGAGCAACAAAGGAAAGGAAAGGAGAGGAGGAGAATATTGTAACAGAGAATGATAACTCACGGTGACTGAATGCTGTTGATGGACGACCTGCGAGAGAGTGCATCTCGATTTTGCTTTACAAAACTGTACATGCAGAACAAAAACAAAGGAAAAAATGAGACACAAATCTGAAGGGGACAGGAGGACAGTCAGTCTGTCTGTCCACCTGTCCCCTCCTGCCGTACAGTAAAGCACTAATCTGAAACTACTCCAATAACACAACTGCAACAAAAGTGTTCTTTAGCACATTTTTTCATGAAAAAAAAGGAACTGAAAACAGGAGTTTCATTCCAAAATAAGAAAGGCAGAACTTTTATCAATTGAAATGATCTTTTAGTAGTAAAAAGTCAGTAATGAGAGTTTTCAGTGTATTTAAATTGTGACTATTTTTTCGTAAAAGGTTGTGGTCATTTTGTAATGAAACCCTGTGTTTCTATAAAACAGCACAGCTAAAATAAGGTTCAAATAAAAGCATTATTTACCACGATGTTCAAAGTACAAATTAAAATATTCCAAGACACTGAAAGTAACACACAGAATCACATAATAACAGCAGTGACAGTGGAGAGGAAAAGACTGGAAAGTTAGCTAACCAGTGATAAACATGGCTGATCATTTTCTACACTCTAATTGACCTATTTCTTTGTGAAAAGGACAGCAATTAAGGAGCGGGTGTGATTTAAAGATTACCACTGTGTGGACTAAATAGAGGGCTGCCACACAAAGGGGCTGCATGGCATTATGTGACACACAATCAAACCTAGACAATGTGCATTATTTTGTTTTTCCCATTTAAACAGAACAGATGGGTATCAAAGAGATGAACGTTTTAACCTCCAGTGTTACATATCGCAGCTATTAATCTGTGATAAGGAGGAAAACGCTCCAGTTTTCAGACCAGCTTTCTCTTGACAGACTCTCATAATTTCAGTGCTCATCCAGGCTCTAAAAATAGGCTGAATTTGGAGGCGCAATTAATTTCCACGTTGACACGAGGCCCCAGACCTGTCAATCACAGGCTGGCAGTGGAGAGGGGGTGGGTCAAAAGTTTTAGCATGACAGGAGCTATCTGGGCATATAAAGACATCCCTGTCATTATTATATTAGAGGTGATGGGAACTTCTGACAGTGGAGATAAAGATTTCTTCCTCTCTTCTTTTAAAGGACTCAGAATGTGTCTGCTGTCTCTCTCTTCATCTGTTTCCTCTTTCTTTCCGATAGATGTCCAATAGATAAGTCCAATAGATGAGAAAATAGATGCATATATAGAAAATGTGGTAAAGCAGATGGGGAAAATAGATCTTTTCATTAATTTGGGATATGAGTCTTAATGCAGGTATCTTAACAGATTCTAAAGAAAGACACCGTGTGGAGCGCACATGTACAAAGTGCATGAAAACCATCAGAGACCGTTTCTGTTACGCATAAACGGAGCGCTGCACAATGACGTGCATGCAGGAGGTGAAAGCAGTAACTTTAATGAGTGAGGATTCGAAGTCTCAGTCCAAGGGCTCCTTAAATTTATCAAACTTATGTGCAGATGATCATCAAGTGATGCAACTTGGAATACTTACTCACAAATTATTGCTTGCGCCTCCTACATGCATATTACTGTGCAGCGCTCTGTTTGTGTGAGGCAGGAACAGTGTTGGATGTTCTTGATCACAACTCATAAATAAACTTGGAAACCTCCTTTTGTTTTCTTGAGGCATCAAGTATATGCTGAGTTAATTTGTTTCTTCAAAAAAATTCTATTTTTTTATTTAAAATGTTTTTTATTTTTTCTTTTGTTTATATCTATGTAGGTACACGACTAGAAACACTGTTCTATAGATATTTTGATTGATTGGTTTGCCTGTATATTGAAGTGGAGGGGGCTTATTAGAATTTTTTATTTCCCATCAGGTATAATACAAAATCAGTGAATATTTGTCACATCAATATAATAATCCCTTCTTTGTTAAATTACTGTTACTAGGCCATTTGACTGCACCTTAGTGAAGACAGCCATTTCAAATAATGATTAAGGAACTGTCTATTCTTTCAGTTCTCTCAGGAGAAAATCTGGAGGGCTGCTAACTGAGAGCTGACTTTGATGTTGTGGGGGCATAAGTTAAATTCTTAATGCAGTTCAGTAGCTTGTGCAGATGGAGGACACCTGTTTGAAAAAGTAAAGTGACAATTTGGCAGCTTGTCATCAGGCTACAGATGTTAAATGAATCATTAAAACCTCATATTTCGTTCAGTTAATGTAAATGTTAATTTTTGTCATTTGGGCTCCATAAATTTCACCCTTGTTTGTGGTAATTTTACCTATCTTGAATTGTATTTTGTCACTAAAAAAAGTTAAGATTATTTTAGCTTAAACGAGGACAGGCTTGTGTTGTTGGAGCAATACTTATAAATTAAAAAAAAGAGAAACATTAAGTTGGTGCAAATAAACATGTATTGTTGGATAGAGCTCCCTAATTGCCTCTGCTGTTAAAGGAGGCAGACATGGGGTTGTTATAAACCAGGCAACACCACAGGAGCACTCTCACAGTGGGAGAGGATGAGGACATGAATCAGACACAGTACGCATACACACAGACATTTGAGACTGAGGAAGACGAACATCTACCGGGACAACATGCTAGAAGACAAAAGGAGAACTGTGTCCATCGTGGGTGAACAGAGCCGCAGTCGGGGCAGATGGATGTCTCCATACTTACGCAGCGATTGAGATGTTGGCTGCTGACATCGGACTGACTTCCTTCACCTCCAAAGCCTTCTGCAGGGCAAGCTTCTTATTGGCTGCCTCCTCCTGCTCCTCCTCATCCTTTAGCCAGTGAAAACAAAGACAGAGAAAAAATAAAGCTTAATAGGAATACACTACAATATGTGGATGCCCTGTCGTAGATTGTATAAAAGAAGCAGACAAAGTCCCCAGGTCTGAACATTAAAGTAAATTTTAGTCCCTTTTAGTAAAATATAGATGATAAAGCCAGGTATGTCAGGGCATGACTACCTGGTCACTGACACTTTTAATAAAGTGTTTTTCACCGACCAAACTGAGCATCGTTATTAATATCCCAGTTAATGTGAATTACAGAAGCACCTTGGCAATAAAAGCAAGTAAGCTGGCACTTGCATTAGCTGACAACTTAGCATTTGCTCAGTCTTCTCTATCCACATCTTGCTCCTCCTGAGCTCCACCCTCCTGTCCAAGTACAGCCACTTCTACAAAACCAACATGGGGACGGCTAAAAAGTTTAACTCAACTGTCGGCTTGGTCTACTTCTTTTATACAGACACTGTGACCTGTGCACATGCAGAGCTTTTCTTACATGCTGGTTTGACACGTTTCACTATGAAGAATAAAACAACCCAACAACATTTGTTATATGTTATTAATATGTCCTGAAAAATAACATTGAGACAGTATGACCGAGCCTACCTTAGTGAGCTCCTGTGCATTTGCAAGGTTATCAACAGCGATAGCCAAGAAGACATTCAGAAGGGTGTCTGAACAACAGCAAGACTCAGGAGAAAACACAGATGTGCAGCATGAGTCCTGGAATTAAATATACAACTTTTTTTCCCCACCAAATTAGGAGCAGGGTCTCAAAATTATTGTTTGAGTTGAACTTTCTGTGTGCCTGTTAAAGTCCAACAACAATTTTAGTCATGAGCAGAAAATTTTCACAAGTGCAGTTCAGGGTCTTTTATCTATCAAGTGTATTAAGTGTTCTAAGTGGCAAAAAAAAGGGACTTTTTAGGACAAGACTTCGGAAACTACAATGACTAAAATTTAAGGGTGCCTCTGAGGAAAATAACCTGTTCAGAGCATCCAGAAAATGATGTTCAGACAGAGATATGCATGCACATTGATGACAATGAGAGTAATTTTTAACATTGTGTATGATATTGAAGAAGATACACATTTTCTCCACATAGCTAAGGGTCTGACCATCTTGGCATCAGTGTTCTGTTTGGGTCAATCAAAACCAACAGTTTCTGCAGCAATAAAATAAACTTCAATAGCTTTTAAATATCAGGTATGCAGATAAAAATGCCAATCTTTGTTTTGTTTATTCACTTATTTAAAATCATATCATGTCCTTTGTTTTGTAAAGTACATCTTTTAAAATAGAATTTGATGATCACTGCCATCTTTGGTTTTAAGTCATGAGGATAAAAAGTTGCAAAACAAAGTACACTTAAGATAAAATTTGCTTAAATTTTAACTTATTCCCACTTTTTGATCCTGCTCCTCTAGCCCACTATAGCTCTAGCTATGTGATGTCACGGAGGATACAGTTTCCAAAGAGCGTGAGGACGATGAAGTAGACGGAGGAGAACATGCCGCGCCGAACGCCTCCTTGAGACTCGATCCCGTGGTACATGACTGCGTTCCAGTCCTCGCCAGTCAGAATCTGAGGAAGACGAAACAGTCTGAATGCCTCGCAGACACAGGCGGGTTGCAAAGCACCATGCAAATATCTGAGTGTAGAATTAAATTACTTTACAGAGTGAAGGGTTATGAGCACAGACTAATTGAAGGATTATCAGCGAGAGCATGAGGGAACAGAGGGAACACAGACCAGTCATTCCCTCTAATTAAAATGACTGATTACAATCTTTCTTATTCCATAAAGTCAACATTCTTTCATTTATTCAGACAATGTGAAGTGCACTGAGTGTGTGGCGATGTCAGTCTGCAGGTGTGTGTGTGTGTGTGTTTGGGGGGGGGGTCTTACCTGGAACACAGTGAGGATGGCTGCTGGGAAGGTATCAAAGTTTGTTGTGGGCGTCTCATCTTCAAAGTTAAACCTAAAAGAGTTCAAATTAGAATGACATCATTACAAAGAGAGGAAACAGAGAAAAATAAAGATGTCATCCCAGTCTGATGAATGTATCTGCAGTGTAGTGAAGGATACAAAGGGACGTACACTTATTTGAAAAAATATGATAAAAATGAAAGAAAATATCAAGACACCACACATTAATAATGTGAGGAACCTGTTGCTGAGCTGTTGAAGGAACACTGCGTGTTTCTGCTCATGAGAAACATGACACAGCACAAAAACATGACACAGCACAAACACACACACACACACACACACACACACACACACACAAACACACTCACTCCTACAGTCACAGTTGCAGCTTTTCTTCCGTTCTCTTCCTGTAACACTTTAGTTGTGGATCAACATGCCCTGATCCCACAACCTCCTCCCACTCACACACAAACATTTGGTACTTCTGTACCTGTGAGGACCTTTGTTGACAAAAAGCATTTCTTAGCTTCTGACTCTGACCTGACAGGTTACTTCAGGCTTATTAAAGCAACACTGAGAAAGGCAGTTGTATATTTATAACTGACTCTGAGTTGTTTCCACAGGGTGCAAAGTTGCTTCTACTAAAAAGGAATTCATTGTTGGTTTTAGCATAAGGCCAGGGTTGATTTTTTTTTATAGTGTTTGTTACCACATTAATGCAATTTATTTTGTTACCTCAAGGTGTTTGTTATTTAAACTGTTTTTATAATGTACTATATAACCTTGCAAGGCGGTTGGACTGCTGGGATCTTAAGTCTGAAATCTTGCAGGTCCATCTTTAAAAGCTCTAACCATTTTCTATGTGTCTGCTTAGAATATGACTGGACCAATCAGCGTCCTTTGTGGAGAACGAGATGGGAGCTATGGCCGTGGTTACTCACTGAAAAAGTCCCTTATCATAAGGAGAACGGACAAGAGAGGCCGAAGTGATTCACTGAAATGTAAAGCTGTAAATAAATGAGGACATTGCATGATGTGTGAATACATACAACAAGTGTGGAAACACAGAGAACACACAGTGAACTTATGATGGAAGAGCCATAGGGACAATCATTATGTTGTTTTGCAGTCCCAAGACCCTATACAAATAAGTCAGAAGACAGCCAAAGCACATGACAGTTTGTATGAATCAACTCTCTCCAGTGATGGCTGTATATGTATGTGTGTGTGTGTGTGTGTGTGTGTGTGTGTGTGTGTGTGTGTAATGTGCTCAGAGCTGACAGTGTCTCTGATCAT
>JAQMCX010000026.1:559722-682743 GCA_029814765.1 Acanthurus leucopareius
ATAAGTCAGAAGACAGCCAAAGCACATGACAGTTTGTATGAATCAACTCTCTCCAGTGATGGCTGTATATGTTTGTGTGTGTGTGTGTGTGTGTGTGTGTGTGTGTGTGTGTGTGTGTAATGTGCTCAGAGCTGACAGTGTCTCTGATCATCAAGCAAGCTCAATACTGCTGGATTAAAGTTTAGTGCTCGTCTAGAGAAAACTCAGACGCATCATGCTGATGGAATCAAATAAAAGGTCATGGTAAAACCCATGATGCTGCTGTACATACAAGTCTTTCACAGACATCTCTGTAAGAAGAGTAAGGAGGAAGACCCCCCCCCACACACACACACACAAACGCACACGCACACACATTTACAACACAAACACATTTCAGGTGGAGACCTTATCCTGCTTTACCTTAAGCCCTGCATGCCCCGTCATTACCTACAAAACAGGTGTGCTCACTTTCATCTCTACTTCTCTATAAAGTGGTTTAGTGGTTGGTTTAATCTGCTAAACTGTTATGTTGTTTGAAGCCTGTTCGTTTATTTGCTCGTGTTTCTTGGCCCTTGTTGCTGTGTTCCCAGGCTTTCAAAAACTAAAACCCCCCATCAGTCCTCACAAAGACAGAAGTACAACACTGCTGTGAGAGTGTATTGTTCAGATTCCTTCACAGCTTCAGATGAAGACACAGATGAGGGGAGTTGTCCTGTTTGGATAATGGATGAGACAGAAGGAGAGAGAGAGAAACATGCAGCAGTGGGAGACACTGGTCCCCAGGGAGCCACTGGATCCAACTTTCAAGTCCAAAACACACTGCCTCTGCTGCTCAGGGCTGCACCATATGACATGTGTCATACTCACTGAAAGGAGGCACTGCATCAGCGCACGTCACCAAATCCATGGGGCATATTAGCTGTGTAATATCAAAGAAATGCAGGAAATCTAAAGTGATGCCTAGATTCACAAATTTTCTCTAGGACTTGATTCTTGCCTGAAGAGCTGATATCTGCTCACCAGGAGAGGTCTTTTAAAAAGATACTGCTGTGAAATTGAGACTGTTGGTTCTCAATCTGGGTATTTGAGTTTCTCCTTGTCTGATGGGGAGACAACAGAAAAAGACATGATATCAGCTGATAAGGGGAGAAATCAAGGCAGACTGGAGATGCCAGACAGAAGAGTGAGTCTAAATTTCTTTTTTCTTTTTTTGGGAGATCAAATCTCTAAGCTACAGATGTGTCTATACACATATAATGACACAGACACAAGTCTTTTTGACACACATTCTACAGATCCGGTATGTTTTGGGCTCAATAAAACAGCAATCCTAAAAGGAAAGTTAAACAAACTGGGGAAGAGACAACAACATGGAAAACAGAGTACAAGTGGACAAATGATTGAATGAATGAAGGAACACAATGTTACTGCCATCCTTTTCATCTGTTTTCTGATAAAAGCTGCTTTTAAACACCTCTTTAACTGCTCAAGTATTAGATGATAAATACAAGATTACAAATGTCAATAGTGAATTAGATCCAGATTCAGCTATCTGAACTCAGCACTGGAGTCTTTTTTTACATCTGATTCTTGCACAATGTCAACTGAATTGGGTTGGAAAATTGTGTGTCTGCCCTTTCACACATGCAGCCCATAACAGAGGACTGTCCCAGTCAGTCTTGTTTTTGAGTATGAAACACTCTGATGGGTTAAAACAGGGGGGCGGAGCATGACTGCAGCTTGACCTACACGTCAGCAGCGAGACTATCAATTTTACCACAACAATAGCAGATGTCTATAAAAATCAAAGTTAGCAGTGCATGCGTGGAAGGGTCTGAGCTGGGTTTAGATTAAACTGAAACACTTTAAGCTTGATACAATTACATTCACCCAGATGTACAGCTGCAGATTTACTTTGAACTAACCTATGATTTTTCCTTTAAACTTGGCAGTAGGGTCCACCTTAAAATCATCACTACTTTCACACATGCACAATATCTACACAAAGGATGTAAAACTCTTCAGAAAGCAAACAAATAACCCAACACACCTGCCGAAACCTGAATCCATGGTCTTAAAACTGAAGAAGAAAATGAGAGAATGACACAGAGATGTGTGATGATGGATTAGCCGTGCAACTACAAATAACCTGCACCACTGATCATTCATCATTTTAAGTGTCTGTTTTTCAAATGAAAGGGGGCATAAGCAAGAAAAAATAAGGGTTGGATAGAAAAAGGAAACATTAAAGAGTTTTCAAGGTCTGTCAAGCAATTAAAAAAATTAACCCAATTAATTATATGGATTGTGATTTGTTAATCGAAATTAATCGGATACATAATCTTTCTCAGGTAGATTTATTCAGTCTGAACGTCTGAGTGTTGTTTGAGAAGACCAGCTTCTCATAAAGGGTCGTGTTTGGTTTGACCTTTACCTTGTTGTTAATTGCTTCGCATCATGACATTTCAGGCTTGAAGTACTCCAGTGGTACTTCCTTCATGTTTACAAAGCTACCGTGGAAGGTTGAATGTTCAGTGACACATGAGGTCAGGTGCATCATAGAATGCAAGAAACTGAGTCAATCTGCTGGGGGAGGGGTTAAAAATAATCAATTAATTGAAACTGATACATTATTTTGACAACTCTTGAAATAAGCTGAGATGCCCATCCTTTGATATAAATTTGTCAAGGTTTTGAACAACAGCTCCAGAGAAAAATATTCGCATACAGTTGACATGGAATATGCATGCAAGATTTTATGACTTATACAGTTCAGTTGAATGTGTCTGTGGGATATTCTTTTGTCATGGTTTGGGTTGCTTTAATATTGCTATAATAATGCTTTAATAACAGACATGTGTATGCTTTTCTACAATGTTACTGTATGTCTTCTGTGAAATGTCCTTTGCTGTTTCAACATTATGCCATGGTGTTCAAGTCAAGGTCCGTAAAGTGCAGTTGTCTCAATTTGACTTATATCAACCTGTACCTCAGCCCTCTTCAAGATAAAATGGAACACTGAATGTGAACCAGACTCTATCAATCAATGTCAGGCTCCACATCCTAGCAGCCAGGTACCAAACCTTTGTACAAAACCTTCCAAGACCAGTAGAGGCTGTAATAGTAACACACCAATACCCACAGCCTTTGAATGACATGTTTAACCATCACATGTGGCTATAACATTCAGGTGTCCACATACTTTTGGTATCAAATCACTGAAAAACCCAATACTGGTTCATAACATCGATCAGCTCATACCGGTTTGGCTCTAATATGAACTGTACATTTATAAGAGAGGTGGGGGGTAGGCAGGGGTGAGGGTAAAGAGAGGGGGGAGGGGAACATAATTCAATAAGCCTTTTCTCCCTTGGTATGCCATCATCTCTCTCTCCCTCCATGCTTCCCTCCTCCTACTTTTGTCCCTCTCTGTCTCATTACAGCATCCTCCAGCATCCACCTCTCCACCCATTATTCATCCCTCCATCACTTTCTCCATTTCGCCTCAGCCACTCCCTCTTTCCTCCCCTTCTTTCTGTCCTTCCTGGCTGTTCATCCTCTCCTCCTCTCTCTGCCACACTTTTCCCTCCATCCTCTCCTCCTTCCTTGAGGATTAGCGAGCCCAGTGCAGGGAGCAGCGGCGGCAACGGCGGCGGCAGTGGTGGTGGCAGTTTGTGTGCGTCGACCTCTGTTTACTCTGATAATAGGGATTGGGAGCGTGCTGTTTGGCTTTCAATCCACATCCACTGGGACTTCATTAAATCAATCCTGGAAACAAGAGTCATGTGAGGCCAATCTCACCGCATGCTCATGCCCGAACACTTCCCATATCTGCTCCCTCAGACAATCGCAGCAGGCTTGCATTGTGTAGGTGAATGGAACACACATCCCAACATGAATGCATGTATTACTGGATTACAGATAACGCATGTAGGATACTGAAAAAAAAAAAAAGAGACTGTGACATGAATCAGGACACACACGGCACTGCGAGGTCTCATAAGAAGTCAAGAAATTAAACTGGCTTTTTAATGCATGAGAAAGGGCCAGCGTACAGGGAAGCAGCCTATTTCAACACCAAAGGTGCAACTAATCAGTCTCTCCTGAATTTCTTTGATTATAATAACCAAAATTGGTTTGAAAGTGAAGCAGAGTTTCCCAAATTTTTAATGAGATTTTTGAAATAATTTTGTGAACACTTTGCAATAAATTTTGTTAATGTTTGAAACTGTAAGTAATTGAAAATCAATCAGCCTAAGATTCGAAGTATTTCTGCTATTTTTTGAATTAGTGTTTTGAAATTAATTGACTTTATAAAAGTAACTACAGTCCTTCCTTCCTATCATGATACATAGAGTTGATAACAAGCTCCATAAACCCAATAATTAGCTTTAGTTGGTAAATTAGAGTGAGTTTGAATATGTAACCTTTAAAAATGATAAACTGGAGAAAGTCAGTAACAGTGATTCATAGCTTGAGGGGACGCGATGCTTGAAGGGACAAATTTCATCGAAGAAAGATCACACTCATCATGCCAGACTTGATATTTACTTGACTCTGGCTCGTAAAAGTGGTTTTATATTAGGTTATTTAAATCTTTCTTGATATGCTCCAGTCAGACCAGTTACAAAGTAGGACATTCATATCTGCTGCATTTTAGTGGTCATCAGCTACTCCCAAAAAATAATTAACTAGTTGAAAAAAGGGGGTGATATGTTTTTTCACCCAATTACAATTGGAAACTCTTATTAAAATTGTCTAAAATGCAACTAGTGAAGGGTCAGCTAATGTACTTGGGACCAACTTTGGGGTAGGTAGAGTAGCAGAGTTCTAATCTGACTGTGAGAGACTGTTTACAAATGGGCTGCAATCTGATTGGACTAAACTCCCAGCAAGCTTGTCTGAGCAGGAGAAGCTGTTTAACTGCAACAACAATGCAACTGCTTTCCAGCATAAAAAGCACGAGGCTCCCCTCCTCAAAATAACTGAGTTTCTGAGTGTCCCATAATGCACAGTGTTTAGGTCATGTGAAAACTATCTCAACAATACCCACAGCGCCCCCAGCTGAATATCTACTGTAGATGCCTTACTATGCTTATTTGACTGCATTGTGCCTTAATTACAGGTGAACATTTGGTCAGTGTGCTGACTGGTGGATTTGTAAGTTGACAGAATAGTCAGTTAGTCAATGGATGGACTTTTCTTCGAAACCCCTGTTGTGATGTGACAAATTGTGAGGATTAGGCACAGAAAAAAAGACAGCAGACCAGAGCTGCAAACACTACAGGTGCTGAAGCTGTGTTATTCACAACACAATGATTTGAAGTGACTGACAAAGTCTAATTAAGAAGCTGTACAGTCAGTGAGCCTGTTTGCTGAGGAAAGCCTCAGCTGAAAATAAAAAAAAGCTATCCCTCCTGTGTCCTAAGTCTGAGTTAGTCAGCAGAGATGGGCTGCACCTTTAAAACTGAAGGCCACAAAGCAACAAGCAGAAAAATGTATTATACCATTACAGTAAATCCTGCAGCTTATCGCATTTTTTTCCCCCAGCAGTGATGTCCTGTGAGTCTCAGCAGGGGGACGCTCCTCTGCCTCAAGCTGTTTATCTTTCAATTCTCACAATTTAACCAGAAGATTACTTTTGCTGTTTTGAAAGCAGGAACATAATCTCTGAGCCAAAAATAAAAGTTGGAATGTTACAAAGCATCTCTTCCTCTTAACGGAACATTTGATCTTTTATTTGGGGTTCAAAGCTTTTTTTTCATTCAACAATTGAAATCATCTTCTCTGAGAATGGTTTTGTTTTCTATAATCCAATTGCAATCTTCTGAAACAAAAAGCGACATTATCCTCTAGTACAAGAGGAGTAGAGTGTCTTTTCTTAACTTACCCATGTGTCTTTTCTTGGAAAAAATGAAAAATCTGAAATTATTTGACACACTCGGGCTCATTTTCAGTCTTTAAGGGGAACATGAAGGCTGAATGTTAGTACAGACATTATTCGTATAGAACAGTGTGCTCGGCCTGATGTGCTCGGCTGGCTGGACGTCAGACTCATCTCACACTTGTCCATCACCAGAGACTAATGCGATGCTAATAATGGCGCAGGCTGTTGTAAGGCTGGGTGCCATGGCAACAGTCTACTGCTTCAAAGCCATCCTGTTGTGTTGTGGTGGTGTTTGTGAAGGCCATCAGTCTGAGGGGACGTGACTTCATGTGAAAGTGGCGTTAGACCTGAGAGTGTTCACCACCTGACACAGCCGTGGCAATATGAAACATCACGCACTGGTGGCTGCACAATGCAAACATCTGAGGTCAATGTTGTCAATAAAGACTCGTTCCTACCCAGAGTGACTCATAGGTCACGGCTATACACGAACTATATATGTAGACACATTAACCATCTCAAAAACTTTCGTCAACCAACTTAAAACTTCAAAAGTTTGTTTTCATTACTGTCTAAAATAAAGAAATTTGATCTAAAACTAACTTTGAAGTAGATTGTAGATACTCTGCATATTTACTGCAGCTCAAACAAAATACTAAACAATGAAAAAATATTGTCATAAATAAATGAATATTAAAGCCAGGGACTGGCAAACAAAACTCCTTAACAAAGAGGGCTTGACTAATAAAAAAAAGATTTTCAATTCAATTAGATCTTTTTTTGAACAATTCAACATCATTCATCTGAGGTCCATCTTTTCATATCTGCCTTTTTCAGTTAATGTCAGACAGGGTCAGACATTAACATCTGACAGAGTTTCAGCAGCAGGCTGCATGGTGTGTTCAGTGCATCCGGAAAACTGTGAAATCTACATTACTTCAATGGCAAATACATGGTGCATTCAAGTGCACCTTATAAATTCAGAAGTCTATGTTAAAATGTCCATGAAGATTGTTTGAAACGGCAAAGTTTCTAATTATCTTTGTTTTCCTCAGTTAAAACACACTGGCCTCCATTGGTCACCGGAGTCAATCAAGGAGCAGCACAGGAATTATGTGAGCCGATGTTTTTTGATCCATAGTTTGGATTAAAATTTAGGATATCTCAGATATGATCTCTACCACATCTGTTCTGACCATTCTAGTTTTATCCCTTGTCTTGAGTGTCTTGAGTTACTTTCTCAGTTCTGTCCATCATTTCTATGAGCAGTAATTACATTGCACTCATTGTGTTAAATGCTTAAATCTGGAACTTATCTCATCAGTCTGTCGGGCACAGAAACACTGGCTGAGAGACAATCAGACAAAGCAAATAAACTAACAGCTTAGCAAAACTTATTTTTGAGAAAAGAATACAAAATCATGAGAAAACAAAGGCAAACTGTAAAATTAACTGCCAAACATCCATTAAAGCTAACAGCTCAACCTCCTGTTTCAGACAAACTGCATAGCTGCATTAACTGTAGTTTTGTAAACAGTTTTCCTCTCCAATAAGGGATTATTGGCACCATTTTGGGTGCACTCACTTTTTATTTTTACATAAAAACAAAGCAGTTTTTCTAGTATTTCTTGTTGCCATTTTGCCATATCTCTGCATATCTGTTGTGTATGTAATGTTTTCATAACCAACAGAGGAAATAAGACCAACACTGCAATAACCCAAATTATCCATAAGGGGTTTCAAAAATTAATGATCTTTTTTCTGGTTCACGTAAAGCAAAACTGAAAATGTAACTTAAGGATTTAAGTGAACTACGATACACCAATAAAAATATAATAAGTTTTATTTTAGGAGGAGTAACACCGGTGTTTAAAGGTGCATTGTAAAGGATTTAAGAATTTCTACAGGTGGAGTAGGGCAGAAATGGAATATAATATTCACAAATATATTTTGATTAGTGTATTATCATCTGAAATAACAACTATTGCATTTTCATTAGCATATAATGAATTTTTTATATCTTCAGGGGAGCTGGTCCTCTCAGAGTATGCTAGTTGCACAGCAATGTTTCTACAGGAGCCCAGAATGGACAAACTAAAAAGGGGCTCTAAAGAGAGCTTTACGCATCTTTCACAAGTATAGATGGTGGGTGTGTGAGCAGAGGGATAGCAGAGTGTGGTCAAATCTGCAACTCCACCACTTCATGGCACTAAATCCTACACACTGGACCCCCGCGGACTGTAAAAACATATGATAGAATGTAAAAAGTTAAAATTAGTTTCGGAGACAACCTGCCTGACTAAAGCACCGTCTGTCTGGAGTGAGGTGACGTACGAAGAAATAGAGAGCAAATGTGTGTGTATGAGCTTATCCGGACGAGGCTCGATGCCAGGCCTTTGATTAACTGCAGACGGCCCAGAATCATGAGGTGTTCCTGTCATTACAAGACATGCAGCTCCTGCTGAGAGTGATATCAAAGAGCTGCAGTGGATGCTGCTGCTCTGCCAGCTACCTGCTGAGTCAACACGTCTGTTACCAGAGCCACACCGGGCCAGGGATCACACACACAGAGGAGGGTCAGATGGACAAACGGAGAGAGGAGAAAGGGAAAGGATGTGTGTGCACATGTTGAACTGTGGACGGAGGTGAAGAGAAGAAAGAGCAATCAGAGTGTAGGACGGACTTAAGAGACCACTCACTGTCCTCCGAAGAGCTGCATGCCCAGCAGAGCGAAGACCACGATAAAGAGGAAGAGAAGGAAGAGCAAGCTGATGATGGACTTCATTGAATTGAGGAGGGAGACCACGAGGTTCCTCAACGAGTTCCAATATCTGAGAGGAAGCAGCAAACACAGAAAAATAACTTTTTTGCCATTAAAACTGCTGACAAACAGGCAGCGACAAACAAACAGATTCAGACAAACAATACTTGAAAATAGACAGAGACAGAAACAACTGAAACAGAGGAGGGAAGAGAGGAACAAATGGCAATATGAGCTGTAAGTGGCATAAAACAAATAAATGTGTCGAGGTCTGCAGCTGCCAGGTTCAGTGAATCACAAGATTACAGCTAATCTTATGAAATGAAAGGACTGCCAGCAAACCCTTAAAGAACTCTCACCCTCTCTCAGTTCAGAGAGAGAAGAAATAAAAGCGTGAGAAAAAGTTCAGCTTCCTTAAGATTAAAAGAAAAATTTGCCACAGTTTATGCAGATGTCCAATCAGTGATGATGATGAAGGCGGTCATTCCTCAGTTCCTGTTATACTGATTGAGAGAGCTGAGTTCTCCTGCTCATGGAGCTGTGCAGGCAGTGTCTGCATGTACATTACATTATATATACATTTGCCGTGAGCTTCTGTCACCTACTGAGTGGCAGGGCGCCCCCTGCCTATCCAAGATCAAACAGCCTGATATCCTTCCTTAACCCCAACAACAACAACACTGATGTCATAAAAAAAACAGACTTTGCAGCTTGAGAATGCAGCTTTCTAGGTCAATATAGCATCAACTGTGGAATTTACTGCTTCAAATAACTACATTTACCATCAACATTGATTTGACATTATTTGATTTGACATCCTTAATAATATGAGTGTCCCTTTTCCCCTTTAAAATCTCATATTTCAAGAGTTGAATGTTTTATTGGCTGCAGTTTCAGGTGTGTATTTTGTATTGAACTCACTTTGTGACTTTGAATATCCTGAGCAGTCGCAGGGCTCTCAACACACTGATACCAAACGATGCTCCGGGTTTAATCATGTCCCAGATCACCTCACAAATACTTCCCACAATCACCTAAAGAGTAGAGAATAAAGGTTATCACCTGCTGAATTCGGTTCTGTTTCAATACACCAAACAAGGTTGGTTGACTGTTTAAAAACACAAACAGAAGTGGCACTGCTAGTTTGTGTTATTTTATCTATTTATAAGGTAGAGTTGACTGTAACTTACCCCAAAGTCAAAGCAGTTAAAAGAGGAGTGGAAATAATTCCTCACTCCGAGGCCGTACATCTTCAGGGTCATCTCCGTCAGAAACAAACCCAGGAACACAAACTCTGCTGTGTCTGTTTTCATCACGAACAGAGTAACAAAACCAAGAGAAACTAGTTTTACATCACATCAGAATTGATCAGTGTGTAGGAATATGAGTGTGTGTTTGTGGGACTTACAGAGGGCCCTTGTCAACCACTCAGGCTGGTCGTAGTGGACTATGGCCACACACAGAGTATTGAGGCCGACCACACACAGAACGATCCAGTAGAAGCTCTGAGCTTTCACCATGCGGCGGATGAAGAAGCGGATCCTCTTCTCTTTACGGCGGAAGTAGGAGGAGCTGTCCATCTTACTGCTGCTCTTCACACTGGCCCGACCAAAAGGAGAGCCCGGAGGAGCTGAAAGTGATGATGAAGGGAGGTGAGAGAGGATATGACTGAGTGTGTCACTGGTTAAATATTTGACAGGGATTCACAGTTTTTCACACTGAATCACTGTGTGTTTTTCCTGTCTTCTTCCTGTTACTGTGAAGAGCAGTACCCCCATCCTCACCCAACTCACTGAGGACATAATAATAACATTCATTACAATGGTTACGCCTGTGCATTTGTCCAGGTTAAAACAGGTGGTGGTAATCACTGGAGTGAATGATGCTGTGGGTGTGGGTGTTAGCTGGTCGAGGAGCACCAACAGACTGCTCCAATGTGTCATGTGCTGATTTTTGCTTAACTATACTTTAATTAAGCACCAGCCTGAAAAACAGGGATTCACTGCCCTCTGTTGTTGATGGTTTTTAAAGAAGGCAGCACCTCCTGTGAAACCTAGCAGAGATTTAACAGTGTCATGGCCGAACCCCGGAGCATATCAATGCAGCAAGGGGAGAAGTTATGTCAGCAAAAATAAGATGCTCAGCTGGGGTTCATTTGCAGAGAGTTGTATGCCTCTCTCATGTCTGTATGTCATGTTTAAATATGAAGCCAATACTCAGGCTTTGAGTATATAGCTAAACTAATTATTTAGCTTCACTCAAAGACTGAAAACAGCAGAGAACAAATAAACTTAGTCTGTCCAAAGGAAAACAAATAGCTTAACATCTCTGTAAACTAATTGCATATTGTATTTTGTTTAATAAAATCCATAGGAAAAATAGGAGACTTCCTGTCTTCCCTATGGCCCAAAAAATCATTCCAGTATGCCACCCCCTGTTACTCCACAGAACTCTGTTAAACCAGTGTGAGTTGGGAATAATTTATGTTTTTTTGTTTTTGTTTTTGTTTGATTTAAAACCAGTTATTTATTCACAACTGCTTGTAGAATGTATTATGAAGCTCCCTATTGGTTGTTATTTGGAGTGCTGTATATCATTTTTATTTAGGGCTGTTGTCCCAAATTGGTGTTTTGGAGCTTTTTGCTTTACTCAAATGAACACTTTTGTCAAGGATTTCAGTTGAGCCTCTAGTTATAGAAACTCCATGAGTTTGCATTACAATTGCACTGATACCCAGTTACAGATAGTCAGAGCTCAAGGACCACAGGGTACATTTAATAGAAATGTACCTGTATTTTTAGCTAATTCTTTGATGTCACATACATTCTTACTCAGTACAAATTAGTGAAACTAGTCTTCTACTCCTAACCCATCACTGAGGAGGAGAGGGCCACTGTACGGCTCCTGGGGGGCCATATAATAAGCATTTTTGATGCTGGGGGAGAACCAGAGCCTGTGGAGAATGCCAATGCGAACAGCACACAGAAAAGTTCTGTTGCAGCCAGGAATCAAACTCAGGACCTGCTAGCTGTGAGCTGATAGTGTTTATGGTTGGGTAGGGATCCATTTCACTTCACATCTGCTAACAAGCACTGAAAGAGTTTTACTGATAAAAGTAACAATACCTAACCCAAGGGACAGAAATAAAAGCATAAAATCACCTAAAAACTCCTCAGATATTCCTCAGATATTCCTCGCAGCCGCTCATTAAAAAATGTGAACTAAATACATTTGCTCTGTTCAGCAGAACTGCAGGCATCATGTGTGATACGAGTGAGATAAGAGACAGCGCATCAATTCCCTTGGCATTTCCTTTTATAGAAAACAGTAAGGAGCTGAGATCAAAACTAAAAATAGTGAAGGCAACAAAGTGTTTACAATTACCACGCTTCTGCTCATTTCTAATCCATAGACAAGCAATTACATGTTGTCTTTGTGTGGAACCATGAAGTCCATTAATATTAAAAAGTCTCATTCTAATGTGCTGCAGGTGATTCTCTTGCTATTTTAATTTAACAGTCTAATTAGAAAAGTTAATTATACCTCTTCTCCCTCAAGGTGATATGCTTCTACAGCCAGGAGAAAGAGCTTGAGGTCTCCAGACCCAGATGGAACTGAATCTGCCTCTGTGACACACACTATGTCTGTGTGATGGACCTGACAAAAAGCTTTATACCGTTTGGGTGACATGACACACTAATCTGTTAAATGGAAACCAGAGAGTCGGAAGACATGGGCGAGTTCATTGTAGGAGATGGGCATTTATGGTGGCTTTTACTGTAAAGGTCAACTCTGTAAATGGTGGACATATGAAGGTCAGAGGTGATCCACTGGTGACTGTGGATGAACAGATTTTAGACTTACCTACAGAGGAGATGTCTGCGAAAGGATCCTCGCCCTCCTCTGCACTGATCAGGTCATTTTTACCTTTCTTGACTTTGCCTCGTTTCAGGACTGTGAAGGAAGAAACAAGAAGAAAGGAAAAATAATCATACATGAGTATATATATTATATTATATCGAAATATAACATAGTAACCAGGATATAGTGCTGAGGCTTTTCTGTCATGTTAAACCTTGTTAACATGAATTTGTAAGAGAAGAAGTCAATTATAGCAAGAAAACAGGTATTTTTAAACTACATTTCAATGGAACTACTCACATCCCATTATATACATGTTCATGTGTTTGTGTGTGTGTGTGTGTGTGTGTGTGCCTGTAAAACGGAGGGGTGAGCTAATTGCTCTGCTATGAATAGCAAGCATCAATCATGTTTTCATTCGGAGATTTTCTGCCTTCCTGCTTGGAGTCAGCCTTGGAATGAAAAACTGCCAACGCAACATGAATGCGATCGTCACATGACCAGCTCCCTCTCACCGCAGCAGTGGGCTCGTTCTCAAGATCTACAACCTTTTTATCACCACTTGAAAAAGCTGCTGGGAGGCAGAGGCAGGCAGCTAAATGAGAGTTTCTGAGACTGAGCGACATGTTAACAATCGCTTTTTTACGAACAGCTTTCGTCTCTAATTTATTGCTCGAAAATCTTGTTGTTGCTAAAACAAGTGAAACAATCTAACAGTGAAGCAAGAAAATCTTGACTTTTTTTCTATTGAGACAAAATGTTTTAAGAATTGTCATTATTTAAAGCTCTGTGTGTTGAAACAAGAAAAAACACAGCAGGTAACAGCACTGGAATTGAAATATTGTCTTAGGATTGAAATAAGGGAAAATAAAAAATTGGTGCAATTTAAGGTGATTAAACTATAATGACTCACCTAAGCAATAAACATGACATGTTAAAAATATGATTTTTGAATTGACGAGGATATAATCTTAAAAATTCAAAGATCCAAAAATTCAAACATTTAATTTATTTGTACTATAGCCCTTATATTTGAGGCAGTACCAAAAGACAGAAAAGTGCTTTTCAAAGGTTTTTCTAAATCATATTTAAAGTGTGTTGACAAAATATAGAGAGACTGTTGTTGACCATTTTTTCTCTGAATAAAAAGTCCAGCCTACAAGATGATTTCCTGTCTCCACAGACAGGTAAGACTTGGAAAATTGTATCCGAACAAATAATTTTGAAACTGCCTCTTCCAAGTTAGTCAGCCATGATTGACACTTTGCTCCACTTCTCAAAGCTGTCATTCATCTGACAAAGACCAACTCCACATTTTCTGCTCCAACAACGTCACAGTGGTTTCCTTTCAGCTCTGGACTCACATGTCTTAATCCCTGATATGTGACTAATTGAGAAAATAAGGCATCTGGGTGCTGTCACTTTACTGGAATCATCAGCATGGATGAGTTTCCAGTGTGTGTCCGTCTATGAGCCGTGCATTTCCATGGGTGTGTGAGTGTGTGTGTGAGTTGGAGAGCATGCTATAGTGAATTTACTTTAACAAAGTCAATCAGACTTAAGCTGTAAATCCCAATAATTAACTCTTGCCTTCACCCAGGACCTAATGGACTTACATCATGAGTGAGAGAGAGAGAGAAAGAGTGTGTGTGTGTCAGAGAGAGAGAGAGAGAGAGAGAGAGAGAGAGAGAGAGAGTGTGTGTGTGTGTGAGAGAGAGAGAGAGAGAGAGAGAGAGAGAGAGAGAGAGAGAGAGAGAGAGGTGGATAACAGTGTACTCCTCTTTGAAATAAGGCAAATGAGTCAATAAGTATAGAGTGGTGACCATGATCACCCCTCTGATTACATGACTGTGTGAATTACCTCACACATATTATACTGTGTATGTTAAACTAAAATCCTCATGCAATTTAAATAAGTGTATATCCACATTGATATCAAATATCTGAATATTTAATCAAAGCTTCATATGTTTCATCTTGTAGTATATCTAGAGGCCAAAGATCTGTAGCTGTACAGTCGGGAGCTGGTATTCTGCCTCTGGCCTTTAAGTCAGCCAATTAAAAAAATATTCAGAAAAATAGTTTGTGTGAGTTGTGTAAGAGGGAAAAAGTGTAGCATGAATTCTGTTTCACGTTTGCACTGTGCATATTATGATGATTAAAGAGTGTAAATTTTCATTGAAAGGTCGACAGATCTCAGATCCTTTGATATACACATGATAAAAACTGGAAGAGTTTTTGAACTCTGAGGTGTTTAAGTTTGCAGATTTTGTGTCAAAGTGAAAAGAAGGCAAGTATGTGCTGTGATTTCTGCAGTGCAATGTAGTTACGGTTGTGTTTTTCAGCAAACTAAGTTCACTATAAATTTAATTGATCTTAGTTAGTTTATGTGTATGAGGCTACAGCCAGGATACTGTTAGCTTATCTTTGCTTTAAAAAAAGTGGAAACAGGAAAACATCTGGCTCAGCTTAGAATTCAAAATGCATCAATATTTTTTACTGTGCCTTTAAGAAAAGGTGTGATTTGTATCTGAAAAGAGTTCATGTATTGCAAAAGTCTTTGTGTTGATCAAGCTAGCTAACTGTGAGTAAACCTGCACTTTAGTTGGCTCTAACATGAGAATTTCCTGCTCGAAAACAACTCCAGATTCATTTCAAACCAGTTTAAATGAACCCAAAAGAATCAAGGCTTGTGTCAGATCAATAATCATATCAAACTAACTGACCAATGTTATAAAATCCATCTATACCTCAAATTTTCCTCATATACTCTTTGGTTATACACTGCATCTGCCTTTTAGAAAACACCTGCATTATTATGGACAAATATCATGTCAGATCATTACATCAGAAATTCAGATAAACTGAAAGTCCACTGCACAGGTAAAACAGAACCTAATCACATTCATTCTGATGAGTTTGAATTGAACTTGGCTTCATGCACAGCACAGTGACGCTGCAAAAAAATCCATTACTGGATGGGAATGATGAATTGTATCTCAGTGTGCCCGGTATACCATTGTCCTCCCGTGGCGATGGACCATGGTAAAGCAGGCAACAGATACTCAGCCCTGTTTTCACCTGGAAGGTTTTGTTTCCTCTTGTACCACGCACCGTCCAGCGGGGACTTCTCCTCTGCAATCTCATCCTCCTCCTCCAGCAACACCTCCTCTGCAGCGGGAGAGGGAGGAAGGAGAGAGGGACTTTCTATCAATTTGTCATGTTTTTCTAACACAACAAACACATACACATGCCAGCTCTCACACTGTTTCAGAGATGAGTCTAACCTGCTTTGCAGATCCACTCCAAGTATCCGGTGAGCTCTCTCTCGATCTGCTGCTGCCTCCGAAGCTTCAGGAACTCCTGCCTCTTCTCCACACGCTCTCTCTCTTTGGCAAATTCCCTGTTGGAGAAACACAGAGTTTTTTTTTCAGGCGTGTGTACATTTACAGCGACAAACAGGGTTGTGCGAATTACGAGATCGTCAAGTCTGTGAAACGCTGCATCATGAAAATAGATAAAATAGCAGTTCAAGTGTTCGTCTGAAGGATTATTAACTGTGAGTTCAGATGACAGCAGGGCAGCTGCTGAGGGCAGAGCCGGAGCTGTGTTAACAGATATTTATGAAGCCTGTGAAATGTGTGGATGCAGAGGAGAAACAGTGGCGTGAGATTTACTGGCATCTCAGACTTTACCGCAGTGACAGAACCCGGCTGCCTGTCAGTGATGTATCAGATGAAGCACTTATGACAGTTAACTGTAGATTAGTTATTTTATATCAAAATGGCGATGAATATTGTGTTATAGGTGATGTTTAGGGAACTTTATAAACAGCTCATCAATCAAATAGACACATTCATTGCAGGTATTTTAAGTAATTGTTCAACATTTAGAGAAACATACTTCCTCTCAAGACTTAGATAAGAAGATCAACACTGTGCTCACCAACTATGAAGCTTGAAACAGCAGAAAATCAGCTTGGCTAAAAGGCTATAAACAGGGGGAAATAGTTTGCATAAACTTGCCCAAAAGTTTGAGAATCAACCTGCCAGCAGCTCAATGAAGATCATTAATTGACTGCCCCCCCTGTTTTCAGTCTGTTTGCAAAGCTGCTGGTATATAAATGTTGCTGTGAGATAGTAGAGATCTTATAATCTAAACTTAGATGGAATATAAGAGAGCACATTTCCTGAAATGTCTGTCTTTTTATTTACTTGACAGTACTTTATAAAATTAATGTAAAACTGCAGTAGATCCAATAGTTCTAATAAGCAGTGTTTCTCGGGGATTAAAACATTGCCAATAATCACTGAAAGTTTGGTCTCTCCCTGATAAAAGTGTTTCAGTCTTGAGAGAAGTGGAGCAACTTCACACTTACTCATCAGATCTGGTCCTGTTCTAAGTCTGCCTTCATCTGGTGTCTTGTAATAGACTACATATCAAAAGCATTTATTAAAACAGTGGCTCCAAAACCTCTTTTTACCATCTTTGGTTCAGGAGCAGCTATTTCCCACCGTACACCGCTGGCTAAACATTTTATTCAACTACTTTGCTGCTTAAAAACAACTCAGAAGTTAATCATCTGTTCCAATAATGGCTCAGTGATTTATGAAAGAATTTGAGGAGTTGTGTTACAAGCTAGGAGACAGACATAATAACTTCTTAAAATATGGCAACCTCTCATTATTAAATGGATGACGACCTTCAACAGTAGCCTCTCTTGATCCACTGCTCAACATACTGAAAATAATAGCAGAAGGAGTAAATATTGTCCTTCCAATCAAACTGTATGTAAATAGAGCTGGATACCAATCATTTTTTTATTTATTGATTGTTTTAATTCGTATATAAATAATTTTTCACTTTTCTGTCACACATGAATGTACGTTTAATACTACATTTCCTACTTGCTGACAGAAAGGTTATTTGATATTTTTCACCGTGAGAGGCCCAAAATGACTCAACAGGGACAAGATCTGTTTCCCTTTTATCCTTCAGAGAGAAGCTCGTGTGCGTCTCATAAGTTTTTATGACAAATTGAAGACTGAGGTTGTGAAGTTTTATCTATTTAAAAATAAATTCACAGAAATGTAACTGATAAAACATGTGTTGGACTAACAGAACAAACATTAAACAAAAAGACATCGCTTCTCTTCTTTAAATACACTTTTGACAAGAGAGATGACACAGAGGACAGGGAAGCTCCCTCAGCAGTGTGTTTCCTGTCATCTTCATTCTAATGACCACACACACATTTGCTTTCAACCAGATTTCTGTGAGACGAGGGGTTGTGAGTCACATGATGTGGATGATGCTCTTTGTGACCACAGACACAATGAGATGGACAGACGTCAGATGCAGGAGCTCAGAGGATCAGGATGATGAAAGCCATGTGGCAAGGCCTTTTCATGACACACAGGGAGGGCAGGGACAGACCATGAGAGACAGAAGGTAAAAGGGAGAAGCGCTAGTTGATGAGGAGAGGATGTGAATAATCTTGATGATTACATTAACTCAGTTCAACCTCAATCAAAAAATTTTTTCATGAGCCCTGAGCCCTCTAGGATGCTGTCACAAGCTGATCCATGATTGTTGAACACTATGTCCATGTAAAGAATGAAGCAGTCAGACCCCAGATGTAGTGTTACAGTCGGACAAAAAACAGTCAAAAAGCTGTGATTTTTAAAAACACTGTTTTTAATCAATTTTAAGGTTGTGTGAAAATCTTGAATGCTGTTTTTTTGCTTTGCGTTTTTGCAGATTTCAACCAAAAATATGTTTAACTTTTAAAAGGAGAGGTTCTCCTTTCATTATCCACTTGTGGTTAACTGAGTATTTTATAGTAGGAGGGCATTTTGCAACAGGTTCAGCTCAGGAAATGTGTCTGGTCACAGAAAGTGAAGAGAAATGTTGGAGTAAAAAATAATATATAAAATGGAGGTTGAAAGTTAGTAAAAACATCTACCACCATCAAAATAAAACACACAAAAACTATTTCAACTCGGGCTTGTTTCAGATCTACATTGCAGTTTTAAAATCCAATTTTTACCGAGAATTTCTATAATTGATTTGTTTTAGTCAAACTGTTACACATTTTTGATGTACAAGGTTTGATCAAAAACTTTAGAAATTGTTCCTGTTGTGTACAGATGGAGCACAGCAGAGCAAAGCGCATGTAGCAGTTGGAAGCTCCACCTTCCATGAGTAAGTTTTCAAAGTTTCACTGCTTAATCATCATCTGTACCTGAGTTAAACATGTTTCTGTGACCACTGGTATGAGAACTTTTGTGATTTCCTGACTCCTGAGCAGAAGCAGAAGTAGAAGCAGCATCGTGTTGGAATCTGTAAACTTTTTGTCAAGGATCATCTCCTGAGATGAGAGTTGTGTTCACAGCTATGAAACAGACACCAAACAGCACACTTTGCAGTGGAAGTGCCTGCAGCCTCCAAGACTGAATAAGGCATATCAAATCAGGAGATTTGTGGGTTGTGGATCATGAATTCCTCCCCCAGGGGCAGACTGTCAGTGTTGAATACTACTGTGACATTCTGAGGTGTCTGAGGGAGAAAAGTCAGTGTGAATAACCTGAACTGTGACGTGCAGGCAACTGGGCTCTCCAACAGGACGACAGGCCCACTCAAAATAACAAACAAATACCCAATGATCGGTCATCATCAGGGTTTGTCTGATGTAATGTGACCCAAGCTTGAAGCTGAGCTGTAAACTGTGTGTTGTGCGTTGTCAGATGACTTACCCTGACAGGACACCAAGCACCAGGTTGAGCATGAAGAAGGAGCCGATGATGATGAGAGGGATGAAGTAGAGCCAGTTCCAGGTGTTTCCTGCCACATCATTGGTCTAGAGACAAAACAACACAGGAGAAAAAGGATAGTTTCAGCTTTTCTCAGATTTTGAAGCAAGTCCCTGCTTTAAACTCATTACACCTGACACATGATTAAAGTTATTTACATATTGTCTATAATGTGAAAGCAGAGTTTAGCTCTTCTCATTCAATGATCAATTTTCTGCTGCTGTGCTTTTAAACAAAATAGATACCAATACAAATAAACTCCTGGACTACCAGGCAGTTTTATATTCTTTAAATCACCTTTTTATACAACTTGTGCAGTGTGTCATCACTGGTTAATCTGTACGCTTTAGCCTTTATCTTAGTACTAAGTCATTTCAGTTAGAAATGGTGAATGAACATGTTCCAAACAAAAAGTCATTTTGTTTTGTTTTGAGTGACTCAGTATGAGGTGACACTGTCTGAACGGTTTCTCATCCACAGCTGTGCATAAGAATGTATTTTTTTTACAAACTTGACTGACTGAACTTGCCTCATTAGAAAAACTAACAACTTTCCAAATTGAAAAAAGCAATTAAAAAAGTCTCTCTGTCACCTCTGAGGGCCTCCTACCAAACAAACCCACCGACAAATGTCCCACTAACAAACAGCCCAGTCTGCTATCACAACATAGCAACTGGTTCTTTTATCAGGAAACAGAAACATCCACACTGAGTACTGACACAACTAACTTTACCTCCGACCTCATCATTGGCTCATGTTACCTCATGTTATTGTTTTGTGCTGATTCACTGACCATGACAGACCTTTCACATAATTCAGACACCCAAACAAAACATGTGGACACCTGAACATCACACCTCTATGTGATTGGTGAACAGTTCATTTAAGGTCATGCTGCTTTATAACAGCCTTCACTCTTCTTCTTTTTTTTTTTTGGAGTCTCTTTGTTGGACAGGAAGTGACTACGGTCAAAGTCTCCCTAGTGTAGTAATAAAGCAAGCAAGCATTGATTATGAACCCGCACTCTCTCAATTAGTGTGAGATGCTTTTTGTGTTGTCTTTTTTGTGTGTGTCTAATTTTGTTGGAAGTAAAACACAGCTGAAAAAGAGAGCAAATGTCAAACACTCATCAGGTGACCAAACACATGACTCTCAATTAATGAGAATGTTGTTCTGTTTAAGTCTTTAAATAGGCAACTGTCAGCTAACACCCATGAAATATGTCTGTGTCGGGTTCACAGATTGTTCCTCTTGTCCTAGTGGCCCTCTGGTCTCTGCACAGACCGAGATGCAGCAGGGGCTGATAATCCTGCTAGTGTCCCCCCGGGGGGTTCTGGGAGTCAGCACCCTCCATGTCTGAGAGCACTCCCACACAGCGCCTTGTTAGCAGGGGACAGACCTGCCGACTGATGGGCTGGGCGAAGCACTGTGACATTTTGCAGACGCCAGTGTCGGAGCGAGGCCACACGCTGGCTGTAATTGTGATGAGAAGTTCAGGGCGGCTGAATCAGCAGGCTGGAGATCTATATAATACAGCCCAGTTTGTGAGATGAACACACACACACACACACACACACACACACAGTAGAACACCCTCTGTCTCAGCTGTCAGGGAAGCAGCAGCCCACACATCAAGATAAATGGCAGGCAGAAGCTTCAATGTATTAATGTATTATTTCTTTTCCTACATGTCTGATGTCTCATCACTGTTTCATAATCTTATCACTCCATCTTCATGTCTTTCTCTGTCCCTCCCCCTCTTGCTCTTTACATTTTGTTTAATTAGTATGAAAATTACATGATTCCCTTTTATCATAAAGAAAAAGAAAAGTTGAACATTTGGTGAAATAAGCTTATTTGCATGCTTTTCGAGAGTGAAAAAAGGAAGTTTGATATCAATCTCATGTCTGTCCATTTGGTATGGAGCTTGATCCAGGATGTTGTTAGCCTAGCTGAGCATAAGGATCAGTCGCCTAAATATTTCTACCAAGATCGCTAAGGTTCACAAAAAAAAGTCATACTGGCTTTGTCCAACTTGCAAATGACCAGGTTTTCATTCAAGTCAGTGGTAGGAACTATTTGTGGGTGGAAAAAAAGCTGAATTCAGGAGCTGCCATGGCTCTTTGAATTGTTTTCATCAAAGTAAGGCTAGCTTTATGGCATGCGACCACACTTTTTGGTTAGTTCCAGTATTATTTTTAGTTCTAGCTGTTTTCATCTAGAATACTCTGATAAATAAACTATATGCAACCTGTCTAGCAAAAAACAAGATACAGACAAAGTTAGCAAACATTTAGGTAACTTGTTGCACTACAGCCACAGACTTTTCACTCATGAGATGTTGGGAGACCAGATTAGACTGTAATCAAGGATGGATACATGACTTTGATTTACCAGGAAGTCAAAGCACAGCAACTTTTTTATTCGACTCTTTGTTTTCTTGATAAAAGGTTACTGTTTGCTAAATGCCAAAGCAACTTTAAAATAATCAATTAATAATTGAATGTTGTGCTTGCAGCTTCTTTTACTGCCCAAAGTGTTCCAAACATCATTTAATGCAGGCTCAAAGTTTTCCTCTTTCTCTAATGATCTGTGCATTTGTGCCCAGAATTAGGTAACATGAAGCTTTCTTTATTGTTTGCAGTAGTAAGAGATATATAACTTTGTGTTTACCCAGGGAAAGTGGGATGCCTTGTGTGGAGAAGAAAACAAGGTCGAAATGCATCCAGCACTCATCAGCTTTCAGTCCCAGAGTCTGCTGGTGAGGAGGAAAGACTTTTCCCTCCTGCTGACACAACCTGAATTCTTCAGCTGACTGCTCAGGCAGACAAGCTGAATAGAGTTTATGCAAATGTTTATTTTAAGGATTCTGAAACACAGCATGGTCTCTGCTGTGGGGTCTATGAGTTGCTGGTTTTCTAAGATTTAAAGGTTAAACAAGCACACACACAATCAGATTTTGGTATCAGCTGGTAGGCTTATATTGTCAGGCCCTCCACTTCAGTCTAGCTGGCAGCTTCTCTCCCCCTCCTCTTCTGTTTTTCTGTTTGTTTGCAGGAGTGAAGTCAGGTGTGCAGAGTCAGGTTGCCAGTTGCCAGTCATCATCATCATCATCATCATCATCCTGCCCTGCTGCAATTACCTGGTCACTAACTCAACACTGTGCCAGACTGTAGACTCAGCTGTTAGTCATGTTCCAGCTCCTGAAATCTTACAACCTGTTGAAGTCTCTGCTCACTCTGGTTTCTCTTTGCTTGCAGCCTTCTCCCACCTGACTCCTGCCTTCACTCTGCTCTTGCTCTGCTTTAAATCTCCCCAAGCTCTGCAGACTCACCTCGCCCTGCTTCACCCTGCCTATTACTGCTTTGCCCTGCTCAGGTTCCCGCTCCTGTCTCTTTTGTGGGTTCAAGCTGTCAGCCTCAGCATCCCCAGTTACTTCACTCTCTGCCTCCCCTCTGTAGCCACACAGACTATGATTCTGCATTCCTCTCTGCTCTAACCTTATGACAAATAACTTTTGGTTTCTAAGTCCTCATCTCTGCCTCTGTGTTCTGTACCACGGTTCTACATTCTAGCTGTATAACATATATGGTGTTGGAAAAAGTTTTTTAATCTTTTTTTTTTCAAGCTACAACTGGACTTTTTAAAATAGAAGTAAACATGTTAGTCTAAATAAAATCGTTACTCACTTTAAGTGTTATATAAATATCCAAAAATACAAGAATGTCTGACAACGCTAAAAAGGAAACTATTCAAGTTAAGGAAGTTATGGAAAAAGTGGATGTAGCAGGATTAAAGAGCAGCGCTGAGCAAATCTGTATACAGTATAGTGCCATCTACTGAACTAGGGTCAAACATACTTTAATAAATCAGTTCGTCCCCGGTTCTTATTCACTGGTACAATGACATAATTCAATTAAATCTCATCTTTGGTCTAATGTAGCTATGACTAGACCTCACTTGCATCTGTGCCTGTAAACCCACTGACTCTAAAACAGTGGGTCTTAAATATGCCGTCTTTTCAAAAAGAAAAACAAAGCGAAAAAATCACTTGGCAGAATGGACAGTCAGTTTAATCAGCATTTTTTTTTGCACTGGCTCCACAATTTTCTCTACACTTTCAGTTTTTCTGAGCTCTGCCTGTTGCAAAGAGAGCCCTGGTGTCTGTAACTGTGCTGTTGTCTTAAAAAACAAAAACTAAAATAACTTGGACTGGAAAAATAAGCAGGCAGTGTATCATCAAAAGCTGTTATTCTAATAGAAACAAACAGGCTGGAGTCAGAGTCTGAAACATGAGCACAATAATCCAACAAGGTCAAATCTGTAAAGGCCCCACATAAAGATGAGTGCGTCAAACAGATTTATTAGTGAATTTCTTTTCTTGCCTCCTCTTGTCTAGTTTGAGATCCACAGTTTGAACTAAGATACTACAGAAAACATGGTTGTTTACGTTCCTGATCCTGCTTGTTTCTGTCTGGTCCCTCCTGGACAATCAAATCAATGAGTTGTGGATTGCAGTTACATTCAGCAATTAGAGAGGGAAAAGCAAGGAAAAAAAGGAAAAAAGAACCTGTGCTTCGGCCTCTGGGCAGCATGAAAGGACATCCATCACCTCAATTTATCAGATGTCACTTCTGGATGGAGTGTGTGATCAGGTTTTCTATATAATAAACAGCCTCTGGCACCATCAGGCAAACCCATCTGGGTTTTCATCTACATCTAATTTATATATTAAGCTAAGATGTGTGTGTCCTTGGTGTGTGTTTTCACTCCAGCCTTTTTGATTTTTGCCTCGGCTCTGATGATTTTTTTATTCCTTTTCTTAATTTTTAATACATTTTGATCAAATCTTATAATCTGGCTCTTTATAATCTTTGCAAAACAAGAACTAATAATTTGGCCCTTAATTGTCAACTGGTACTGAACTAAAATATAATATAAAGTATTCCACCAAAATCTAGAAATGATGGACGGAATTAATGTGCCCACAGTTTTGTGTCTTTTGTTACATTCTTTTATGTCTTTAGTTTAAATAATAGAACAGGTTCAAGGATGGGGGAAATGGCTCTCTTCCTTTCTTAAATAGACTGTTGCATGTAAAAATAACCATGTTTCAATTAACACAATTCATAGCTCTGCTTTATTATTTCAATTTTTTCCAATTGTCAATGCAAAAATGTAATTTATACATCTTTCCTTCTAAATGCAAAATATAAAATGCACAGGATAAACGTGTCATTTAAATGCAAAGGCTGAAGAGTTCATCTCACCTTTGCATGCACTGTGTATGAAGTCATGCAATGAGACGAGACCACAGCACATGCAGCGCAGGAAAGCAGATACACGACATATGGCCATCCATGCCACTGGCTTCTGCTCATCACAAAACTGCTGATGCACTATGTTGCCTTTAGCAAAGTATATCTAAGGAGCCCATATGTTGTTTAAATATATTGTGATATCATCATATTAAGAATGATGAAGTTCATGGGTATAACAAGCAAAAGCATGTTAAAAAATTATGTTGTAAAATGTTTTCTAATAATGAAACCATGTAACATGGAACATTTCTCTATGTCTAAACTTACTCTCTTTGTTATATTTTTTGTTGAGTTCTATACTTATATTTTCTAAAAAGTTTCCGACAATGTCTGCAAAAACAAAAATGAAAAAGAAAAAAAAGTTTATCTTTGCCATGGTCCCACAAAACATCACTGCATCGTCAAACTACATCTTGTCTGTGAATGTTCTCATTCGTCCAGGTCATGGTTACATCTGGGCAACTGACACACATGAACTGATGAAGCCCCTTGGATAAGATGTGAAACGTCTACACAGACATATAACTGAGTCCAGCTGCTTTCGATTCAATTGCACTGATACAAACTATGTCTTCTGTTTTATTGTTTCAACTGGGAAACCTCTTGCAGCAGGCATGGCATACATATACCTTTAAAGATAATTTATAATATTTTAAAAACATTTTAAAAAATCATCGCAGCAAAGGTTGCACATTTATCTAAATTTGCACTTGTACCAGTTGCTAATGCTAGGCCATTTTTAACTGTTATCATACTGTTTTAAGTGAGACATACATTTGCATTGAGTAAAATAAACTGGTGAAAAATATGAAAAAAGTAAACAACGGAAAATATTAGGAAATCTTTCAGAATTGAAATGGGCTTATCCATACATGTGAAATCTGTTGGGCAGTTTTTAAGATATTCTACTAAGAAATCTTCTCTGCAGAGCCTGAAAACAGAACCACCATGCGGCAAAGTGATGATACCCCAAAAAGTTGCTTATCCAGAAACAAACTTCAGTATATGACTTCTATCCACTGAGCTTGATGTATATATATGAGTTCACTTGATATCGTTATTCCACTTCTGTTATTCCCTGGAGTCTTTGCTGGCTGACTGCTCTGAATGATCAGTGAGGAAAAAATGCAGCCACATAAAAGCAGCCACATAATTTGGAGTCATGCATCATGTAAGTTGCGGTGTGACAGCGTACTCCCACTCTCAGCTTACAATGCTGCCACCTGACTCTCTCTCCCTCTCACACACACACACAAACACACATATGCATGCACACACTCTTCTTCTGGTAGCAAGGAGAGCCTGCTGAGATGAAGGCAGCCACTTTGAATCAATTCTGCAGCTTCTTACAGTCGTGAATGATTCACAACAAGCAGCTGTGAATGTGCTCCAGAGCTCTGGTGGCAAAGGGAGCAAAAGGTCCTCAGAGAGCCGCTTGTAGAAGAAGAATACAGCAAAACAGTTTTCTGCTTAAATTGACTGAGGATTCTATCATCTCTCTCAGTCTACCATTTTCCTCTTTTGACCGTGAATTAATTTGCTGCAGGCTAATTTTAGTGATATTTAATCAGGCAGTTTTAAAAGGCTGACCACTTTGGCCCCAAAGTTCCTTTCACATCGAAGTACAAAGAGCCTCGTTCAAGTGCATATTAAGGTATTTTACCTCATTAGTGAAGCATCCTTAGTAGCTCTTTGAAAAGAAGCCAAAAATTCCAATTAAAGTTGAATGATTATTGCATAGTTATGCAATAATAAAATACTTAACAATGATCATTTGTATAGAATCTTAGCGTCATGTATTAGGGATATTAATAATTAAGGCTCCATAAACTATTATTTGTTTGTAATTGTAATTAAATTATGAGTGGAGTCACTTACTGATGCTTAGTCTCATTTAGCTGGAAGTTTGGTTTCACAGCAAACTACACTCTGTGGTTATATCTCATCAGTTTGATTTTGACTTTTATAAAAAATGCTGGGTGCTACCTTCCCAATGCCAGATCCAGCAGCTAAATACATATTTTTTCTACAGAAGTAATTATATCTGAATAAGAGGGTGGAGCTGGAGAGTGTGTGTTGCTACCAAGAACTGTGTGATGTGCTACACCCTTTATGGCACATAATTTTAAGCCTTACTAAGTGAGTGATACAAAATTCACCTTCGTGAAGTATTCATGAAAGGGCAAATAAACTATAGAGAAAACTATATATTTTTGTACCAACAGGGAATGACTCGCATTTGAAGCCAGTTTCAAGTGGCCTCTCAGGGAACTGCAGTCTGCACCAGTGTATTAGCCTTATGTGAAAACTAGTGGTGGGACTTGATTGAAAAAAAAATAATCTAATTAATTAGAGGCTTTGTAATTAATTAATCTCAATTAATCACATACAAATGTTTTCTGTGCTAGCTGCTCCATGTTTGGCACTGAGCTGGATTTTCTTGCACAATTTGCACACAACTGTGCTTTCGTCCAGGTTTCCACCCGGTAGTTATTTTCCACCCAATAAACTAGGACTTCGAGTTCTCTTTTTAATTTTTTTTTTTTCCAATTTATATTATATATTTTTGGGGGCTTTTTACCATTATTTTATAGGACAGCTGAGAGTAGACAGGAAGCAGGGATAGAGAGGGGGTGGTGACACACAGCAAATGTTACTAGAAAAGTCAGAGAATGTCCCTGTAGATATCCACAAGCATACAGATAAGCATGTACACATGAACTGGACCTGACAAACTCAGTTTTGTTTCTGTTTATTGACCCTCCATCCAGTGATGTTAAAGGATTCACAGCCATAACTGATTGATCACACAGTATCAAAGCATCTCTTTGCACTGGTCTATTTTTAAGAGAATTTGACAAGCACCATGACTGCCATGACAGCACAAGATATGACCCTGACAAGGTCAAGGTGCACCAGTCTCTGACATGGTTCTAATGAAGTGAGAGGAAAAGGTGCCTGTGACCCCTCACACCTCACACACACCTATTAAACCACACAAACTCATGAACAGGTCCCATAAATGGATGCCACATAGTGCATGGAGTACAATGCCAACACATGTGACGTACAGTAAGGCAGATACTGATAAACTGCTCTATGGATATAGCTATACTGATGCTAGAAGTGATGCTTATCATTTATTAGGAAACCACTCCAGAATAATCTCAGTTGTAGGCTAATCTGTGACATCCTGACTGTGTGACATTCTGTCAGGTGAACTAAAATATGTAACATCACCATTTTTCCAAGCCAGTCAAAGAAAATGAAAATACAGAAAAATCTCATGTGAAGTAACCAGTGCTGTTAAAATTGTGCTTTCTTACAGGATTTCACATGAAAAAGAGGCTAAGTGAGAAATGTGAGAAAATTTAAATACAAGATTCAAACAAGTGCAAAATAAATTACTGAGTGACATGTAGATTTCTTGCAGTGTTAAGTCTGAACATGACACAGCAGAGGTAATTAGGGCCGCTTCTAATTTGATGGCAGTCGCAGGTCGTCAGGAGAGACAAAGGAAATGTAATAAAATCACGGGGCATGAAACGAAGATTGCCACATTATCAACGCTGAGAAACCACCCACACATCCTGCTGCTGCTACAACAGTGTTACTTCCCGCTGACTGGCTGAGAGCTAAAGCAGCATTCGCAGTGTGAGTCAATGCAAGGCTTTGCTTTCTTTTGTAAATCACTGTCATGGCATTTCTGCTAGAAAAAAGTGTCTAGTGGACACAGATGGGCATGATGGGATTTTGTAAGGATGCTACCTGAGTTTTGTAGAAGCTGTGAAAGTCTTGTACTTTGTGAATCGGTACACAGAAACACTTTTATTTTTGTTTTTGTTTATTTTTTATTGGATTTCTTTTCACACAACTGTATCCAAAAAAAAGCATTTTGATTTAGCCAAAAAGGGACTGTAAAGTAAAGGTCATGCTCCACGCATTAAAAGGTTTAAATCTCAAGAGTTTCCTTACATATGTATTGTGAGAGGTGTTTGCAATAGAATATGAATACAGAAATAATCTCAGAAAACTTTGTTCTTTGAGAAGTTTTTTCATTTTTCTTAAATTTAATTAAAAGGACTGTGGGAATAATTAGAAGCTCATTTACACTTTCCACTTTCTTACCATTTTTCTCTTTACTTTGGGAAGATTTTTTTGAAATTTAACATTATCTGGCATCTCTTTTTCATCACGTCCATTTTTAAACTTCCTCAACCCCAATCAACACTGTCTTTAATGAGATCACTTTGCAAAGTTTCCTCTGGAGCCACAAAAGACTTTTTTTAACATATTCAGTACTACCCCACAAAACCTATAAACAGATTGTGACAATCAGTGTAAAATCAATGTGTTAAATCAGCGGTGTTCTACTTTAAGGTTTGGTTTACGTTTCAGCATAAAAACAGCTCAGTTAACAAGTTTCTGGTCAAGGTTGTGATTCTTACTTTGCTTATTAGCTTAGTACCTGCGATTACAACTTTTTTTCCGAGGAGAGTATTTTTTCTGAAGTTTGGTTGTTGTCTTTATCACTGAAAACCTCCAGAGGCTGAGAGTAAATTATTGGGGAAAAGGGGTGAGCCCACTGTTTGTTTTCTATTTCCTACAAACATTATCTTGATCTCCCCATAACTTTTTAATCCAACTCCCTAACATTAACCACAGCAGAGTACAGAAGGACTCTAATGACAGAATGATGTCAGATCTGATCTAGGTGCTGCTGCATGGTATTAAAGAGCAACAATATCTAAAATAGGATCTGAAGGTGAGAATGAAGGTGAACATATGTAACACTAAAGGGAGATAAATGATGTGGCAGTTTCTATTTAGGCCCACAAGCGATTCACATCTTTGCAAACGTTGAAAAAAATAATAATGTACTAAAAAAAAAAATCATACGGAGGATGTGGGTGCATTCATGCCTCCAGCAATTTGTATTAACACTAATATCCAGTTTTCATCTTAAACACCCATTGTTACTATCACAAAAGGAGAAATGTGGCAACATTGTGGCAACAGAGGAAATAAGACAGAAAATCCAACAAGTGACTGAAAAAAATTTGTGAGAGTAATGCTTATTATTTTCCTCTGCATGAGTAGTTTGAGCCTCTTGATGCGTGCTCCATTATAATCCGGCCTCGTTCCGCGGTTCCATATGAGTAACATTCAGCCACTAAAGAGAACACTGATGGGAGGATACTTTGGTGAAGTCAAAAGCACAGCTCTGCAGCTGCTGGAAACATTATGATCATTAGCATAAGCTGAAATCTCTCTTCATTTGCACTGCCTTCCCTTCCCTTCTGCTCTGTTCATGATTAAAACATCAAGAAGGAGTGTTAACTCAGTTTGGTGACATTCTCTCCTTCCCAGGCTCCCACACTGGCCGTAAAGACTTGGATTTCATCATGTAACAGGAACTGGGTTGGGCTTGCTTCCTTCCTCAGAACAAGTGCAAGTTATTAAAAAAAAAAAAAAAAAATTCTGACTCTCTAATTGATTTCAATCAAATCACTGTGTTTTGCACATCAAACTACACTAAGAGTTGTTTGATCTGACAAATCAGGAAAGGTTTTGTTAAACAACATCACAGTCAAGTGCACAGAAACAAGTGCATGCCCACTGCTACAAGAAGACATGATACACACATCTGACTCGCATGTCAAACCAATACACACCCCCTATGTTCCGATGCAGGTGCTACTTTGGTTCCGGTTATTTCTTTAGTGACTACAAGGAGTGCAGTGCTGTCATTTTCTGTCAGCAACACATAACTCTAGCCAATCAGAGAGATGCACAAACACTGTTAAGCAGATTACTTTGAAGCTAATTAGCTATCAGTTGTTCTTAATGAATCTTGTACATCCAGCACATTAAAAAAAATGGTTTACTTCCTTTTTGTTCCTGTGCTGTGCAACATTCAAAAAACATAACACACACTTCTACTTACAGACATTACATACTGTCCATGTCAGTGTGGTAAAGTGACACTGTTCATGTTACAGGGTGATCCACTAGTGTGTGCGAGCTTACACACACACACACACACACACACACACACACACACACACAGCTGACCAAAGTAATGAATTGTCTAATAGTATTAAACTGCTGTACAGTAAAAGAAGAGTTATTTAAACTCTTCTGCCAGAGAACTTTACATTTTTTGGCCAGAGCTCTCTCCTTCACAACTATCCCTGTACTGATGCCGAGGCAACACTGAACTGAATGGGGGTGTTACTCCTGCTCTGAGCAGGGCGTTAAATGTCTGCTTCCTGTGCCTTTACACTGAGTTTGCGTCATGCACATAAAAGTAGTCCTTTCATGCCTGGGAGCAAGTTTTTAAAAAAATATTAATTCTTTATGGTTTAAAAAATTTAAGAGTCTTCTAGTCTGACTTCCAGGTTTGTATTTTATCTTCCACTGATACCTGGAAGAACACGCTCACACTGTCATGGTGCTACTGTCGGTCTGAATGTGCCCTCATTGTCACACTCCTTTCAGCTGAAGAATAGCGAGGCAGACAGCAGCGCTTCGTTCCACTACATCAGCTGCTGGGAGACCACAGGATCCTGGGACGTGGCCTCGCCAGGGGAGGTGAAGTAATGAAGGAGGTGGGAGGATGGACGGGCAGGGAGAAAGCAATGAGGTAGAGGGAGCAGGATGATAATGATGGCAAAGATGGTGAGAGAGTAGTCTGCATTTTCTTTTTGCACTATTAGAGAGGGAGGTCTGAGCGATCCCCCTCAGGGCAGAGGCAGCACAGTCATCAATCTGCAAGGTTAATGCTGGGTTACAGGAAAGTATATAATCCACAGAATAGAGCTCCCGCCTGGATGCTATTCTGGCTTCATGATGTTATAGACTCTGCCCCCTTCCCCCAACTTCTGTACCAAGAGTGCATCTACATTTGAAGAGTCGGGATATAAATGCATACATGACATGCATGCACGCTCCACTGCATTCTCACAAAAACACTTACGGCTCTTTTCCGCTCCATAATGTCGTCATGGTTTCTCCTTTTATTTCATCAGCTTGCAACATTCTTTGGTGCAAACTTTCTGGAACATTTTGGCCCTGACTCTGAATTACAGGCACATTCAGGAGTTCAGGCACATTACAGCGATGCCAATCAAAAGTCAAAGAAATGTGTCATCACTTTATCAGGACAGCTTCCATGAACAGGAAGCACAACTTCAGCAATGACAACTGCTGTTTTTTCAATGACCGAAACTGTTAGAATGGGTATGCTAGTAATGTCAGATACTGTACATTGTCAAATATTCTGAGAATAAAGGTTAAAAAGCAAACAAATAAAAAAACCCAAAGATATTCTACAGCAGAGCAAATCGCAAGTCAACAACATGTTTCACAGAACTGGACACCATTTTGGGTCAACCAGTGCGAATATCTGAAGGGTTCTGAATTGGCCAAATAGCACCAAAAGCCTCAACAGCTCTTTAAAGGTCAGGTTGGAAAACCTGTCATGTCATGTCAGGTAGTATTATTTCCTGTCATGGGAAATAATAGACAAGAGGGATGCAAAGTTTAAAAAACTACTGCAGAAATGTAGACAGGCTTAGATAAGACAGAAACAGCTCTCATTCATTCATCACTCTCCTCTGAAAACGCTTCCTTCTTCCACAGCAAGGCACCAAATATGAACACCATGTCAGGCTGAATTTTAAGGTTAGATTGATTTATTTGCTAAGTCTGTCTCACATGTGAAAATGAGCATGCATATTAGCAAGTAGCTGCTATATAAATACTGTTGCTTTAGTTATATTCACCTGGATTTAAAACAGTTCAACAGTTTTTTTACCCGTCCTGTTAAATCATGCTAATGCACACCTGTCAGCCAGACACGAACAAGCATCTTCCTTGGCCGTGGGTCTTAAAACGGGTGAGATGCACCTGTTACACACACAAACCCATAAGCTGATGTTCCACTGGTACAGTGAGTGAGTCACCAAAGGCTTCAGCAGACAGTTGAATGTATAGGTGTTAGGCAGGTGTCAGTGAGGTATCACACTTCAGTAAAGCTCCTTGAGGACTGTGAAAACACTCTCCAGTGAGCTCAACACTGTGTTCATGTGGTTAAATAAAACCTCAAGGCTGCGTTTCACCCACAGGGATTACTTTTTTAACTTTTCAACTCCAATTTGAAATGTGATCCAGTATTAACATTAAACGCAGGCTGGAGGAGGTTTGAGTCAACACTCTGCCAGTTGCTGTCAGCAGCCTCTTTTTCTTACTGTATGGTTGTCTGTTTTTTTATCTTCCATATATTATTTGGCCACACTGCTTCACTAATCTGGAAAGTTTTTTTTCAAAGGAGGAGTAGGAGGTGAAATTACAGCTTCTGCTGAGCTGTCGTGTGTAGGCTCACTAACTTACAATGTAAGGTTTCCTCAGAAATACAGAGAAGCTGAATGTTACCTTTTCCTCTGTCTTTTATAATTGATAGACCCTAAGAGAACACAATTTTTTTTATATATTGATTTAATTTGGGTAAGCAATCATTTCCACACCGATTAGGCATAAACTTCATCAAATTCAGTGTGAAACTGAGCTCTGAATTTTGTTAAGCCTGAATTTACTAATTTTAGATACAGTTTTGCTAAATTAATAATCTGTAATCTTGTATAAAACTGATTTTTGGTTTTACAAACCAGTCTAAGAGCTGCAACCAGACCAATCAAGAAAGTCCCAGAATGAGCCTCATCTGCCTCTGCTAGATGTGAGATGGTCTCACAAGGCCATATGAAATCTCCGCCATCAAAAGAAGACAGCAGAGAGAGGAGTGGATTGTGAAATTCAGCAGTAGAGGTGGGCAGAAAGGAAAATGGTAATGAGAGCCACACAAAAAAAAAATGCTGGAGTAAAAATAACTAGTGGATCAAAAGGAATGACTTTGAGCAGAAGCAAAAGAAAAAGATCGAAATACAAAGAAAAACTACCAGCTGAGAGGAAAGGCATTCTCGGATCACAGCAGCGTGGGTCTGCAGCGCTTAGGATAATGAGGCAGAAAAAGCTACAGGAGATGTTTGAGGAACAAGAAGGAAGAGCATGAGGAGAAAAGAGGGAAGACGGTTCTGTAAGTGGTTCACGATCTAGTGCCAGTAAGCTGCGACCTCCTGGGAAAGGAGGAGATGAAGCAGAGGGAAAGGGAATGAAGACAGAAAAGGGAAAAGAGAGCAGTTTACGAAAGTAAAGAAGACAAATGTTTTGTGAGGTAAAGTGAAACGGTAAATTGAAAGGATAACAGAGGGCGATACACAAGTAGATGTGCCAATAAAGGAACAAATAAATATTGTGTCAAGTGAATCAACATTGAGTATCGAGCAAATTTACCATAAATGTGTCAAGTTGTGCGAGACAGAAAGCTGCTTGAGGCAGGTTTGAGTTAAACTGTCATCAGTGTAACCAGAGCAGGACTGCGTGAGGCCAAAAACTCCAGTTCTTAATAGTTTCCAATAACCAAGCATAAAGTCACTGTGTCTTGTGCAGCAGCAGAGTACACTGTCAAAATGGAAAATAAATTTATCAAATAAGGAGAAAAGATGTCACCAGTCCAACAAAGTATAAGAAAAGATGTGAAGTGAAATACTTCTTAATAAGCTTCTTCACACATGTTCACAAATATAATAATGGATCATCTCATGTTTATGTCTGATGTTTGAAGGGTCCCATCCCATCACTGATGGAGGTGCAAATCAGTGTCAAAGACTGGATTTCTTCAAAAAGAAAAATGTGGCATGTCTCCTCATTTGCCAGGTACTGCTAGTCCAGTGTGTGAGGCCTATGTTTAATCTTGCATAAATCATTTGGTGAAATAACACAGACGAAGCTCTGAGCCACGCAGCCATTGTGGGATAGGCCCAGACACTTTGTCAGTTTTTAGTTCTGCTTGGCTGGACGTCCCTCATCCTTTAGGGGTTCTTGTTTTTCTTATTATGTTCAGGGATTGTGTGGTTTGAAAAGGCACTATCATGCTTTCTTGCTGGCCTGAAAAACCAGAGAGGTGCTGGCATTTAGACAACAAAACTGTTTGGGCTGGTGACACAGAGGAGAAGTACTAAGAACTTGTAAGTCTGGGGAGATCGGCCCAGTGACCCAGTTGTTTAAGACACAAGCAACACGGCCATTAAATCTCTGCTTTGTGTGCAGCCGCAGATTGTTACATGACATCAGCTGACCTCTCTGCCACGTTTCTCCTTCTACTGCTTGCCTTATCGTACATGCTCCCACTTGTGTTTTTCTTCTTTTATTCAAAGTTTTATGTAAATAAGCCTTCTGCAAATAAGCAAGAAGAGATCACTGACTTGCCCTTTTTGGTTCAAGACATGCTTACTCTCTTGTATTCTCTGCGTACACACACACACTGTACATGGAGTCCGACAGTGGACAGGTACAGTGGCTCCTCTGTGCCACTGCTGCTATCTGACCGACCATGCAGAACCCAGACTGGCACACTGACACCCTGAAGTGGGCTTACTGTATGTTTACCGGTTCATGCTCTCTTACACACAAATGAACACACACATACTCACGCACACATACTCATACGCAAACACACAGTCAAGATATCAAAGACTGTAATACATTAAGGCTCACCAGCTCTCCTTTTATAAATCTACCAATCTATCTTCTACAGAGCACGTCTCTGCCATCGTTTGTAAATAGTGACACTTAGCTCATTTAATAGCACTGCACAGTAGCTACACCTGAGTTTGTGAGACTGTAATTGGTTCGCGGCTGTTTCAAGTTGGAAACGCTCCAGCTTGGCATTGACAGCTCATTTTCCTCATGATACATCTTGTAGGATATAAAATAAACCATACAGACATGTTAACAAGGTTAAAATATGATTTTCATTGGCAGAGATCTTAAACCCAGCCACCACTGAACGGAAGATAAATTATAAGAAAACAAAATGAAAGAAAAGAACAACAGGCAGCTTAAAATTAAGCTTTAACAACATATGAAATCCGTGTTGCACGTAGACTCACGCTGTAGAGGATGTCCACCCAGCCCTCCATGGTGATGCACTGGAACACAGTAAGGACCGCAAACAGGATGTTGTCAAAGTTGGTGATGCCAAAGTTGGGTCCAGTCCAGTACTCTCTGCACTCGGTCCCGTTGGAACACGTTCTGGCCGGGGCCTCAAGACCACAGGGCCAGTCCACCGCCCTCTCACCTGATGAAAGGGGAAGAGCAAGGGAATGAGTTTTTAATAATTCTAGGGTTTTCAGGTGGACTTTTAAGTAAAGTGAGTTTTATTCAACTGCAGGCAGGGTTTAGATGTGACCAACAATAAAAAACATTGGCAGCACCTTAAAAGAATTGCATAAATGCTGCTGTAGCATCAGTTTTATCAAAACTGAAAAAGAGCTGCAAAAAAAATGCCCTGAAGGTTTTTCTCAATGGACAAGTTTTTTCACTATTCCTCCAGCTGGCTTGTGCAGTTGGATTTTCCAAATGGCTTCCCCCGTTTTGCTTTCTTTTACTATGTTATGAGGCTCATTAATCTGATTGGTTGAAGTTCACCTGACTGTGATAGATGACAGATGGTTCATCCAATCACCTGCCAAGCGTTTCTTAAAAATGCCTGTCCATTTCAAAAGTGATCCAAAGACGACTTCCCAGATGGTTCCGTGTAACAAACCATCTGGTGCATCAGGATAAAATTGTCCTTCCCCCTCTTAACTTCCTCCAGCTGCCTCGTGTTGCTCTGATATGTCCCATGATCTCCCAACAATTAGTCATCAGTCATTTCCAAAGGGAAATGCCCAGGGAAATCCCTCCCAGCTGTCAACCACACTTCCACTCGCTCCACATCAAGACCATTGGAGACCATTTACCTCCAAACCTTGTCATCCAGATAGAGACGACAACCTTATTCTATAGGTCATTGCACAAATGTTGTGGGCCCAGGTGAAGGCCGAGCAAAGATCAGTGGCTGAATTTAGATCTTCACTCTGTGGCTTGGCTCACTTTTCAGCAGCATGCTCCAACAGAGTGCCATTATATTACAGCTGAAACACCAGTGTAGCAGCCAATATCACAGCCTTTCTTCTGCACTCAGAACATTTGGAAGATACCCATATTTCAGTTGTCCCTCTCCAAAAACAGCTGCCTGATAATGATTTAAAAAACATGGTTATTTATTAATATTCATATTTAATTTCCATTCTTGATTACACTTTGAGCAAAGTTTAGTTTCCAGTAATTTTAGATTGCGTTAAAAGTGCTGCGGATTCTAACTGATTATCACTGAAACATGCTCTGAAGAATAACCACTAATTTACTATCTGCAATATCAAACCCATTGAAGTATGCATGTTGAACAAAAAATGACATCCAAAGTTAAATAAAGGTTAAATTAAAGACAAAAGGTTGTGCTATATTGCAATGAATGGGAGATTTGATAAAAGCATATCACACCATTTTGCATAATGTGAAGGGATTTCGAGCGTTGAGGTGCACAGGTGATCTCATTTTTCTCTAAATCATTTTTGTGTCATTTTTCATTTGATCATTCAGGTTCAATCAAACTGAAATCTCTGCTGTACTTGTCTTACATCCTTTATTTAAACCAGTGGATTACACTTGTGGCATCTACTGGGGTGCTCACTGCACCACAGCTGCATCCACAGCTGTTAGCATACCATAGACCTGACTAGCTGGAAGAAACTGAGGTGGACTGGGGATATTTACTGGTTTCAACGTGTACAAATTTGATTCCATTGCTGCACCTGCAAAAATACACCACTGTGGAAGGTGCACACTTTGATGTCATAAAGATGGATCTGAGTTTAGCTGCAATACATACAGTTGTGTTATAAGTCTGTTTTTATATGTTTGTCCTGTAATCCTACAACACGTTTTCCCTCATGGAAGCATTCCAGGACACAATCAACATACTGATTGAATACAAGATCATCAAACAAAACATGATTTATGTGCAAAACTGAAGCATAATATGTGATAAAAGATGGAATTTGATCAATATGAGCTCTGCTTGAATTTGGAAAAGATGGTTGTAGGTTCAGGCAGCTTAGTGTGGATGTGTACCATCTACATGCTTGAGTTTTAAGGAATTAAGAAGTGCCAACGAGCTGCAGAGATGATACCAGAGCACATGCAAGCTGCAGAAAGTTTGTTTAAAGGACGTGCTGGCACACATGTCAGCAGATGGGGATCAGAATAAAGAATAAATGTGCTGAGCATAACAGATGCCTTGTGCACCCAGGGTTTCATGAAGGATGGTGCAACGATCAGAAGTTGGACCAAGTTTTAACGATGATTTGCAGAGCCAGATTGCACAGCCAACATCCCTCTGGTGTCACTCCAGTTAAATATGTCCTTTCTTTCCAGACAGGTGCTGTGTCAGCCAGACTCAGTGTCCACGGGTGATATGGGAGCATCTCAGGTCTCCTTTTTCCCCTTTGACCGGGTGCAGTTTCTAATTCAAATAAGAAATATCTATAATATCATTTGGGCACATTATTTAAGTTTTATTGATATATGACAATTTATTTCATTGATATTTAATATTTCAAAATTTGATTTATACACTTTGATTTGAAAATGTAAAATTTATCCTCTTTATCCCTCTTAGTAAAGTTTTGACCTTTTTATGTTAGAATGACTGCAAAGATCTAATAAAACTCAAAGCCGAAAAACATAAAAATATAATAAAGAACTTATGATTGATGCCATGCTGTAGACAGCAATTATGCTGCTTCAAATTAATGTAAAAATTAAAAATACTCATAAATGTTTTAGTGAACCAGCATAAGTTTCAGAGCAGAGTTTCAGTGCATCGAGCAGTGCAAGTAAAAATGAGATGCTGCTAATTTAAAAACAGTTTGAAACTCATTCATATAAATCTTTGAAAGACTGGAGAAGATCTTTAATCATTTTAGACTATGAGGAGTTTGTTTATAATACAAGGGTGTCTCAAGAGACATGATCAACGTTAATCCCACTTTGCACTTGTCCTATACAAAACTGAAGCAGTGGCTCATGACTATATGCTTATTATTTGTGTAAAGGCAAAGCCTCACCAGAGAGGAGAAGAAACAATTTTCCACTACACAAAGGACAAAGAAGCCAAGGTCGTAAAATAAGCCTGTGCTCAAGTAAGAAATATGCAAACATGCAAACGTACGGTCTCACAATGTCTTTCTGGCTTCATCCAGCATTGGCTGCTTATGACTCACATGCACACACAAAGATAAGAACACACAGCAGCCTTCATGTAGAGAGTTGTTACCGGTGCTGCTCAACTTAATCAAGCCCTGCTGCGTCTTTGTGACTAAAATAACTGAACAACACACGTACTGTACATTAGCGGGCTGTCACAACTGCTCACACCACTACAAGCACCCTGATTGGGCTGAAATATGCACACACACTCTCAGACACACACACACACACACACGGATAGAAAGATACACATATTTCACATCTGGCCCAGCCAATAACCCTGGAGTCACGCCTTCACACTCTATCTGACACCAGCAGTGTGGAAACAAAGCCCTCTCATAATTTTAAGCACTGCATTGTACTATGGATAATTTCAGCCAGGCAGTCTCACTGTTTTCTATAATTGCTATAATGCTGTCGTGTAATAATAACCCTGTAATAGTAACCCGGCTGTGATTTCTCAGAAATTACTTTTGTTGCTAACTCACTCACAGGGGAGGAGGTTTGTTGTTCTCACAGACCCTGCTTTAGCTTTTCATGCATTAAAGGGCCATAACAGAGATTTCAATGGTTCATGCTCATGTGCGATGCATTTCACATAGAAGTGAACCAGTTTACATGTTGAGTTTTAGATTTTTTCAGACTTAAGACACATTGCACAACCATTCACCACAGTGCACTATGCACCATTCATCAAACATAGTCAGTATCAGCCCTCATGACATCCGGATGAAGGCAGCACAATCAAAATGTGCTGGATGAGCCTCGTGTTGTCTGCATTGGTTTGAAGTTGGATGAATTTGCATTAAAGCTTAGTTATGAATTCACTAAGTTACAAACTAGCCGCTTTCTGTTCCTTTTCAAACATGTAAAAAACAATCAGCAGACTCTTGACACTTGGTTTGATTGCAATCAAGTTTTGTTATTGTCAAAAAAAAATTACTTGACCTATTACAGAGATGACTGAGGGGCATTTTTAAGTGGGCTCTCACTGCTCTGTACACCAATATGGTCTCTATACAGAAGTTTGCAGATAATTCATCAAAAGGATCTAATATACATGTGATCTCCTTGAAAGTTTCTGAGAAATGATGGTGTTGTTTTTAACCATTTACAAGGAAAAAAAGGGAAATTTATTTCGATGATTGAAATTAATGCATTATGTGAACACTACCCTTTATCTAATTTTAGAGCAAAATTGGAGAGGCCTTTCAGAATTTATGAGACATCTTTAAGACATTTCAGGACTCATAGAATAAAGTTGTATTTTTGTTACAAGTTAATCAAGTGTGAACTTTTCAAATAAATCTGCTATTCAAGTGCAATACCATGGTTCTAGAAATCAATGTAAAATGATAAAACAATAGAATAAAAAAGACTGTCATGGAGAAGCTGGTGAACTCCCACTCAAAGCAAAGAGTGCCCTGTCAGGTATTTCTGCTGCTGCATTCTCACTGGCACACACACACTGATGAAGGAGAAAGGTGGAGAGAGTGAATTGCAACCTCATTAACACCATCTGAGGTAGCATTCGTTCAGAGAGGCTGAGTGCATAAGCATCCCTACTGAGTTACAGCAGAAGCTATCAATCACAACCTGAAGACTGTGAAAATACCATTCATCAAAATCAAGACGTGAAAAATGGCTGCTTAAGAATCTGCTGTGCTCTTGTTTGTTACGTTGATATAGGCACACTGCCTGTCAGCGCTGGGAGTGTGTGGCTACTCACAGGCAACATGTACACATATTTATGAATCATTTATGTCCGCCTGCATAAAAATGAAATGCGATGTACAGTATGTTTTCATCCGTAACAAACACAGAAACATAGAAACACAGCTGAACAGAGAAAAAACTTTGTCCTGGCGTCACCTAAGCTGATAATCAGTGTTGTTGCACAAACACGCCACAGCCAAGCTGTCGCTCTCACCAGTGTCTATCTTGAAGCAGGTGGTGTGGAATTTTCCCATGTAAAACTCCACCCCGATGATGGCAAACATGACGATGGCAAAGAAGAGCAGCAGGCCAATCTGAAGCAGAGGAACCATGGCTTTCATTATGGACTTTAACACCACCTGGAGACCTGAGAGACGGAGAGTAGTGGGGGAGAGGGGAAGGGAGAGAGTGTTAGCAGGGCTCGATCTATTTCTTGAAATGCTCACCTTCAAGGGATTTTTGAAGCTTAGGTCTCGTTTTTGTTATTTTGGCTGTTATTTCTTTAAATTATGGTAACACTGTTTCTGTGAATGTAGTTGCTGAGATCTGCTAACTGACCAACATTGCTACAATTAAGCGGAAGTTGGTCTGTAAACTGTGAAGGATGTTTACTGTCTGATTATCTCACTAATTGTTTCTTCCCCCGTCTGACTTCAGTTTAGCAATGCTAAATGGCAGTAATTAAACTGACAAGTACAATGTTTTTATTATCTAAAGAAATGATGGACAACCAAGATATAAACAAAAAATTATTCCCAAAGTAGTGAAGTCAATTTTTCACTGCAGCTGATCCGAGCTTCAATAAAGTCTGATTTTTTTTCTCTTTCAATCTTTTGGTGAAAAACTTTGCCAAATAAAAAGACAATTAAACTTTGGAAGACAGTTAAAGACTAGTCAACAACATCTTATCATCATCTAATTACTAACAGCCCAAGAGATGTAATCTTTCTTCTTACAGCTTGTAGATACTAGCCAATCAGAGCTGAGAGCTGTTAGCTTTAATACCTGTATTGCACTTCTCATCGAAATGACTTTAAGGTTTGAAAAAGGTATAAAACAAATTCAGAGTTAAAAAATATGTCAAAGTACAAAAAACACAACAACGAAAAAAAGGGAATATTTTATGTACCTGATCCTGTCCCTTAATCTGAATGCCTCGATCACAGCTACGCAATGACAGGGACATTATGTACACAGAGTTTCTCTTTGTCCTGGTGAAATGGCAGAGTGACTTACTGGGGATTCCTGACACAAGTTTCAGGGGTCTCAGCACTCTCACAGCCCGCAGTGTTCGAAGGTCGAAGTCTGAACCCACGGTGGCCAGGATTCTGTACAGACACACACACAAAGATCCAATAAGTATGGCCACAGAGCAGTTCAACTTAGCATTGATACACAAAATACAGTATATGATGTCAGCATTTTCTGTCATTTCTGAATGTAATTTGACAGGACGTACACAGGAAGTGGTCACACTCAGACAGACAGAAGGGACGCTAGTTTACGTGGTAGGTCCCTGCGCTTATTACATTGTTAATAAATATCAGACAGAAACTCAAGTACATGGAACATTTTGAGAGGGTGAGAGAGGACTCAAAGAAGGTGACTCTCTCACTTAAACTCTTACTTATCATTTGTTTATGTAATTGTGTTGGTGCTATAAGTTCAGAGGCTAAATTGTGTGATGATGTTATGCTGTGTTGAAATTTAATGAATTAACAAAATTTTGCAACAGTTGCTTTGCTGTTTTTTCCGACACATTAAGAACCAGAATATTAATTTACTGCTTTAATTGCTTTGCCGTTGTTGTAATCAGGCAGCATGCTTTGTGCGTGCACTATTGTAAATTTCATAGTTTAGAAGCACATTGTACGTTCTCGTGTTGGTGTAACAAGGTAATAAGATGTTTTACTGTGTTGAAAATTAACAAAATGCTCAGTTTCTTCTTTCTAGTTGTTTTGACACATTCACAATCCTCACTGTTTTGCTGCTGGTGTAATTAACAGGCACTTGTTCAGCACGTAGCCTGCACTTGTAAATAAAATATACATAGATTAAGGCTCATTATTATGGCTCTGTATTTCTCTGTAATGTGGCACAATGTCAACAACATTACTGTTGTAAAATTCTGTCTCAGATCTGGAACTCAAATAATTTTGTTACCCCCCCCTCCCACGGCCCTGGTCAACTAGGGAAATTCTTATGTGGGAGCAGCCCAAGCAAGAGAAGTTTTTCTTGCTTAATACATGACTAAAACACTCATCAGTTGTAAAAACTGAAAATTATATATGTTTATGGCTAATCATTCAACTCCAGCTTTCATTTTCACCACAACTTGATTTCTTATCTTGTAAATTTAGCAAATAGCAAAAAATCTTTAAGTCAATGAAATGTTTAAAATCCTGAAACTGTCCTTCTCAAAATTTCCTCAAACTTGTCTGTCCACCCAAGAGTTCAAAAAACAGAGATATTCATCCTACAGTGACTACAGTCATTGTTTATTACTTTTCTATCAATTGATGAACCAACTTAGTGACTAATTAGTTCAGCACTGACAGTAACAATGGGAAGATTGTGAAAAAACGTGTTACTTTGTGCTTGTTTGGTCAAAAGGAGAGCAGCAGAAAACAATAATTTTGTTCACTTTGAACTGTTGTTGATTTTTTTTAAATTGATTGATTGCGTTGTCTTTACAATGTCAGAAAAAATAAAGGAGAAATAAAAAAAAGCCTCCAAGAGCCTCAGGTGACATTTTCTAATGCCCATATATGTGCAGCTTCCAGTGAAGAAAACAGACAAGAATTTCAGCACCAGTACAAATAATCTCTCTGCCTTCTCCCACACACATGCAGCACACACAACCACGCACACACGTCCTTGCGTGTGTATGTATCTGTGTGTGTGTGTGTGTGTGTGTGCTGGCCACTGAGCCACAGCTGGCAGTCCTCATTACAGGCTGTACACAGAGGGGGAGACTTAAGTGCTCCACTGAAACACATAAAAAAAACACACATGCTCTAGGCTAAGAAGAAAAAAAGGGAAAAAGAGAGAGAGAGGAAAGGAGAAAATGAGTGGGGGGTCAACAAGAAAGAGAGGAGGAGGAAGATAAAAATAAGAATTACTGTAAAGAGACAGAGAATAAATGAAACACAGCCTGTGAAATCATTTATTTGATGTGACATAACTACATTCCCACACAGTAAATCCTTACTTAGAGATGATTATGGACACATTTCCGGCTTTCAAGAAGGCAAAATTTTTCTCATCAACACTTTTACAGATACATACTTACAATATACATATATATTGTTTAATTAAGCTTTTTCAACATCCCACATAGTCTTCAGTAAGCATGACTGCTAAGCACACTGATTTACAAAATTAACTAAAAAATGAGCCCTATAAGCTCTGATTTATCCAACTGCTTGACACTCACCCCATCCATGTGCTCCTATTAACCTTGAGACAAAAATCAACATCATTACCTCTTTTTTTTTTTTCAATAAACACTGTATTTTTGATGTTATTTTTAAACACCGGTGAGTATAAATATTATTTACATCATCCTAGTAGGGCATGAATTTTAAACCTCTCAGTTAAGTACCTTCAGGAGCCCCAAAGCAGGCAGAAGATCTACAAGGCTCTAATGTCGAGGGTAACATAGACTCAGGACTGACTGAAAGAGATTCAGTACCCACATACACACAAACACACCAACGTACACAGGAAAAAAAAGTGGAAAAAAACAAAGGTCGCCTATCACTACCTGGTTAGCAGTTGTCATGGTAACCGATAAAGCACATCTCCGCTTTATGGGCATTATCATTATGAGTGAAATCAGTCTGCTGGGCTGAAAGTGCCTGCCTTATAATATTGTAATATACTGTAGAATATACTGTTTTATACATATTTCATGCACAGGGCGACAGTGATGGATCCACGACTGCTGCTTTTAATAGTTTTCTCATTACTTTTTCACATGCACATTGGGATTTTTATTTATCATACTGTTTTCTAATTTTCAGCCCCTTGAACGAAATCCAGATCAAAAAATCAGCAGAGACTAGGGGGAACCACAAGGTGAGGAGCTCAGGGATGACTTAATGATGATATAATGATGAGGACTGCTAAACCTGCTAAAGGACTGTGCACATGCATACACACAGACAAAAACTTTACTGTGAATAATTGAACAGGAACGATTACGCTTGTCCTCATTTTCTCTCATGTATATGTGTGTCAAAGTATCAGCTTTTCTGCAAAAAAGTGAGACTTTGCCTCAGTCTTTTCTACTTTTACACTGACCTGATGACACTTCACCATCAAATTTCTTTATTCTGTCATCTGCTCCAGTTACAGCACGTCTCATTCAGCCTCCTGTTCATTCTGCCATGTTGTTTGTATCGAGGTGTTTTCAGTGGCTCTGATGATCTGGATCACATTTTATTAGGAAATATTTCCCGTTTTCCCCCTGATGTTCTCTATCTGCTCTGCCTGAATTCTTACTCAATAGTTTTTGTAATAGATAATCACTTTGTTTGTTTCAAAAGTTAGTGCTAACAGCTGCATATTGTAACAGTTAGCGTTTCTGTTGGCTGACTCTTCCAGCTCTGACCCCCCCTGTCTAAGACATGAAAACATCCTGCTGCTGCTTAGTCATACAGTTCCTGTTCTAGAGATGTAAACAGCTGATAGTCAGCTAGCTGAATGGCTAACTGAGCTAACTAGCTAAGCAATACTTGAAGCTACTGCTCTATTGAGGTACTCTGTAAGTTGCAGAATTTTTTTTACTAAATTATATAATCAGATAAAGTATAATGATTAAATTAAGATAATATGTTTTTTGTAAAAAGAGGCCAGTCCTCATCAAATTCAGTGCACTATATTGAAATGCCATCAAGCACACTGGCAAAAATATGAAGCGTTGTCCACAAGCACAAGGTGCTGCCATCAGAAGTTGGCCGTTCAGAACAAAGTAGGCTTTTGGGAGAGACTTTGAAGAGACAGGGGCTAAAACCGCTTGTTTCAGACAGAGGGCCTGCATAGAGGGCCAGTGATAGATAAAAAATGGCCTTTTGAACTGTGAAACTTGAACTGTGAAACTCTAGTGGAGTCTGAGAATAAAAACATAGAGCTTGAAATGGACATTTGAGCTCCCCTTTAGATAAACAGTCGAACCCAGTCTTTCTTTATCTCCGCCTATCAATCTGAACGTTTAAACCCACTCTACTTGTTTATCCATTGCACTAAAATAAATAAAATCAAAGGCTCCTCTAAATTCTGCCAGGAACTGTATTCTGCCCTGCCAAGATTTATTTTCAGTTCCCAGTATCCCATAACCCACTGTGCCTCATAAGTTGTTTAGTATTTGTGTGACTCTTATTACTGTTTATTTCATAATTCCTCTTGTAAACCTCGAGACTTCAAGAGGGAACCTGCATTTTTATTCAAAGCAAGTATAATCAATAAAGACCAGAGACACAACAATAAGAACAAGAAACCTATTCAGAAGTTTGCTGGTGTTCCACAAAGCTGTGTAGCAGTTCTTCCTGTTAGAGCTGCTGCTCAGCCTCATAAACCAAACATTTTACAGTTCTAATTCCAGTTCTGGTTGAAAATCATGTTGAACACAAATTTCTTTTCCTCTGTCACTTAGAATCAATTCTGTGGAAGTTTAATGGTGAAAAATCCTTCATGGTGGTTTCATGGTGTACATGTGTCACCTGTAATAGTCCAGCAGTGTCCAGCACCTCAAAGACATGGAGAGGTCACCTCCTGTCAACACTAATCAGACTAATGACTGTCAGTCACACATCTAAGAGGGTGCACACGGAGCTGTGCTTTTTATCTTCACTTTTTCTTCTCAGAACAAGGAAGAAAAGATTATAAAGAAACAACATAGAAGCAATTTATGACAGTTAGTGACATTTCTACAAGATGCCAAGACAATTAACACCTATTACACTAAAAACACACCATTTTGAGTTCCTTGTTCCTTTGCCCAAAACAACATGTTTCTCTGTCCTTCTCCAGGCTGCAGAAGCTTTCAAGCCTAGTTTTTGTACCCATTCTCTCCTTATGTTTCTCAAACCTTTCATTCAATTTTACAGTGTGCTATTCTGTGTGTGCTACTGAAGCCACTTAGATCAATGCAGCTACTACGCCACTGCAAACACACGACACTGAAACAACAGGGAGTTTTACAGAATAGTGCATAGTGTACTAATTGACTATCAAAACCAACAGTCGTGCATTGTTTTAGGATGACTGTTCATCTGTGGTTTAAGCACAGTGCAGTAATAAAGCAATGAATGTGGGTATTTTTGAACAAGTCATAGTTGTCATGTGTGACTCTGAAAGTGTGCAGTGTAGTAATCCTAAGCAAACATGCAGCAGGAGCGAGAGACAGAAAGACACAACCTATAGACTGAATACTAGATCACACAATGATTTGTATTAAGAATTATTTCTACACTGCCGTGTTGAATGAGCACAATTTAAGTTATTAAGATAGGAAGAAAAAATTTCCGCTGTTACTACAAGAAAATAGTTATGTTGTGACTGCAGGCACACTGTATCTCCAGATCTCTGGTTCCAGCTCCAACCAAGCTTCCTGAGAGTTTAGTCCATCAGTTCATCATATTGTAAGAAGTCTTGAAGATATTTTGGCGTTCTGCTTTTGCACTTACGCCCAAGTTAGTCCTAGCAACATTAGAAAACCCTTTTGTGGCCACATATGAGATCTTTTAAAAGAAAATGAATCATTCTTACTGGGTAAATAATCAACAAGTAGGTCTCTTCTTGGCAGCAGTAACTATCTCATAAAATGTTATGGTTGTAAATGCCCTACATGCAGTACTCCCTCGCAAGCACATCATGAATCACCATGGAAACCACCTAATATCCTTTAGCAAGCATTCAAAATTACTACAGCAACAATTCTTTACATCCTACTGCAGCAACCATTTTGCAGCTATTTGGAAACACTCACATAACCAACGCAACCATTAACCTCATCCTACTAAACAACCAGAACACCAACCTGACCACCGACACACCACCACCTGGTGGCCTGGTAACCTACACAAAGCCTGAAAAAAGATGCACCGACTAGCAAATTCCCTACTAAAAATCTAGCAACACCCCAAAAACCTACAATATTTCACTTAAAATAAACTTCTGTATCTACATCTTTGGAATTGGCACAGTATTACTACAGCCGGATTTGTTTATCTGCCTACAATTAAAATATATTCAAGGGAAATCCCATAGCATAATGAACAAAAATTGTTAGTTGATAAATAGTTGGATTTCAAATGATTTTAGACAAAATTTCACACTAGAAGCTCTACATTTTCTACAAATCTCTGACATTGCAGTCAGACCAGAGATTAAAAAATGTTTGTTTTGTTTCATTTGGGGGGTATGACGTTAATGAACAAATGAGAGGCATGCAAGAATAGTCTATTCACAGTACAAAAAGCCACTGTGACCTGAAAAAAAAACAGAATGAAAAGAGGATACAAAAACATGAATCATCCCTCTGTGCTGTTTTTATATCCTCCACAATCAATAACTCGCTTTGTTCTGTTAAGTGCGCACATGTATGTGTGTTTGTGTGTGTGTGTGTGTGTGTGTGGTGGGGGGGAGGGGGGGGGTATGCGTGTGTGTGTGTGTCCCTCTCTGCATACTTATGTCTATGTGTGTGTACTGATGACTGTGTAGACAGACAGTCAAGCAGGGAGCAGGCTGAGGGAAAAGCTCTGAGTTTTAATATCCCTTTATCAACACCACAATATATCCATGTGGGTGCCAGACACTGGTACAGGAAATATGGAAGGTGATGCTATCGTCTGTCACTCATTCACACACACGGAGCCACATGCAACTTTTCTCTGCATTGTAACAGACAGGTAGAACCATTGAAGTAGCCTCGAGCAGGTAGATTTTTAATGATCTTCAGAGTTGGATCATAAAAAAAAGAGACAAACAAGTTTTAAAAAAGCTAAAAAGACATGCATGATTTAGTCATAGAAGTCCTAATTCCATACATCTCTTTGCGGTTCATCAAAAATAGATCCAGGTCCCGTGACTCGGTCGTCATCACTGGAGTATAAATAGAATCCAAACTAATTTAACCTTGAAGAAACAATAGATGGACGAGACAGAGGGATCCTGATTAATCCACACTGCCCATCAAAGTCTGCAAGAAGGAACACATCCTTCATTTCATTTAGCTTTCTATTCATTTTGTTTTTCATGCAGACAAGTGACTATTAATCATGTTCAGTCTCTGGTAAATGGACATGCTCTGAGAACTGAATTACACTTTCCATCTCATGGTTCAAAGGATGAGCTTTCTCTCACATGAATGGAAGCGTAAAGCATCAAGAGGCAGGCATACTCGCCAGAAGAAAGGTGAGAAAATATGTTTGAACATACAACTAGTTGTTAAATAGGAGACCACACACTCCTGTCTCGTAAATGCAAGCTCAATGAATACTAACTGTGTTCTAATAGCCAACAAAGTCAGCAACTGGCCGGAGAAAAAGTGAATCATTTACAGTCACAGAAATTATATCTCTGGAGTTGGTGGAGACCAAATCAGAGCTAAAAGAAGAGTGTGTATTGAAATTAAAACACAATAGGTAGATGGAAACATGACTCCACATTAATGCTGAAATTTCCACAAGATAAAAAAGCAACTATTTGCTAAGAGGTTAGACTGAATAACTTCAGAGGGCAAAGACAGAGCTGTTTGTCTGACTGCTTGTTTTGGGGCTTTAAAAATGACTAAATCAGCTCAGAGAGAATATTTTGACATTTTGGGAGATGGACTTTATCACTTTCAAGTCAAGAGTACAAGAAGAGCCGTATAGTCTGTCATTTTTAACCTAAAAGTTCTGAGAGATGATATTTAAAACTTGTGATACTGATGCATGTGAACAGAGTGCTGCACAGTAATGTGTTGGTAGCAGGTGCCATAATTTTTATGAGCAAGTATTCCAAGTGGCATTGCTTTATTAACATCAGCATCCTAAAGTCCTTAACGGGCATCTACTCCTTCTATCTCATTTAAAAAGCCAGAATATGAACATGAATATGCCATTTTTTTCATTTCTTTAGTATTCCTGCTGGACACAAGGTCTTTCCTACCACGGTGGAAAGTTCGTTCAGTGTATGTGCACAAGGGGCTTCCAGTTTCTATTTCACACCTATATTAGATGTAAATTTGACTTGGACTGATATCCAAACTCTTTGTGATGACGCAAATCACATTCACAGGGTTGCCTCTTAAAATCAAATTTTCAGTGAGCGGAGAAACTTTTCTTTTTCTGCAGATAAATGTGAAAACAGCTTTGTAGTGTTAAAGCCTGCACATCCATCATTCTGCGCAGTGAAACTCAATAATCAAACTGCATGAGGAAAACCATAATTTGAGTGGAGGAGGACTTAAAGTATTATAAATGTTTAAATATTTCATTAAAGGAATAGAGGGAGGAGAAAAACAGCCAAAATGAAAAAAGCCAGAGGTAGACTCTGTGGACATAACTGAGAAAAAGAGGAAAACGGAGAAACGCAGCTTCCGTGAGGCTGAGTGATGTAGTTTAATTACTGTGACCCTGCCCAGCTGGGGGCCGGGGGCTGTGATTGAGTTTTTCACACGTCCCGGTAAGAGGAGACAGGGGCTCCCAGAGGACAGACGAGAGACAACACAGTGCTGAAAACCTGACTGAATAACTGCCTGCCTGTGTGTCTGAACGTTACCAGCTGGTCACAGACTGTCTGTCAGCTCCACTGACTGTCTCCCTGCATACTTGTTTGCCTGGCATAGGAATAAAGCCAACTAGGGAGTATTTTAATTCAAAAACTGCCTGTGAAGCTGTCTTGTATTAAGTGTGACTACCTGCTTGTCTGCCGTTGTAGCTCAGTAACAAGGATGAGGGGTACGAATTATCTCTGAAACAGGCGCCAGTCTATGCCAATTTCCTTTGAAGAGTTCCTGCTTTGTTCTGGAGGAGCTCAATCTTCTTTTCCTTACTACGACTAATATGGCTTCCTTTGCAGGTGTCATATTTAATTTATAGTTTTTAAAGCTTTCATTACTTAACATCACTCCACACAAAACACACCACATGCATTTATAATTGTTGGGAGGGAGTAACAGTACCAATGAAACACAGTGTAATGGAGGAAGAGTCATAAGAGGAGCCGTTTTTGTACTGAGAAAAGAAACAGTTTTAGATTTTCGGTGTAGGCAGCATGAAGCACATTAGGGCAACTCACTCACAAATGATATACTGTTTGCTGCCTGCTGTTCTAGAAAGACAGGATCAAAACTATTTCTCTACCTGAAGATTTGTCAAACTGGATACATTTTTCATGTCTCTCTCTTCTTGTTGTCTGTACAAAATCTTTCTGTGTTTACTGGATTAGATTAGATTGGATTAGATTAGATTGGACTATGGTCAATATGATGTCAAATATTATTGGTCTGCTGCGCACCTCACACTCAAACAAATTCTTTTTTCTTTTAACCTTTGACAATCAGGCCCAAGGATGGCACTGTCTGTTGCCTGGTCCGCCGGTTCTTGACAATGACCAACAAGATCTCCTGATGGATGACTTCTCATGATTATGATTGAAGTCGGTCCCTATTATCATGCACCACAAACAAGCCAAAGTTTCCGCTTCATCAGTTTGTTCATTATGAACACTATTGGGTAGGTTTCGGTGTAATATGCTGTGAATTACAGTTGAGTGATCTAACAAAGTTTGCTACTGGATAATTTTGTCACACAATCTCCACCCTGGTATATATCTCTTCATTATCTCAGGTTGTTTGGGTCATTGTTGGTAAAGTGGCAAAGCAATGAGCAGGATCATTCAGTAATGTTTAAACAGCAAGACTTGTATCACAATGTGCTGAAGTGACCTGATTTTCATGATACTTAATACACAAGATAAACAAACACACTTGCACAGAAACAAGTGCTTAATTATTAACTCAATAAGAATGTATTGTTTCAGTACAGATACCAGTTCAAATACCTAAACTTTGTGTGTACTGGCTGACACCACATTGGCTGATATAAGTATTTTAATAAAGTATACACTTACTCTCACATATTATAACTTTTTAACAGCTGTATATTACTGACCCTGCATGGATGTTATCCATGTGCTTGAATTAACAGAGGTCCCTTGTTGTTTATGAATATTGGTTACTTTTATATTGAAAAATCTGTTAGGTTGCATGGTGTCACATGGTGTACCAGATAATTCTAGGAAGTAGTAGGATCACGTTTCTTATCCATAAATAATGTGATAATTGGAAACATTGTAATTGCTGCATAGATTTGTCTATGCTATATATACCCAATGTTGCATTTTAGACAGCATCAAAGGCATTTTGTTATTCTGGTATCTGTATTTGAACAACAGAAGTATTAGGAAACACCCAATAAAAGCAGCAGAGGGACTTAAGGCATATTAGCAACATGCTCATATGTTGATCTCATAACCTCAGATTCATGCAATTAAAGCACCGAGTTTTGGTAGATCTGAACACTGAGAGGCTCTGACATGGATATAAAAGGAAATCTAAGTCAAAACTTGCCAATGTCAACAAGTCTAACTGGATTAAAGGCATCTTTAGTTGTGTGCAAATCAGTAAAAGGCCCACAGCTTGTGGATTTAGGGTGGCTAAAACTGAAAGCATAAACACTGCACAAACACAGAAACCTTGCCAAAAACTGATATTTTGATCTGATTTTTCTAAATACAAACTGTGTCTTGAATTAATTTCTAGGATTTTGCTGTATTGAAATATGTAAGAAAATGATGATATAAAAACAACTACAGAGACAATAAAGATTATTTTATATGCATTGTCCAAATGTCGAATCTGGTCACCTGTCTGTTTTATTCCCAGATATTCAGTGTAAGAGGTATCACTGCATCCCATTAAACAAGCCAAATTTTTTCTACACTTCAGTTCTATTTTACTTATGTAAGAGCTATAAGTGTTTGCATTTGCACACACAAATTCAACACGCATGTAGAAAAAGACCTCATCATTAGACACAGACCATTTCTTGCCAATTAGACCTCATTTCTACCATCTCATCTAATAGGAAATGAACCAACCAATCATGAGACATGCTTCAGTATGTCACATCCTGTTTATATGGTATTTTGTGTTTGTGTGTATATGCGTGTGTGTGAATGGTGGCAGGCTATATCGCCTTGATGATATACAATGTGAGTGGACAGCTGTGACAGAGTCAGGAGAGCATGCATTTCCCACAATGCACATGAGGACAGAAGGGGGTACTCATGAACTCATCGTGGCTGCCAGAGCCACTTGCCATCAAATACGCTGCTGTTGTAGTGCTGTGGTTCTAAATTAACACTGCCTGCATGCGCATACAGCAGCATATATGCACACTCACACACTTTGACACACACATGCAGGCTTCCTATTAAACTCATAAACAAGTCAAAGGCAAGAAAAAGGCAGGAAAAAACAAGATATTTCACATCCTTAGGCTAAGATGTAACATGAGCTCTGATTTTCCCGATCAAGTTTAATCAGCTCAGTCTCACAGCCTCCTATTTCATCTAACATCACTGGAAAAAGCAACACTGGGACATTATGCAACATACAATCACTCAAAAACATATGCAGGGGAAACTGCTAGCCCAGCATCATCAACCTCCCACTATAACACTGTCCACATTTACTTACTATTTCATTTGTATTCATCATTCGTCAAAATAATAAATGAGACAAAACTGTTGATGAGCAGACACTGATTATTTCGTAACACTTTATAAGAGGAGATGAGGATAGGACTGACATTAATTGGTCATTAGCATAACATGACCCCTTCCACAAACGTAAAGTCTGGAGTCTTAATGAATGTTTATGACTGTTTTCATAAACGTGTCATTTAGTCCATTATGTTACTTCTAATGCAAAATTGACAATGTTTCAGATGTCTTTATAACAACAAGTTAACATTATCAAAGACAATATAACAGCCATAAACATACCCTAGTGGCCTAATTATTAAACTTAGAGAAACTATACAGCTTTATTTGTTAAGATTACTTAAAATGCCATATGTGGCTTGTTTCAACATTAGCTGTCATGAGACCCTTACAACAGTGTTATTTATATTTCCTCAACTCAAATACAGAGGTACAATTTGAACTACACTTTTAAAAATAAGGCATAAGTGCTCTGGTGATTTAGGGAGTTTTACTTTTTTCCTTAAGTAATCTAACTGCACAAACCGCAGCTTTGTAGTTAGCTCCCGCTAGCTAGTTAGCTCTGTTAGCTGTGGAACTAGGGCTCCTGTAAGCTGACTCAGTCCAAGGGTGCCAGAAGTCAGACCTGGCAAGAAAACCACTTGGGTACTTTAAGTGTGTCTTAAACTTTATAGAAAAGGTTTGAGTGTAAAGAACGGGCACAAGAACACATAATTAACATAGTTAATAATACACAACTCCACAAAAGAAATAGTCAAATAATTTCAGCAGAAAAAGACAAATAGTCTGATTCAAAAATGGACTGGTAGAAAAACCCATCAGACAAGTGTGAATAAATGTCCGGGAAGAGACCTAATCAGAGAGGCAGTTGGACACAGTGGGTATGATGGAAACTGAAGATGATCAGATCCATAATGTGATCCATAATGTGGTCACTCCCATCAGACTAAAATAGAAAAAGAACACCCTTATTGGCAGGAGTATGATGCTCCTCACATGATGATGCTCTTCTCAGTGTAGATTCTTCATCTGCCTTAAAAAGTGTATTTTTCTCCTGATAGACTAAATATAGTTTAAAACAGTTACACCCTTGGGCTACAAACATTTCCTGTTTTGTTTTTTTTTGCTCTTTTTTGGTCTCTACCAACTCCAGAAGGAAAACTCTGACTTCTAAATGCACCATCATGTTTACCAGTTGATTGCTCACTGTGTCGTTCTGCTATTTGATGCTGAACAAGAGTAGTTTAGAGGATTTTTTACCTAAAACAGATACCTGCTGCACCCAAAATAACATGTTAAGCCAGTAAAGTTGTGAGCCAGAAAGCTTAACAATTAACTAAAAGTCACTATGAAGCACAGCAAAGCTGGGTGGAACTGTCCATTAAGGTGATAATTCCCTGTGGGCCAAACACTAAAAAGGTAAATTTTCACTGTCATTTGATATTTTGTTATCAAAAAATATCAGTCATGGCCAGTTTAGGAATATATACATATATATCATTATGAATATTATATTCTGTTAATGTACGTTCCTCTTCAACTCTCCTGCTTATGTAGTCTACAGGATAACAAGGAACTGTTCAGTGGTGCAGACAAATTAGAACAAGTATGAATTGTGGTGAGACAGCTCCTAGAAATTCTTAAAACAAAAGTATTTACTCTTGGAAACCATTCTGCAGCTGCATTCCCATAGCACAACCCCATGCCTGTCATCAGAAGTCTGGAAAAAAATTCTTTTTAAGGTGACAAAACAAACTAGTTAGATTTATTTTGCAAACAATTTTGAAGGACAAATATAAGAAGGAGTAGAATCTGTATTTTAGTAAACACTTTGGAGGCCAGTTTGACACTAAAATATTCATCCTTTATATCATTATCACTAACACTGCTATTTATAGTAGCAGTACTACTGCGAGCGTAACAGAAATGCTGCGTGAACATACAGCCCACCAGCCACGTGCTAACATGGAGGACCACATTTTTTCTGTATGAGCATTATTATTAGAGGACACTTCATCCCAAGGAGAAATCCTAACAAGATGTGCTGTGATTTATGTGAAGGAATGAAATCGACCCCCAACCTCCTCAGCTAAATCCCGTCTGGAAAGCTGCATGGCTGAGCCATTATGGCACACATCCATTGCTTGGGTTGACTGCCATTGTATAGATCATGAGGTACATCTTGAGTTTGATGAATCTCTACCTTCATTTAAAATAATGCATCCTGTCTGGCTCTCCTCTGTCTGTAAAATATGAAGGAACAGTGTGTTTCAAACAGTAAGTGAGAGAACTTTTCTCTTTATGGTATTTTTTTGACACCAGGGTGCTAACCAAAAAAAGCTCATAAAGAAAAAGACGGAGAGAAAAGCAGACACAAACACGGAATCACACACGCACACACACACATATTAATAAAAAGGAAGATTAATAAAAAGCCAGACAGTAAAAATACAGACAGATTTTGTTTATCTCAGTGAGACGAAGGCCTGTAACTGTTGAAATATAACTTAAGATGAGCAAAAACCATATGTGTCCATTTCCCCCAAACTGCAACTCAGAGCCACAAAACCTTTGTTAAAAATGTTAATAATAAATTAATACATTAATGATAAGTATGTACTATTATTCCACCAAATACTGAAAAAAATGACAGTTTGTTTCTCTCTTTCCTTGAGTTCTCAACAGGAATTCAAAATTTGAAGACATTTTACATCAAATTTGAGTTTTTGTGAGGTCTTTCAAATGCAGGAAACTCCATGCAGCATGGCCTCATGAATGCAAATTTACACTAAAAAAAGGCCTAAAGGGAACTGTTGATAGAAGCAATGTTTTGCACAATTTCTGCAGAAAGGAATTTTTGTACCATCAGAGTAATTCAAGCAGCTGGTGCCAGCACTAGCAGCCAGCCTTACCAAGCCATGCCTGCCCAGGCAATGAGACTCAAACAGGTAAAACAAAAGTTTACCTGTGACCAATTAACAAACAACCTTGCTAAATTGATTGCATAAACTGCAGGTAACTTTGGTGTTAGAGGACAGGGGGTTAGCAGAGGCTTTATGGATAGCAACTTCTGACATAACTTATAAGCCCTCATTCAAAAGTAAACATTTTTAAAATTTCTTTATTTATTCAGGGAAAGTTCACTGATAGTAGCCCTCTCTTTTGCAGGAACGCCCTGATCACATTCACACATTCACCAGTACACCACAATACAGTACAACGGCAGTCTTATCTGCCACCCACTGGAGCAGTTGGGGTTGAAGGCCTTGCTCAGGGGCACCACAATGGTGGTAATGAGGGAGAGACAAATGACAAATGCTTTCACTTCCCCAACTCAGATTTATCCTGCTGGTCAGGGGATTGAACCAGCAACCTGCGTTTTAGCTTCTCTAACCTTTAGACCGCCACTGACACCAAAAAACAAAAGAACAAGAAACTAATGTACTCAGTTCAATCATTGTTCTAGCTGAAGCATCTCAGAATTAATTTCCTCAGCTCATGAGGAATTATTTTTGATTGTTATGGACATTATTTCATATTAAAAGTTTAAAAAGTTTTGAAATAAAAGAAGGATTTAGCTTTAAGGTTTATAATGGCTATTATTCATTGATCCATCCTTTTGAAATGAAATACTGTCAAATACTTTTCACAGCAAAATTGATAGATGTGATTTATTTATATTAATATCACAGAATAAGTTAGTAATTAGATTTTATTTTTATTGCTTGACAGCCCTAGATGTTGTATGTTACAGTGTCTCTCACAGAGCCACTAACTGCTCACAGTATTTCCTCTTCCCCTCAAACTAGGAGAAGCTCTCGCATGTTGCTGTCTTGCCACTGTTGCAATTTGCGCGACACCCAAAAAAAGGAAAACTTTCACATTGTACAGGCCCAGAGGACACAATACATATCACACTGGAAAAGGGGTAAAATTAGCGTGTTCATGATTCACCAGGGTGTCAGTTTACATCAATTGGTGACTGATGTAACTGTAGAGTATTTTAACCCTGAGGATAAATGCAGATTGTACCCACCCCTGTTACAGAAAATAAAAAGAAACCAATGTTACTGTCTATTAAATGTTTTTTTTTTTTCTAATTTTTTTCCCCCCCCTTTTTGGTCCAGTGTGACAGCGATTTGAGTTTTAAGAATTTTTTACTGCACAGGGTTTCTGACTGTCTGTCTGTCTGTATGTCTGACTCACTGGTGGGTCAGTGGGGTTTTAGAAGTTAACTAAACTTGGGTCTTTCTCTTGATTAACAGTAATAAACTGAATTTCATTCAGTTGTTTCAGCTTTGATTATCAAAAGAGCACAGATCTCAGTTTCTTATCCCCCACTTCTCAAAAATACCTAACTTAGCTACAAATGGCCACAAAGCAGGATTTTTACAAATGTGTTATTATTTATGCACTTTTTTATTTAAGACCAAATTGTATGAACTGTGAAAACTTTAACTTTATCAATCAGCAAAAATTACATACACAAATCTGTTCAGTTTGTAATTATTTCTGTATGAATACAATCTTTGCTGCAGTATTTAAATCCCTTCTGTAAGCCAGTGCCAATTTATGTATAAACATGAGAAAGCAGAGAAATTACAAAACATTTAAGATATATATGATAGAGTTACTCATAATTAATTGAATAAAAGCCAAAGTGATATGAATTTATTGTACTCTGTAGCAAAAGACTCCACAACTACAGTCACTGATTTTCTGTTGTCGGAGAAATAAAACCTCAGACTATGCTGTGATGCAGATGAAACTTGAGATTCTAATTTTGTTCTCTCAGGGTTATAATTGCTAGCTTGATAGCAATAAAAAAGAATTTCCAACTTAATTTTTCTTTCTAGGTACAGAGGCTGTCTTGACACCAGTTTTATTCCCACCACAGTCATCATCTCTCTCAGCAAATATCACTGACCAAAACATTCAAACCCCACACCGCCCCCTCAGACTGTTACAGCAAGAATCAGCCACAGTGTTTACAGTACAAATGTTGGGTTTGTTTGAAACACCAGTCTCATTTTCACCACCTCATCGTGAAGAAACTGTCCTTTATTTTTATGTCCTTGTCACAGATTTTTATGCTGTTGGCGGTGAACAGAGACTGCAGATCCACTGACATGCTAACAGCCAGTCTGTCGTTCACAGGAGTGTAATCACTGGGGAGATCTGTCTGACTTGGAAGAAAAATTCCCTAATGTGAAGCCACCACTTGCTGAATTTGAATCACTGTCAGACTCTCTCAAAAAATAGCACTCCCAGTCTCTCTTCAGAAATGTATACTAAGTGACAGCATTTTGACAGCACCAGCACTGGAGTGAATTCCTAAAACTATGTCCCATCATTGTATCAGTTAAATACAATTAACTTAACCTTATTAAATTAACTTATTTAATTCAGAACTTCCTCAAAGATCAATCATGAAAATGGTTTCCAGTTAACGAGACTAAAGATCATGCAGCTGACACGGTGTGCAGCAATTTAGCCACAGAGAGGCTGCCACTGAGAATGACAATACTAATTAGAACAATTAAAGCATTACAGCATTAATATTTTAAGCAGTTGGGTGCAAATGCATTAACAAAACAAATGACAGTAGTGATTATTTTTCAGATAAAAAAGCAAGTATTACTAGCACAGTACATCAACTGTGACTTATGTACAAGTAGAATGTCTGGAATGAGTTAGTGTATCTTTTATTTATTAGATATCAAAATTAAATGAGTCTGCATTTGCTTAAAACGTAATCACGTGTCAGAGTTTCTGTTATACACATACACACATATACACTTTGCAGCAGCGGCAAGCTGTTTTGTATGGCAGTGTAAAGGCACCGAAGGGATAACATCATGGTGCATTCAAATGCATCTCTGAGCTGTTTATGTTCAGAGACAAGATCCCATTGTCAGTATTTGAAAAATTGATGAAATGCACAGTCCAGGCCGTGGTATGCTGTCAATAAGGCATGCTGTGGTAACGCAAAAAAACAGAGATAAGGTTAGTTTGGAAAAGAAAACCATTCAAATAAATTTTGTCATGTTTCACACCTACATAAAAGCAGTATTCAGTATTCAGAGTGCAATTCAAAAAACATTTCATTAAAAGGTATTTTTTAGTTTTAAGCCATGTTTTAGTGAAACATCCAGTTATTAATTCATCAGTGAGGAATGCATTAGACAGGAGTGACCTTATGTTTAAGGTCAGTGAGGGCCAGTTTGTATATGGGATCATCTCTGAACAAAAACAGCTTAGAGGTTCAGTTAGTGATCAGCTTTGTATACACAGTCACCAGCAAGCTTCAAAAATTCATGTTTTTTAGGTAACCAGATGTTGGATGAAGTCAGTCTCAGTGGGATCTGATGGAGAAGAAAGAGTTAAATGGTTGAAGTCAAATGAAATCTGCTGTGCTGCAGGTGTGCTGGAGTTGTTATGGTCGACAGAGGATCTAATCTGTGCTAATCAGTTTACTCTCTGTTGCCAAATTCAATGTCTAAGCAAAACAAAAGAATTAGTGCATCATGACACAGCAGAGCAGGCAAAAAAGTAATGACATCTGTCAACCATTAAACTAATGTTTAATACTTTGCACGACCATCACACTGTGGGGCTGTGACACATAATTTTTTTGACATTTTTGAGCCTCTGTTGAGGTTTTCAAACAAAGCTCTGAATTTATTTATTAATTCATTTTTTGTTTATTTAACAGGGACAACAGAAAGTCACTGACTAGCCAAGAGTTAGCCAGATTGCTAAATTTCATCCACAGTCCCTGGGAATATATGTTGTCGTGTTTTATGGCATCATAACCCCACCCCCAAAAGATAAATTCTCACCCTTATGTTACTTGTATGCATTTAGTTGCTGAATAGTATGATGTCTGAACCAAAGTAAAACCCTCTTTTTAATCCCACAAGGTAAAAACATACTCTGAGCTAACCTCCAGCAAATAAACTGCTCCAGATCAGGCTAGAATTTGATGGTGACAGTGTCTTTTTTCCTCCTGTAGCTCTAGTCAACCCCCAACTCATTTGTTGGTGCAATTACCATCAGTAGCTGTCTGCCCTCTGTTCCACTGCTCTAACCCACACAACACTCAAAGTCCTGTCATGGCCTACGCAATCAAATGTTGATTTAAAAATTTAAATGTCAATGTTATGAGCAAGTTTCTGAACTTTTAAACTAGTTAGTGCAGCCCTGTTATACTGTCCATATCACAAAAGAATACAGAAGAACACAAAAAACTAATGGTTACAGTTTTACAGTGATTATAACTTCATCTGTCACACCCTCCTGAAAATGTCAGGAACTTTTCATAGCGGACATTCTGACTTGTCACTGAGATACACTGCACACAACTTTCACAGCTTCCACTTCACTGACATTAACTAAATCACTCACATCTATTTGTGTTGGTGTCAACAGCTAATCTGTTAACTACATCACTTACTCACAGCAACATCTCAGAGAACAAATAGTGAGTTGCCTTGAGATGCGGGAAATGAGCAGGACACGTGGAGCCAGCTAAACACATGCTGTTCCTGTTTTACCCGTCTCTAATCTGCTTACATGCTTCGTTCAGACGGCTGATTTCATGTCCAACTCCCATCAGGATGTTTAATTTAACCAACATTTATTATCCACTGCCAGAATAAAAAGACCAGATTTTAAATGGAAGGCTTTTTATTTTCTTTTTATGCATAAAATCTTTTTAGAGCAGGACCATTAATGTGAGATGTTATTAATTTGAGACAGGAAAAAATGAATGAACTAATCTAAGCATCAAGACATGCATTTGTGCAGTGTCTGTCTGCATGCCTATGCTTTGCAACACATATGGAAGTCTTTTTTCTTTATATTAAGCCTCCCTCACAAGGAAAAGCAAGATGTAAAATAATTGAATTATTGACTTCATGAAAGGCCAGTTCGCTATTCAGGGTCTGCTGCATATTAAACCATTCACACCTGGATGGAGTAGATAATTATTTTCTGGCATATAGGGAAGGTGAGGGGAAGAAGTCAAATTTATCCCCACGGTCTAAATGAGCTACATGCATATTACTATGTCATTACGGTGTTACTTTTTAGAGTAATTTGTCCGATTTTTCGAGGAGGGATTTTACTCCCACGATCTTGACCAGTGATAGCTACTGTGCATGTCTTCCACGGCCCCATGTAATTTGAGGTAAAATGACAGTAAGTCATGTCTTGTTTGTTTTCCATTGACTGGTGCCAAAGAAATGGAGAAAGTTATCAGGACAAAATAGATAAACAGATTTTACAGAGTGATTTCAGCAGCAATAAACAAGGAAATCTGAGAACAAATTCCACCTTATTCCCTGAAAGATTGCAACAAATACAAAACCCGAAACACTGAGAGTTCGTTGTTTATATTGTAAATACTAGTTTGCCAAAATAGTCCTAACTCAATACACACTGTCAAGCTTGTTCTTGAGTCTCATCTTGTAACTTTTAACCCATTCTCATCTTACAACAACTGAACAAACTCCTTAATCTAATGAAGACTGTGAGATACAGTTGAAAGCTCTGCATGTAGCAGAGAGGAAACAGCGCACGCTGCATGGCCACATGGTTACATCAATGTGTGTTGCATGCTGGACTCATCTCTTTCCCCTGGTCTGTCTGCCTCTTTATGTCACATCGCCCGTAAAGTATAAAATGCCCAAAAAAGGACTCTAGAAAAAAAAAAATGGAAAAAGTCAGTGGGTGGACCTTGAGTTTATCAAGCATTTATGTATTCTCATTTATGATAAAAGAGACTTTGATAGACGCAGCATTAGTACATGTTGTAATGAACTACTGGCGACTGCATTCAGCTACAATTATACTAGTGTGGCTCAAGCTCAAAACCAGCTCTCTTTTCCGCCACACTCACACACATACACACCCAGAGCTAAATAAACTTATGAATGCAGGCTATAGCTAATCAATGTTGAAAATGAACCTTTGTGACAAGTGCTGTTCTGAACAACATCAGCCATAAATCACCTTGTGTATCCAAAGGCCATTACTGAGAGCTATTAACTACGCAGTAATCAGCCTTCATCTCATTAGCAACAAGAAGATAAATCAACACAGTGGCTTTTGAACAATGGAGGCCTTATCACAGGAGCTGCAGTCAGTGACCAAAAGTAACACGTACAGTACAGTGTATTTACAGTACTCCATGTTTTACAGTTGCGACCTACAATAGTAAAAGCCCTTACACGTGATAAGAGAAAATGCATTAAGAAAAAAAAAAACTTATGCAGTTTTCAACTTACTGACTATTCCATAAAACAAGTATCACCTAAATACTGAACTAAAAAATACAATATGTGAGAAATCACAAACACATGTAATATGATATGAAAGGTCTTTTTTAATGTAATGAACTCCATGTAAAGACTTAAAAATGTGTAATTTGTAAAACAAACTTAAGGTAGGCTTTTAAAAATGCAGTACAATTGTCATATGACCAAAACATTCACACCATCCCAGGATGTATGAGGTTTTCAGACTGTTCATGTGGGGAATATCATTTTACCAACTCCTTTTACCTCTTTTTTTAAAGGAAGTGATAAAATTATCTAAATAGCTGAATTTGTGCTGACAAAGAAAACATGTCTTGCCTTCTACATAAAATCTCATTTTGCCATTTTTTGGGTCATTTTGACATCATTTCTACAGAACACAAAAGATAAACAGCATGTTTACTTGTCTGCACCTTATAAAAGCAGTCTAAAAGTTGGTCCCACTAACATCAATGTTTTATAAAATTTAATTTAAATTGCAGGTTCAGACAGAAGTACGTCCTGGTGGCATCAGGAGGGTTTTGTATTTGGGTTGTGATAAATGAGGGGGAAAATGAGAGGTTTCACATGTGGGAGAGTTCTGATAAGTTCACATCTGTGCCACCTCTGCGCTCAACCCACAGGTCCACACAGGCGCTGCCAAGTCAGGGGCCCTGGGACCAGCCACAGGAGCCAAACACACACACACACACACACACACACACACACACACACACACACACACACACACACACACACACCAATCACTGCATGTGACAATGTTTTCTGCACAAACTGACTGAAGTCCCTTCATGATTAATTACATTCAATATCTCTCTATTATTTACACACCAGCAGCAGTACTGAAGCAATACATCATCCATCTACAGATAGCCATGAGCACTGTGTGTCATAAAAACAGTGAGGGAGTTGTCACAGAGGACGACATGCATAAATGTCCTCATGTGCATAAGCATAAGCACATGAGGACATTACCCACACGCGCACAATAACAACTTGTCAGCGGCTGCATCTTGTCTCCTTTCGCCAAACCCCTTCATCCCCCCTCTTACACCCATGAAGACTTGCTGTTGTGTTGGTGAATTGGAGCTGAAGAGAAAGCGGGACGCCTTGAAACAGAGCTGCAAATGCAGAACAGCTACACTAATACATCGTGTGCACGAGCGGTGAGCGATAGACAGCACTGACACTGCCTTCAACACATACTCTGAGCCCCCCGATCAGCCTTACAAATACAAAGATCCAACGCAAATACAAAACACACTGCAACACAATACAGGTCACATGCCCTGATGAAATATACTCTTCAAAGAATATCTCAGAATAAAGGTACTGTGTGTCCATTAATTAAAAATAATGTAGAGTTTAATTTTAATTTAATTCACTCATCCATGTTTTCTATTCAATGTAAATCTTAAGACTTTAGACAGTTACCTCAGGAGTGGAGAGAACAGCAGGGGTCACAGTAAGGGAATAGTTTCCTAACAATGATGGAAAGTTTGTTATTTTGATTAATTAAATGCAGACCCCCTGTAGTAGTCCCTCTGTCCAGTGTGACACACATACACATAGAGTGAATCAGAGATCAGGTTAATGAAAAATAAAGCTGATACCATTCACAAATAGGCTTGATAGTAAAATACATGTAAAAATGCTGACTGATTCACTGTTTGTGTATTTTTAGCAGAGGACGACAAGAGAATATTCCACTGAAACAGATTATTGATACTGTTTTTCCCTCATCATTCACAAGAATCTGTCAAGTTTATAGCCCAAGTGAGTTTTATGTAAGTGAGCACTGTGCCATAACCCATTTAAATAACAGCCACTTTAATGAGACATCGCTTTTTGGCAACTGGTCATATATTAACCTAGAAAGCAATCTAGCATTTTAGTTTTTGAATAATTTGGCATTAAGTAAAACAACAGCCATTATTTAGTTTTAATGAAAACTCAATTCCTGGCATTTGCTCCAGCTATTCTTTACCACTGTTGAAGGAGAGGAAACAACAGGCATAACAGGTAAACCAGCTTTTAAAGTGACATTTTATCTTTTCAAATAAACCCTGTGTGTGGATGTGAAAATAGATAGTTGCTAGCATGTCAGCCATATTAACTTCATAGGGTGACACTGTGTTGGACCTACTGGTCACACGTTGGTCCCAAACATTTGACTGTGTGTATATTTGTTTGTTGAGTAGGTATCCAGTTTTCAATTTCGGGATGCAGATATATTTTTTATTTTTCTACATGCAGTCAATTAATAACAGCAAACTACAAGATACATTTTGTAAGCACATTCTTTTACCATATTTATGCTTTTTGTATCCATTTTTTGTGAGACCTTATGTGGGTCTATAACTGACCTTAATCAAAACTGTGCCTGAAAACATTTTGTGTGGACACTGACAGAAAACTGCTGCTGTCCTGTTAAAATGCTTCACAAATAGTTTTCAGGTTCTACTGTCCTGTGTTTTGCTCTTTTGGCTGGTGGCTAAATGTTTTTCTACTCTCTGTAAGCTGGAGGGACGAGGCTGCAGTCTCTGACATGTGAACAGGTAGTTCTGATCTCTGTGTTCTTACCACATGACTGATCCCACAAGGTACAAGTATGGGACATGGTATAACTGTAAAGCTATGTTCATAGAGCCTGAAGCTACAGTCCACTCACATGTGCTTTCATGACATTATAAAGCTCTCTAGATACTGTGTTTTAAAAGTCATACTTCAAGTTCTAAGGCCAATTGGCCCATTAATCTTGGTCCATTTAAAGGTCCAGTGTGTAGGACTTAGAAGGATCTATTTGTAGAACATGTCAGAAGTATAGTATATGTTTAAGAGGTATGTTATACTCATAAATAATACACATCTTATTTTTTGTCCTCTTACATGGAGTTTGTTAAAATGGACAAATCAAACATCCACAGAAGGAGTTTCATATTTACTTGAGTTTCAAAGGGAATGTAGGTCCTCCTTAGCGTTTCCAAGCAGCACTTAAATGCTAAGGCACTGGATCTTTAATTAAAACCAGCTTTCATGTGACTTAAAGTAGTAAAGTCATAAGTAAGGAGCACAAGCTCTGTACATTACAATGACCATACAAAGCTTTGCAGTAGTAACTTCTAAAGCACACATCATATAGACATTAACTTAAACAAATTATTATACTGACTTATGTTCTCACAATAGTATTTTGTGTCAATTTAAATTGGAATTTTATCCGTCTAAAATGATTTGACACCAAAACCATTAAATCAGTGTGTATTCATAGAGAGACGTGTTAGTACGGCTGCACACTGACTGAAGTCTACTTTAAACAAAGGAGAGAGCGGAATACATGAGGAGAGAAAGAGGAAGACTTGACGTGACAAATCAGCTGACAGGGTCAGAGACGAAGGTGGAGGACGGGAGGTATCTTTAAACAGAGAGAGACACAGTGATGGGTCGAGTTCACAGAAATGTATCAGATCCATCAGCTCAACCTGTTTACCAGCTGGCACTGTGCCTGAGAGCCAACATGACTGAGTGTTTGCTTCAATCTGTTTGCCAGGCTGCCCGTCACAATGTTTGAAAACACACAGCAGGAATGAATGAAATGCATACAGGGAGACCTTCACTGCCAAATGAGACATCATCATTATAATTAAGAACAAATAATTATACTAAATAAATACCGCTCACAAAATGTTAACTCTTCAAAGAACTTGAGCCTGTATTCATTAAGATGGAATACTGACAATAAACTTTATTTAATTATATGTAAATAAGCTTTCTGTGTCTGCAGTGATGTGTAGCCTGTGGCTATCAATACACCTCTGTGATGCTTAAGCATATTTTTCACACTGCCCATTTTCTTTTTCTCATAATAATACTGAGCAATTGTTGAATGACATATGATTTCTCTGTGAAGCTGCAAACCAAACAGGAGGCTGTGGTGTGGCATCAAAAAGGTTTTTTGTGGGAAAAGCACTTACCAGCTTCTCGGTCACGTTGTGTTGTGATTTACAACACGCTGCTATAAATCAGAATAAGTGTCTTTTTCTAAATGAATCACTAGAGTTGAAAGAAGACATGCCCAGTTTAAAAAACAGAATCAGAATCACTGTTTTGTAGAAAAAGCGCTGTCAGTAGTCCATGTTTGTATATTGGATTTTTTTTTATCAGGTACTATAAAATACACACAACGTCTATTTATTGGGCTGTGTTAAAATATGCTTAGGTAACAAAATGAGGACTAAAGGCACTAAAATGTAAATCTTGAGGAAAGTGAATCCTGAGAATAAAGCTGTGAAAAAGATGTAAGTGTTGTCTGAAGGCAAAAGTATTTCCAGCTGTTTCAAATGGCTGCGCTTGAAGGCTCATAGTGAGGAGGTGATGAATCAAATCCAAGTGTTCTGGTCTGACACATGGTCATTCACATGTAAAGTGACACTTGGTGAGGAATAAATAAGGGAGCTGAGCTTTGGACTGAAATCTACTTTCTGTCTTCCTTCTCATCTAATTTGTCACTGAGTGAACAGAATGTTTTTGTCAGATTGTAGGTTTCAGAAAGGTACAAGCAACGTCAGATGCAGCCACCTCCATACCCATGGGGTTCTAGATATGTTTGACCATCAACGAGCACTACTGGCCCTTTAATTTGCTCAGCAATGCTATGTATCCTGGATTAGCATCAATTTAGGCAACCAGTTTGATTAAATTCAGGGCACTGTGGTCAATTGAGTTCATTTAGCGATTACACCAAAAGCATTTTTTCCCACTGTCAGCTAATCATCTGGTTGAAAAGTATGTTATATTTTAGTGGACAAAGATTTTCTTTTGTCGACAAAAGATCAACAGATATTCTCAAATATAGTCTTATGGCGACAGTCTGTTTTTTTTAGCAAATGAAAACTGAGGAACAAAGACACAAACATTTCTTTGTGAGTGATTTATCATACTACAGAAAGATTTATTGTAATGTAGAATGCTGAGAAAAAAGAGATTTATCTTCTTTTCGCTTATAAAAAAAGTCAGTTTTTTGACTTTTAAACCAGTTTCATTAGCACAGACAATTTCTTCACTCTATTTAAAATAACCACTTTAGAGGCTTTGTGGACGTAGCTATGCGCTCTCTGACTGCTTTGTAGTTTGCAAATTTTCATGTTGCCTTCACAGAAGTGATGCTGTGTTGAAATTACAGTGTAAGCAACACTCATATCAGCTCATCTACAAACACATCTGGCTTTTGATAGATAGTGGATAATGTATCTGGGTATTTGTCGTGTCTGTGATGACTAAAGTGTGCATGTGTAAGCACATGTAATTTATCATGGTGTGTTGCTTTCTCAGGCTGTGTCAGAGGCTTTGTGTGTGTGTTTTCACGCTCGTTTGCTGGTATATTAACATGTATGTATGTGCTGGTGCCAATCATGTCTGCCTGCAGCTGCCTGAGGTTCAGTACCAGCTGTCCCAGTGACGACGTAACATGCTCTAAAGTCATTTCACAGCTTCCTGTCTAGAAGGGAGAGCAGGTGTGTGCTTGGCTTATACCTCCAGCTAAAGAGACGCCTGTTTGAACATGAGGTCCTACTTGACATCTTTGTAATGGCCAGAGAGAGAGAGAGAGAGAGAAAGAAAGAGAGGGGGAGGGGATAAATACAAGGTAAATATAAACAACTTGTCAATTTTCACATTTGATTTGTATCCAAAAAGAGCAATGACATTCTATTAACACCCTGAGGCCAGTGAGCCGCCCTACTATCACAACTCTGGATGGAAACAAGATAAGATGGGGATTAGTCCACTCAGACAGCCACCCTGAAGCAGAGCTCCTACATAATCTGGACAAAATGAACGTAAGCCAAAGAAAAAGAAACAAACCTCAACAAACGGTTATTTATTACAAAACAGTTTTCTGTTTCAATGTTTCTATCCTAATAAATCAAAGTTGTGATTAAAGGTCCAGTGTGTGTAGCTTTTTAGCAGCATCTCTTGGATGGGCTGCAGATTGCAACTATTTGAATACCCTCAGCTCATCCTCAAAAAACCATGACAGCTGCAAAAACTCATGAAAACAATGACAGGTCATCTTTAGAGTCAGTATATGGTTTGTTTCATCTGAGCTACTGTCAAAACATGGCACTGTAAGATGGTGAACTTCATGAAAGAGGATCTGTTCCCTCTGTGGATATTAAAGGCTTATTCTCATGTTAAAGAAAACATAAAGAGTGTATTTTTCAGGTCATTGTACGTATTTGAATATTTTACTCGATTTCGGCCCAAATCTGCCGATCGATCCCCTCAGACATACACACAAGGTCCCTTAAAAAGTACATGTGTATGTGTGTATGAGTGTGTGTGCACATTAGTGAAAGAGCACATGAGCCAACTGAATATGACTGTCATTTATGAGAAAGTGGACATGCTTCAAAGTCACTGGGGCAAGTGAGGAGCACCGAGGCGAGAGACTCGCTGGCGACAGATCGCACCTCGTCACCATAGAAACAGGCGACATGACATGACAATGGCTCTATTGGGCTATAGTGGAAGATGCACAGCGGCAGTGGGGAACGAGTACGAGAGTCAGAGTTAGAAAGTGATGTGGGTGGGAGAGAGAGTTGAGAGGCAGGAGAGGAGGGCGGAGAGGGGAGGAATGAATCATATATTTGAGTTAGTTTTGCTTATTTGATTCTGGACATATGGATTCATTAAATTACTACAATACTAGACATGTAAAAATAAACTTTAAACTCCAGAATGCTGCTCACATTCAGGCAGTCTCTGTTTAGATGATACTTGTAGGATTTAGTGGAGGAGAAATATTATTTCTATCACAGAAACTAGTTCTGAAATGCAATTTTTCCATATATTAACTAAGAAAGTACTTGTATTCAACAAAACAGTGGAACTGTGAACACAGAGAAACTCAGAGAAAAGGTGTACAGGACCACTTTAAATTATTTTTCATAACCAGACAAGATTGAAGTAGCCATGTTGATTCTCCAGTTAGATAAACTGCTCAAAAACTGCGAGTTTAATTACAAAATTTGCCTCTAAATGTGACATTATTCAGAATAACACACATTCTCTCACTTTCACTCAAATCCAAGCACTGATGCTGCCATGGTTCCTGGTAACAATGTGTGCTGACAGTGATGGAGCAGAAAAAGATAATCCTCTAATTGAAAGGGAAAAAGGCAGTGAGAAAGACAGAGAGGCAGAGAGAAAAACCACGGACAAGGGTAGCTGGTGAAAAAACACACATCAGGTTGGGATGAGGTGGCAATCTATAATGTACAGAGAGAGGGATTTATAATTCATTTTATTTAATGTGAAAGGATTTCCAGTAGTTCAAATCACACTGCGTGTATCTGTATTGACATCAGTAAGGCACCAAGACATCACTGATAAGCATCTCCACCTCGTTTCAAAGAAGGAACGAAGCAAGAGTTTAAGAAATATGCTTATTTACTTTCTTTCAAGATTGAGATCAGAAGATCAACGTGAATTTCTGAGTGTTTGTGCAGAGCGAGAGTCAGGGTGTCTGCCTACCAACCTCACTAAAGCAGCCTTAAATTATGTATTTTTTAAATCTACTCATATACATACATGTATAGAAATGAAAAAACGAAATGAAATGTTTTAGGGAGTGCTATGTGAAGGAGATAGATCTTGACAAATCGCTACAAACCCTGTTGTCAGCTACTGGTGCTACAGGATGCAGAAACATGTATGCACACTAGTACATTAATGCAGAGAAAGCACGGCACATGCCATAGATTGGAGGGTGGGAAGTGACACAGTGCATTGTGAGGGTCTGGGGACATCTGATATCATTAATGCAGGTGTACAAAGTGGCAGTTTTAACCTGCCTCAGTGTGGCTCTGCACAGGCAACTGTGGTGCCCACATTTAAATGTCATTTGATGGAATGGGGGGACTTGTTGGCAGTGCATGACCTCAGGGTGAATGTCAGAGAAAAGACATGAGAGACAGAGAGAAACAGATGAAAGATAAAAAGAAGAAAACAATCAGAAATTCAAAGGAGAAACATTCAGTGGGAGATATGAACAACTTGAAGAAAAATTTAGGGATTAAAAAAAGAGAAATTGAGATTATATGACTTGCAAGTAACAAGTAACACACTAACTCCTAAAATTACGCCAAATAGTGTTTCATTATAATAACACACTGTACAGCAAGTAACCATGGGGAGGCAACAGCCTAACAAGTATTTAACAAGACTAACAGCCTATTAATTCTTGCATTGCAAGCCCTATCTACACAGTGCTGTGTCAGCGCTGCAGAAAGGTCTGGCTGCACTCATTATCATTCTCCTTGGGGTGTAAAAACATTTCGCCTTGTTTGTATTTTTTAAACCACCATTGTTTTTGGTAGCTCTAAGCTTAGGATGCAGAAACAGGGATTCAACCTTGCAGATAGTGAAAGGGTTGCAGAATGATTACGAGATAGCTGCACAATGACAGCCTCATACCTACAGTCTGCATCCGGTGAGTCAGACTTTTAGCCTACAGCCATGCTAGCAGCTCTGTAAACTTATTCATTGCACAGCATTTGATTCTAATGCAAACGTCAGCAAGCTAACATCCCCGAAATGTTGACATGGAGACCATCTCCATCTTAGTTTAGTCTGTTAGCATGCTGACATTTGCTAATGGCAGTCATCAAAGTGGTAAACCTTCAGAGCAACATAGTCATCACTGCTAGCTTGATTCAAAATGGGAAAAAATTGAAGTACTATGGCAAAAAACTCACTATGTTTAGTTTTTGTGAAATGAAGTATCTTGTGGCAGTAAACAGTCCAATGGTGCAGCTGTGTTAATCTCATTCTTTGACTTTCTTTTTTTGTATCAGTAAGAGCAGACATAAGGCCATAAACTGTCACTGCTGAACTGGAAACTACGGCCTCTCATTTAAAAAGCTGAACTAAAGAAGAGAAATGTGATAATCCCATAAATAATTCTAACTTTATTTTCAGAGTCGATCTGACTCGATATGGCTGCATTAACATAACAGAGCTGTTCGGGCTGGTCATGAAGAGTGAAAGGAAAACAGACAGAAGCTGATGAAAAAAGAGAGAGAGAGGGGCTGAGTTGTATGTATTACAGCCTTCGAGTAAAATGGAAGACAATAACTCCAATGTACCAGAGCAATAAGGGCTAATTCCCCACAGGAGCCATTCTGACAACATGTGCTGTGATTTATGCCCGACAATGTAATCAAGTCCTCAGCAGAAACATTTCTGCAAAGCCACATGGACGTCATATAACGGCATTTATATATGACTTATATACGACACTAATATATAGACTGCATCCTGCCGGAGCGATGAATACAGAACAACTTTATAAAAACATGTTTCTGTTTTTATGAGCATAACCATTAAGACAAAATGGAATATTACTGTAAGTTGTGTTATAATTTAAACAGTAAACCTGCTTTGTTGGGAAGAGTTTTAGTCCTCTGCTTTATTAAATGTCAAACTCTACAAAAATGGGCTGTTGTTATTTTTGGATGTCAAGTAGAGAGGAAGTGGAATCAGTTCTTGTCAATGAAGCTCAAAATATCCAAAGTCAATTTGATACATGTCATAATAAATGTGCAAACAAACGCCTTTTTATCAGGTACCAGCTGTGAACCGGCAGCTTATTCAAACACCTTGACAGTTTTTACTCTATTTAAATTTCATGAAGCTTTTAAAATTTTTTTTACATCAGACTGACGAGGGCTTCCAATGTTCTTCTACTAAAACGGAATCTCCTACTGAAACTGGAACTGGAACACATACTTCTATTATACACAGATCTTTAACGTTACTCCTCCTTTTTCCTTGTGCTTACACCAGCTAACATAAAAAACACAACTGTCAAGTTGGGTCAAGGACAAAGATAAGGGAGGACAAATCAAAGACCATCAAATAAGTAGAGGAACAGGGTTTGAAGCTGTCTAATGATAGTTTGACAGACTGTGTTAGCTAGACTGCAATTAGCCGTATTCATATGGCCTCTAAACAGATAAAATAAGACATAGCTCACACTTAGTTTAACACCTAAGACATTTAGGGTATTTAAACAGTGAAGAATTTTTTAAAAAAATTAGCTGCAAGCACAGACTGATTGTCAGTATCATGCAGAATGAACCTTTGGTCTGCTGAATAATGCAAAAGTCCTGATTTTAGCCAGAGACACTGCAGTTAAAGGAACTGACCATTTTTGGGCCAATAATTACATAGTTTGATTCAGTGAATAGGCTCTGTTCTTTGAGCAGCAACAAGGGTTCAGACTAGCTACTAATTCCCTCTTAAAAAATAAATACATGTACAGGAAATCTTGGTTAAACAAATACTAAATCACACCTGGCAGTGTGGAGCAGACTCGGGTGGTGGAGGCACCACAGTTGCCTGTGCAGAGCCACACTGAGTCAGGTTAAAACTGCCACTTTGTGCACCTGCATAAATGAAATTAGATGAAACTATCAACAAGCTGATGAATCAGCTACTCACAGTGAAGCAGCTGATGCCAATCAGTTTATGCAAGTGCTGTATTTTTTATGATGATCATACAGTTCTACGCAAAACCTTGCATAATTTTATTCTGTAATATGCAGTGGAGTAAAAAGCACATCACTTACATTATCTGTGAGACACCGTGCAGCAAAAAATGGAAATCATGTAAATATCAGGTACATCAAAAGTACATTTGAGTACAGAATGTGTGTGAAAGTACCATCCACAGCTGCTCTTACATTAATGCTACACGAATCCAGACATAACCAAAGAGAGAGGGGTGTAGTGTATGTCAACATCTTTATATGGATATCTCTATCTACAGAATCATTGCTCCCATAAAGTTTTATGACATGAATGTGGAAGCCGATCTGCAAGACTGTGGCTCTGAGTCTGTGCAAAGTCTGACATCTTCTTTACATGGTGTCCCAGTCTATATCTGGCAACCCAGTCAGACCCATCTCCAGATCATTAGTGACCATTCTCCGCCTATCTGCTGGTGATTACTGCCATAAATGAAAATGATGCAAAGCTCTATTTGACTGATCTCTTGAACTCCTCTCTCTCTCACACACACCATCTCTCTATGTGTCTGGATGTCTCTCGCTCTGCCTTGATCTCTCTCCCTCTTCTCAGTCTCTCTCATTAGTGCCTCCCCCCTCTTCCATCTGTCTCTGTACAGCCTTTTCTAAAGTAGCATGACTATACAGCAGTAAATCAATCGTGGTGACTAAAAGTCACCCTTACAATTTCAAATATGATGCCTAAATATCTGCATTAACATAGTCCAAGGCAGATATTTTAGTGAAGAAGTGGGAAGTGAGTAGAAATGAGAGGCAGTGGAAAAAAGATATTGATTAAAGGGCATACAGGTCAGCAGCATGCTGTGTGAGCTCCTTTGTCTTCCAAGAATTGCTTCAAAAAAGAACACATTGCTTATGTGGTAAATAGAACATATCAGTCATACCTGTTGGCATGGAAACAGTGTAAATGCATCTCAATTATGGCACATTTACTGAAGTCTGTCAGTCTCACTCACTGATCTGGGTTTTGCTGGCTGATGGTTGCAATATACCCTCCTGATGTCACCAGGCTTGCAGAAGGCCTTATTGAGTTTTCTTTTATATTATTAAAAAGATGACACTTTTAATGCTTTTTTTATAAGTTCCGAGCATAGGTGCAACTGGGATAAGTGGAACTTAGAAAAAAACGCCTTTGTTTTTCAGTCAACCTCCAGCCACGCAGTGGGAAGTGATGACTTGATGAGATCCTTAAAATGCAGGGAGCGTTCTCTAGTTTAGGATGCTGTCTTAAGATTGCATATGCATCCATGACTGATGGTGATGTTGACCTGGCTGCTTATATTTAGACACATCTAGATGAGTCTTTTGTATTAAGTCAATGATGTATGAATAGAGCTGGATACATCATGACAAAGTCAGCCACTGTTTGATGCCAGTTTGTCTCTGTTAGTCACGGTAATGTTAACAAAAAGGGGCCCAAAAGCAAAACACTGACACAAAAGTAGACAAAAACAAAAAAGTGGGTGTTAATAATAAGCGCTTATACAACTAACAAAAACTGAGTAGCAACACAAGGAAACCTAAAAAAACAAAGACAACAATACAAGGACTCAAATATATAACCCTATTAAAAGTATAGAAAAATGTGCTATTTTTTGTTTAGCTAATGAAAAAACAGCATATACATATATATATACATATACATATATATATATATATAAATATCTAAATATTTATTCAATTATTTAAATTATTTTAGCATCACTCAGTTTATTACAGACTGTTATTAATGATGGATTACCAGATATACTTTCTATGATGTAAAGTTGATCATTGTTATGCGTATGGCTACTATTTTTAAGGTTATGTGGTAAATAATGGGTCATTATCTGTTGCCATAGTTCCCACCCCCCCATTAGGATATGTTAAGGTCTCTTGGATTTCTTTTTTATTGATTAATGTCCATCGGGTTTGGTAAGGATTGAGATTTCAAAGAGTGACTATGATGTCAAATAACTTCCTGACTTCTCATGTTTTTCTTTAGCCATAAGAAGGGTAAGGTCAAAGCTCCCTATTTCAGATAAGATCTGAGGAATTCTATTTTGGCTCTTAGTTTTGCTCGGCTGTTCCCTTCACCTTCATTCAGATTTTGTCTTATTGCAACTCTACACCTTCGGTACATCTGTGTGTGTGTATTGATGTTTCATTGTCATCCCTGGAGGACACAAGGAAAAAAACTTGTTCAAACATCCTCTGTTCTTCTGACAAACAGAATTGTTGATCAGCTCTACAAATAAGGCTTCTGGAAAAAAGGAAGTTGGCTGTACATTGTCAAAACACTGATGGTTTAGTATTAGTTATTATTGACTTTATGTAAATTTCAGGGAACATAGGTTGTATGTTGGGTCTGCATCCATTAGCATTAGCAGCATGTTTTCACCTTAAGCTAACATTTGTTTTGTCTTTTCAAAGGACTCAGAAAAAATATTTTAAATAAGTCTCTCAGAGCATTATGATGAACTGCAGTAAAAGTGATAAAGGCAGTTGTGCTGTTAGTTCTCTTGGTGGTGAGGATGAAATACCTTAACTTTGCCTCTTGAAGGACAAACTTCCAGCTAGTCTTTGTCAGGGGGGATACTTCCTTTCCCATTTACACCCCAGTATCAGCAAGGCTCTCCAGAGATTGGCTGGCAGGGACATAACACCCAGCTCACCTGCTTCTTGAGACTTTCAGTCTCAGTGCAAAAGCAAAGACTTTCAACTAGTTTCCTTCTCTTATTTAACATTCTATTTTTGGAGCAGAGGCATCACAGGTCAGGGACGGTGGGGATTGGGAGAGAAAGGTGTTGAGATGGAGATAATAACAGTTATCGTCCTGTCTGCTAGCGGCAAGCCAGAGCACATCATATGGGCACAATCACATATGTCCAAGGATTGATATGACAGTTTGTTTGTTCATCTACCGTTTTGGTGTCTTGATGAAGGTAGAGGAAAGAGAGAGAGGGGAGGGGTGTGTTCCTGATGGCATAGTTCCTTGTTTGAAACCATGATGGACAGTAAATGATACCCTTCTTCCCTTGAGTATCTGGGTTTAGTTGTGCTTGTCCTCCTCTACAGCTCTCCTCACAGGAATGGCAAACGCATATCTGCAGCAGCATAATGGGCTTCAACTGTGTCCTTTTACTCAACAAATGACGAACAACACACTGTCAGCTCTGGGAATGTAGCAAACAGACAGTCATCACTGTAGAGAGCTAATTCTCTTGTAACTTAATTGCATGAGTTTTTGGCACTGGCGCAGTGTGCACTGATCATCCCTAAGGCTCTTCCATCATAAGTTCACTGTGTGAGTGTGAGTGTAAGTGCCCTTACTGTGCGCACCCATGCGATATCCTCCTCCATTCACACCTTTGTGTTTGAGTGAGTTATTTTTCCCTCTGATTTCTGTTCTGCTCGCGTTCTGGGACTTTCCTAGTCCCAAACTCTGGTCTGGTAATTGTATCCAAATTTGAGCACAACTTTCAAAGCTGTAAGTATATTTAATTTGCATGTCTTTAAAATCCTTCCCCAATCTTTCCTCCACCGGTCTCTAAATAGTGTATGCAGCATAACAGGCCTTCTATTACCACCAAGTTAGTCCAAAAGATTGCAATAGTGATATAAGATCAAAACAAACAGACATTTCATTGCAGTGTTTTTCCAAATTAGTGCGGTCAAGGGTGCATTAATAAACTGACACTTTACTATCAAAGTCCAAATGAAGGTTTTGATTAATAAAGTCAGTCTACTTTATTGACACAAAGCAGAGTTCTTTATGGCTGTATACACACATATGCAGCTTTGCTGCTGCTAGGCATGCGATAAAAAAAATTTGCAAAAATATTTTCCTATAAACATTCAATTGTCTATGCTCTGTATTCCAGAAACTTTTAGCACTGGAAGATAATCAAAAAAAACTCTTGTTAGATTCTGAGGAGTGGATTTTTGTGACCAACAGATCTTTCCTTAAGTACAAAATCAAACTTTCCTTTCTTAGTGTTTCTCTTTTAACATCGTTTTAACATCGACTCTATACACTAGCTGTCTCATAATCTAATTAGCAAACTGTCATTAACACATTCAAAGGAATGAACCCTTATTTAATTTTAATGACTGCATGAAACCACCCTGAGAACAAACTAACATTTTTAACACCATTTTTGGTAACACTTTCAGAATGAAAAAAAACTTCCTTGTCACTAAGTATTTAAAATGAATATGTCCATGTCATCCATTCAGCATGCAACTGGTGATGGGCAAAGTGTTTAGTGGTCCAACTGTGTGAGATCTGGAACTGTGAAGGACAAACAATGTCCAGGACCTGTTCAATCCTTGAGTGTTAACGGGCTTGTTCAGACGCCCACACTGCTGAGTAGACATTTAGCCTGAAGGCCTGCCTGATCATATAGACCAATAAAGAGAAAGAGATAGTCAGCCAGCGGATTACTCAAGCGATATCACTGATTCTCTGCTCCCACTTGCCTTAACCCATTTTCCACATCCATCTAGAATCAATACTGACTCATTGTAAATTGGTCAGTTTTCAGATAACCACCCTTGTTGTCGATAGGACTCGGCTGCAGCACCAGAAGGTTGGTTTTTTGTTTGTTTTTTTTTTTTCAAAAAATACAAGCCCTCCTTGTTTGCTCATTTTACTTAGACAAAGGATGGGATAATTATGGTGTTGCAGAACATGGAATTAGCAGCAAGACACATTAGCACTAACTGCAGTAATGAATGTGCAAAGCTATGAACGCCCACTGCATTAATGAGTGTAAGGAAGGCATACTTGAGAGGATAATTTACACCTGTAACATCTGCAACAACTTCACTGCTTATAAATAGCAACACAGTTTTGAGGTTAGATTTTAATTATTTGCCTGAATAAAAGTGATAAATAAGAAAAACAAAACATGCACACCAAGCACTCTCAGAGTCAGTCACAGGGTCCCTGAAGCGTGGATAACAAGGATTCTTCAGAGGAAGCACAAGCAGGTCATCATATCAACACACTCCACTGCCAAGATCAATAGCTCAAGAATGCACCAAGCCATCATAGGGAGAAGGAGCAGAGGACTGACCGGTGGTGGCAAAAACTGTCTGTTTGCACTATAAACCTGTAACTTTGCCTACACAGCTTGCTTTACATGAAGAGAGAGTCAGTCTTTATTCTAAGCTATGCTAACAATATCTCACCACAGCTCCAAGATTAATGCACAAACATCAGAAAATTATTCATAGAGCTTCCCATCAAACTCCTAAAAAACAAGTCAATAAGTCTATTCCCCAAAAGTGTTAAACAATTCCCCAGAGAGTGATGAAAGAGCATAAACTTGCCTGGTGAAGTAAGTCTTTGAACTGTGGAAAGGGTATAAGCCAATAGCACTAGCTCCACTTAATACAAAATAAACTAAAATTAATACAGAAATTTAGCATAAATAAAACACAAGTGGAAAAAAATGCTTGTTTTTATAAACCTAATTAATAAGGTGCTTATTCAAAACAAAATGTAAAACAATAAAAACAAAACTCAATAGTGACAGCAAGTGTGTACATACACACAGTGTGTACAGCACGGTACATTCTGTTCCCTGCATGGATGGTACAGCCGTATAGCATTCAGTGTGGCTGACGCTGTGGAGTTGGGTATTGAGTGACTAGTAAGTCCACTTAACTGCAACATGGCTGTCCAAACACATGGGAAATGGAAAATGGAAATGTACAAAGGGTGCACACTGAGGCTCAAATGTAATGTCATCAGCAAAGAATGAAGTGCAATAGGTTGTGTATACTGTTTATTGTTGTAGCTAATACTTCACTACTTTGATCTCTGGCTCTCTTATCTCCCTCATTTTCCCTCCTCTCTGTTGTGCCCGGCACCTCTCTGTGTGTAACTCCGTCAGTTATTCCTCAGTGAGAGAGCTTACGTGGGACCTGGGGAGGGTGAACAAACAGAGCACCTCTCCACTGAGGCGAGACGGAGAGAAGACGAGGTGGAGAGGAGGAGGAGGCGACGAGTGCTGCAGCGGTGGCAGCATCCTCATGGTAGGTCTAATGAGACGGAGGAAAAAGAAAAACCGGAGGAGGAATGCTGTTTCTCTCACCGCTCAGTGCAAACAAAACTCCCCACGCCCTCTGCTCGGCCCGAAGCCCACGGCAGCAGCCAGTGAGAAGGAGATGCTCTCGATGCCAGAATTTGCTCCATTACGCAGATGTTTGGGAACAGGAGGGGACAATGCAAAAAGCCACTTTCCAGCAATTTTAGGGGACTGGGGATTTGGCTCAGAAAACAAGGGGAGCCAATCCATCCATTACACCGGCAATGTGACCAAGTGGGGCCTATTCTGCGGTGCAGCTGATGCTCTCACAGGTGAACTTGAAAACAATGAAGAGAAACATGCTGACTGGCTGATAATGGGATAAATCATTATTCAAAATATTTCAGTTTACATCCTTCTGAACTTTATATTATGTACATTCATTCATAGTTTGTTAATCTAATTTGCAGCACTCTACTGGCTGATCTACTTAGAACTACAGTCAATACTACCACCACAAATAATTCAAAATACTGCAGCCAGAGTCTGAAAAAGTGAGAAAGCAAAATGTTACTCCTTGTATACAATACTTCACCACGACCTGTCGGTTTTTATGGTCTTAACCACTGGAATATCTTGGAAAACCAAGTTGAGTATCTTCCAACATTGACACTGTTTAGAAGAAGGTTGATAAGATTTCTATTCTCCTTATCATTATTTTAGTCCTGCGCTTCATGAATGTTGTGTGATGTCATTGTCACATGATTGTTTGCACTAGTCTATGCAGTATGTTAAGCCGTCTCCCTATCTGTAAAAACACATTGTACCTGCAACAGCATCAGTTGTGGTGTGAAAAGAACGCCATCCTAACACCTCCACCAAGTAGCTGACCATCAAAATTCCAGCTTTGCCTCCTACTGAGATCAAAAGAGCCTGTGAGATTGGAGGAGGAAGTGTTGGCCAACACTTTTAAATACCACTCTGCATACAACCAGGATTACTGAAAGAGATATACTCAAATTCATATCATTATATATTGTTGCATGACTCACTCTGCTGAGTTAGAGAAAACATCCTGCTCCTGATAAACTGTAAGTTCTTTCTGTTAGAATCCAAATGATAAAAAAAACTTTTGAGCTGATCTTTGGCGTAGCTAACAGGTCAATAAAAGAAGATGGCACACATTAATATAAAACAAACTGGATAAAACAAAATGGACATGGTGAATACTGCTGTCTGTAGACGCCTAATTGGTCGCAGTACAGGACTGGAAGGAGAGAGGCAGACAGAACTATTGCCAAAGCTCTCAGTATTTTTTTACCTAATCACAAAGGGAAAAAAACAAGTCATGCAGGATCACTGGAGAGTGCAGTAAATATTCACTTAGCAATGCTGACATTTAAAGCTAAATGTTTTTATTTATGGTTGTAGTTTCCCTGTTAATAAGAATGTTTTTTTCACATTGTGGCTCTTCCTGAACCTGAGAATGCGTGGTTACATGGCAAAGCAGCTACTCCAGTGAGTGACATTGCACTTAAGAAGAAACAAGAGTAAGTTCTGTGTAGGCCTGTGTCGCAGGTTTCAGTCCCGTAAACATCTTGCAGGCTGACGTGTCATTATTGCTTTTTTGAGAACAAACACATTCAACATGATAAATGCTGATTTTCTCTTCAATGCTGCTGCCTGCAGGCTTGAGGATCCAAAGGTGTCTGTAGTTTAGCATGAGCTGAGTCTCGCTAACACAGCCTCCGGGTTGAAAGCTGAACCTGTGCCTACTGCAGGGGCATCATCTAGATGAATTGGTTTTGCTCCTTTTAACTATGTATGAGATGTGATTTTTTATTCTAATTTCATGTCCAACGGGATGTTTAGTGCCCAGTTTCTGGACTGTCAGTCACATTTACCATCTTTCATCCTGCAGATTGGCTCAATGTCAGCAGCACAAATCTGCAGTCAGAGGCAGATGGTGCTGGTTTTTAAACAGTTAATGAGAGAAACAAGCAAACAAAAAATGGTTTAGTGGCACTATTTTAGTTATATTTTACTGTATTTCACTTTGTTAACTGTCACATCATGTCTTTTAAAGAGATACTGCAGCATTTGCTTTACAAAGAATTTCAAGAATAAAACATAAACTGCTGAAACCTTATTGAAAAAGTTGGAAAGCAAGCTGTAACGCACAGGATTAATAAGCTCTAGTCATGTGACATGCCCTGAGTGAACAGCACAATAGCCAACTGTGTAACACCAGCAGAGGTGTGTGTAGTTGTTCTGTAGCGGCCTAGTGTCATTTGCATGTGATTTAAACAAGGTGAACATGGTGGATGGCTATGTGTTATGGCACTGCGCTCTGATGCGGCACTTCCCAACTCAGACGCTGTATCAACATACCAACATATGTGTCCCGCTGCCTTCATGTGTCTACATGGATTTAATTAACTGAGAGAGAGGCTTGCATACAGCGTAAAGCTGCTGTGAGTAACAGACACTGCAAGAATCACTAATAAGCCATATTACGATGGGACTAATATTACTATTATATTATTATTACATTTGATTTAGATATTACCCCCACCCCACTCCCCACCCCAATGCCCCTCCCACATTTGTGTGTCATGCTAATACAATATTGCTAAGCAGGTACTGGACAGTGTTTACCAGTTCATCAGTGTAACTCAGAATGATTTATCCTCCGGGGACCCTGAATATTTGGAAAAACATGTACACCATCAATGTTAATCCTAGAAAATAGATCTTTCGATTTCAGCCCATAAATCAGGAAGATTCACAACTTTATCTATTTCATGCAATTTTTTATATCTTGAATTCCTCAGTAAACAAAACAGGCAAACTGGGAAACATGTCACTTTGGGAACTTGTGAACTGATAGTGCTGAAGATTTATGGGCATTTTTTTACAATGTTGTAAATTAATAATAATTGATAAGTGTTAATAAACAATAAATTTAATCAGATTTTACTTAATAAATCTATTTTGAAAACAGTCACAAGTTGCAGCTCTACATACGTTTATCTCATTTTCATTGGGCTGTGTGTTAAAACACATTCATGGATATCATTCTCTCTTTTCTCTCCTTCATGCAAAATGCAGTTGGACTACCTGTAAAATAGCTGATGTTTGCCAGGAAACAACACATTGTTTGTAATTAGCTCTGGTTGAATCATGTGTGAAGAGAGGGAAACCTGCTAGTCTGCCACATCAGCTGTGGTGAAGTGCACTTCCTTTGCCTACAGGAAATGACAAGCATCACTTTCAGTCACGCTTGACTGGACCCTTGGCAGCCAAGCCTGCAGAGACACAGAGTTGTGTGTGTGTTAATGCTTGTGTTTTTGTATATATTTGTAAGAGAAAGAGCGAAGAAACGATTACTCATGTTTTTTGTGTGTGTGTTTTCGTGTGCGTAGATATGTGTGAGGGCCTGTGTGAGCTTCACTTCCACATGTGTGCGTGCATCAATTAGTCCAACAGATCTGTAATTAATGTGTGCCGTAGTGTGTGTCTGTGTGCTCGCCAGCTTCGCTTTCAGCCAAATACAGTGACGTTATTCTTCGAAAGCTTCTACATTATGAGCCATGCCTTCCTACCAGGGGCTGTGTGTCTCAACTGATGCATGTGATACATAATGCGACCGTCTCGCCAAGAACCTGCCAAATATATGTCATCATGGTAACTGGTAGAGACGCTGCATGTTAAGCCATCTCACCAGCGGCCATTTTATTCAACAGTCATACATAGGCATAATGGCAAATAGACAGATGCAAGCTGTATTTGTTACATCCACATTGTTGTACTGAGTCACCTTGGCTCACTGTATTTCCAGTCTCATTAATATTCATGAACTGGGGCTTGCCTGCCGGTTGGCATGAGCAATGATTAGTCTGTTTGTTTAGTCAGTTGTCATGTCCAAATGTGCTAATGCTTATGTGACGAATGTGACATCCACATTAAAGCACAGGTTCAAACTGATATTAAACATTAGCATTTTGGTGGTTTAAGGATTAAGGTGCCACGAACCACAGCACCCTCGTTCGGCCAGTGCCCTCTGTCGCATGTCCTCTCCCATTTCTTTCCCTTTTCTCTCCCATTATTTCCCTTTATATCTGTTCTGTGGATCATACCATAATCCTGACAATATTCAGTTTATTTCTTGGGCTAATTGTCTTACTTAGCTATAGCAGAGAAGATTAATGAAATAAACATGATATGATGAGTTCAATGGGCATGATTGGCAACTAGTAGACAAAAAACCTAACAAATCAGAGCTCCATAGGAGGGATTAAAAAAGCAAGATGTTATTTCTCCATAAAAGAGTCAGAGAAGGGAACAGAAAAAATGCCAACAAATCCTGTGTGGGTCAGATGGATTCAGCTATGTACACAGGCTGTTATAAGTCTACACACATATTCAACAGCTCTTTAAAAGGTACATGTAGCTTTTTTGCATTAAAATTTTTCTATACCTTTTTCATATACTTTAAGTTGTGAACTTGCGTTGCCTCAAAGTTCCCAACAATGTTCAAACTCAGAGAAAGATGTCATTTTATTCAAGATAAGATGTTCTTCATTTTGTCACTTTCCTTTTACTTTCAGTGAACATCAGTCAGAGAGTGAGAAAGGAAGTCTGCAAACATGACTAAGTGTAAAGCAAATAAAACTTTAATACATTGCCTCGTCTTTGAACATTTCTTACTGAGACTTTCCTACCGATCTAATTTTGCATTGGCGGCTGTTTAACAATGGAGACAGCAACTCCCATAATCCACACTGCTTCATTTCTTGTTTTAATACCCTTCTTACAGTGAAATCTATGTACTGTGAATAAAAACCTGGGGATTTTTTTAAACAATAGGTGAAACCTGTAAGTTCACTTATGATATTCAACTGACAGGAAATGAATATACACATATGTGATAAATTAAGTAATTAATGAAGTAATTTCTGGGGCTTTGGTCAAAACAAGCTTATAAAAACGTCACCTGAAGCTCTAAGACATGTTTCATTTCTTCCTACCATTAAATTAGAAAGAATGAAAAATATCTGGATTACTCGCATAAATGTCAACTGTCAAATCTATGATAAAAAGGAATTTGGTAGTATCTTCTCTTTGGTTTTGTATTCCCACCTGCTGCTCAGAGATCTTGTGCAGCTGCCGACAGACAGAGCAGAGCGGGTTACAGTCTGCTATGACGTGAACAACATGGCATCAGCAGCAGCAGCACTCAGCCGGATTCACAGAGCGCACAGTGTTCACTCTCTGAAGGGATCACTAACTGGCCAGAAGACATCAAGCAGGACAGCCAGTGAGAACACAACCACCATGAACATCTACACAAAAACCAACACAACCTCCCAGCTGTCAGCTCACTGACCACATCAGTCAGAACAGCAGATTCCGAGAAAAAGATCAATAACATCAATGAAACAGAAGCTCGGCTCAAACCAAAACACCTCTGAGAAACAACTCTGAATTGAAAGTCACTTAAAGGAAAGGGGCTGAAGAGCAAGTTACTAATTGATAATATCTGTAAAATCTGTAAGCATCATACTAAAATGATCATGAAACCCTACAAAACTGATAAACAGAATTGAGACAAATGCCAGTGTTTGTGAATATGCACTTTTGGTTCCCTGACTGGTCAGAACTCCGGCCAAAAATCATAATTCTGAGAGAGGTTGGTGTTGCTGCGCACCCAGATGTCAGTGTTTATCGGAATAGTGCTGTGTTACCATTAGCAGTGGCAACGATAACTACAGCTCGAAAAATAAAACCCACAATCTTCCATAAGTTTCTGGGTCTAACTAATTTCTTTTAGAGTAATTCATGTTTATGTAAAGACCAATGCAAAAAAAAGGTAGTAATTTTTTTTTTTGTTAAATATCAGATATAAATAATTCTTCTTTATTCTGTACTTTTTGTGCCAGTTGTTGAGGCATTTTACTATAAGTGACAAATATCAATCTTATGGTGCCAGTTTATTTAGTAGACTTTGAGATATTTTGCAGGACAAACATACTTTAACCTGTTGGTGGTACTAGAAAAAAGTCAGGGGATCAGTCATTAGGATTTAATATCTGGGGATTGTCAATGTCTATACAAAATTTAATTGCTGAGATATATATCAGTCTAAGCCACAGTGGACCAGCTGACCGACCAACAGATCATGCAACAAACTGACAGTGCCATTCATAACCATACATGCTGCTACACTACTACAGCTATACAGAAACAGATTTTTAAATAGGGTTAAGAAGAAACGGGTAAATGGATTTAACACTGATGTATAAAGAAATGCTGTTTAACCCCGACCTTGATCTCATTCTTCAGATGCAGTGATGTACGGCACACAAATACATATGCAAACACACATATACACATGCATACACACATATACACATGCATACACACATGTACACAAACACCAACCCAGCCAACATCAAGCAAATCTGTAAGTTCAGCAAGGTCTCGACTGTCAGACCTACATGATCAGACAGCAGCATTCTGGCAGATGTTCAAAGGCGACTATTATTCATGCTGCAGGCTGCGAGCATAAGCTTAAGTGACCCAGCCCCTCTGTACTGTCTGCAAGCATACTTTGAAGCCTCCTATTGTGTCGGGGCCTGTTGCCTGAGAGGCACATGAAAGGAAATCACAACTTTGAAGTCCACACAAGCACCGACTCTTGCCCCGACCACTTAGGGCTGGGACTCGTAAATCAAACATACAGATAAATAAATAAAAACAACTGCCCCGGCTTCTGTTTCCCTGGAGATGACAGTGGGATTATTGTTCTCAGTGACTTCGCCCGGGAGCCTTGGATTGTGGTTGCCATAGAGTTTGCACGGAGAGTAAAAGGCCATTTGAGGTTTTGGTCAATAACAGCAACGACTGGCTATCAAAAGCCAAGAGGTAGAGGAGGTTAAACAGAGAGTCACTGAATCATTTAGATGCCTCTGACACATGGTAATAACACAAAATATATATGAACATTTAATGCATATATTGGTTAATAGCTACATATTTACTGACAGGTTTGAACACATCAATTTTGTACAAAGCTCAGTGTTTAGATATGCTGTTTTCTTAATTTATCCACTTGTCGTTGACTTCTGCTAGATACCTGACCGGAATGACAGAGGATCTCAGAGTGTTCTCATTTGTAAGAGCTACATTTAAGTGCATAAATGGCCCTGCCCCAGGAAGACTCGCTCAATTGATCAAAAAGTATAATAGTGAGGGAGCGCCAAGCAGGAAAGGAACTGTAATGTATGAAGCATGACGCAAACCTTTGGTCAGGCATCTTTTTCATTTTGTAAGTATGTGATGCCTTACCATCTGAATTAGGACAAAATTGCAGTTTTTAATACATCAGTGACACAGTGGCTTAAGCAAGATGTGAATACTGAATGAGTTTTGAATGGATGCAGGAGTAAAAATATCTACAATACATACATGCATACACATACAAACAAACCCTCAAACACACATCTCATCTATATGTCAGTTCTCAGACAGTCACATACAATACAAAAACAAACAGACATATGCATGCAGCGGTGTGTCGTGTCTATTCTGTTGTTTCTATCCTCAGTACTTAATGATTCATTCCAGTTTGTTTAGTTGTATCACTGTGAATTTTAAAGCCCACAGACTGACACAAATTAGTTTCAGCAGAAACCTTATATACAATACATCTGGGGCATTTATTTGTCTTATGTAACACTATTTATCTGCACTGTTCCTGGTAAATAATTAAATCAAATAAAGAAAATAATAAAAGCTGTAACTCCTACACATGTAAGCAGCTAAGCCAAATTAGTACAACTAGTAAACGTTTCAAATGTTGATAGGTCTATTAAAGGATCAGAAGACTTGAAGAGAAAGAAAAGAGTTCTGTATGCTTTCCATCCCTTTTCCCTAACTTTACTGACATTTGAGTTTGTCTATGTCATCTCACATCTCAGGACCAAAAAGCTGTCAACAAATTCTTTGTTTTCTCTGCATTTGGCACCTCTTCAAATTTGGAGTCAAGACTCATAACTCAATGTGAGAGTGTCTTTGACTCTAGATAGACCCCGTCTTCTTCTACTCCACATTTTTGTTTTAAGATCCCTTCTACTGAAAACAATGTTTTTATGTTTATGTCTCCTAAACTGTCAGATCTTGACTGTATTGACTTCTATTCATATTCATGTCTATTAATGCAAACTTAAAAATGATTTAACCTTAACTGATTCTCTCTGTTCGCTCTTAAAGATGAAAAAAAAACCTGTTGGTTAGAGAGTCCAGAACAGATGTTTTTTATTCATACAGTTTGACCTCTGAAATTAGAACAAGTGTTAGGGTCATTTAATCCTCTTTCTTGTAAGATTTTTTTTTTCCACTGGCAAAAGGTTAGAGATTCTCTAGAAAAGAAAATTGTTTACCAAGGAGAGCAGGCTTCTCATCCTTTCTCTTCATTTCACAGATGCTGTCCACCTCAGCATGCCATTAGCCGCTTCTGGCTCCTCATCAGGGCTCAAACTGTGTTGCAATATCCACAGTGCCATTCCATTTAGTATGCCAGAAAACAGATTTAGCATGTCCCTATACATAATATGTCAAATGCAGTGTGCAAAAAAACAACAATGAAACAAAACAGGATGTCTGCTGATTGGCAGGACTTGTCTAGAGAGAGCTGAATGCCAACCCTCACCAGTAAAGACCATGGGACCTCATTTCAGAAAAGTAGTACAGTAGCTAGTTGAAGACAGATAAATAAATATTTGATCCCCTTTGTCTCGTGCCATTAATTAAACATAAGATGTTTGTCTATTTAAATGATAGTGTTGCAAATCAATAATGCCAGAGTTTTTTGTAGAAACTGCTCAGTTAACACCTTATGTTTTGCACGATACATATCAAACATTAAACAAGGACAGCATAACCAATGAATAATCTAGTTTTTATTATTGCACAATACACATCACCTTGGTACTATTCCCGCTGCCCTTCCAAAGCAAAAGAAAAAGTAGAAAAAATTATTAAGATCATTACAAGTCTGGCTATGTTAAGAGCTGCAGCTATGCAATAAGTGAGTTTGTAGATTCCCTAAGACAATGTTATAATGAAGTCACTGACTGTATGTAACTCTTGGGTCTATAGTCTTTTAAAACATATGCTGTCACTCTTATTCTTCAACAGTTTGACAACAAATTGCAACCTTCAAAAATTTTCTTTTAAATTAACAAACATCGTATCAGTAATTGATGAAAAAAATTAAATAGTATAAAATAATGATTAGCCCCTCCATTGATTGCCATACCTCTTTTTTCTGAAATAAATTTCTTTGGTGGGTCACCAGAAGGGGTACTGTAAGTCTTCCGCTCTCTGAAAGGACATTGGTATTTCCCAACTGTGTGCAAACTGTATGCAACAGTATGTACTTTGGAAAGGCGGCTGCTGTTTGTGTCTCAAGGAAAAGAAAAATGATGTGATTTGGAATGCGGCTTCAGCGTTTCTTGGCTGGCTGGCTCGGTATTCTATTGATTAGGCCTTTGGCAACCTGGGCAGATTTATTCTCTTATTAGATGCTTCTAAAGCCTGATCAGGACAGATTAAAGGTCTGCTACTGCCTCCAGCTACACTATCATTTAGATCCTTTCATTGGAATTGGATGGCTGTATCAATATAATTACCCTGAAAAACAAGAGTGGGAATTGTACAGAACACAGAACAAATGCTGATTCTTATCAAATTGGAAGGAATGTAAGAAACATCATTGACTTGTGTAATATAAAATGATTATTAGGGCAGAGCTGAATATGTTTTAATTTCAAACAGACGGATTATTTATTTTCCCTCTTATAACAGGGCCACAATTATATCTTCTAAATTACATTTCTGACCAGTGCGATCAATGAAGCCCCTCACCACTCACTTTTGATTCATCACCTAGCACTTTTTAAATAATTTTTTATCAATCATTCATGCCCTGATCCATAACGTTCAACTACTCAAACATTTGTCTGTGGGTTTCTCACTCATCAACTCTTTCGTCTCTTCATACACAAAACAAGTAATCATTTCATCATTTATACCACACTTCACTTTAATTACAATCACTACTTCTTGCCTGCAGGCTGTTCATTCCCTCTGTGGACAACACAGGACAGAGCAGGACAGATTTAAACACCCAGGTTTGCAGTAAAGTCTGTTAAACCTCTTAATTTCACGCAGGGAGGCTGAACGTTTGAGGACGTGGTACAAGTTTGTTCCCTTTATTTATCTTTTGCCACGAGGTACATTTCTCCAAGGATCAGGTTTTATGCTCATGCTGTGATCTAGTGAGCCACACGGCATCCAGAGGTGACCTAATTGATTTCAAATTGATGTGTGCTCTGTCACAACGCCCTCGGCCCCCTGATCCCGCAGGAGCATGTCGAGCACAAAGCAAGCTGAGCATCTCACACACAGAAAACCCCCGATCACGCCAAGGCACATTATCTGATGTGGTTGCTTGGTAACCAAATGGAGGCACACGCATACACAACATAACAGTTAATTTGTATCCAGCTGTGTCAGCAAGGGGTAGCCAAAAACCTGAAGAGCTGCTTCTGAAGCTTCAGTCTTTGAAGAGAAAAAACACAAAAGTTGATTTTACATACACAACATTCTGTAAACAATGAAATACTGACATGCTCCTTTTAACTCATTCTTTGCTTACATAATCTTATTTTCTGGCAATTGATTATTCTTATTGAAATGAGCCAGAACCCTTTATGTTTTCAAAACACCAATAAGATTTTTCTTGAAGCTGAGATAACTAAGACCCAAAGCAACATGCTAACCACTGCTGCTGTTTGTGACTGATGCATGAGGTGTGGCATGACACTGAAAGCATTCTGTCTACGTGAGGATGGAGGATTTGTTTTGCTCCAAGCGATGTGCCTCTGTGTGATCTCGGCCTTACATTTCAGAACGCCTCCTTTCATCTTTCAACACACATGGATTCTTCCGCTGTGTAGGTATTAAAGGGAAATACTGAATTCAATCACAGCACTAAACACAATCTTCCCACTTATGTGCTATGTGAAAGAAAGGGAAAAGGCATCTCTTAACCGTGGCTAGAAACAGATGAAGAAATGTTATAATTCCACACACCAGCATTCCGTGGGTTGGTCTTAAATGGCTGTAATGTAGTTTCAAACTCCAATGTTTATTTACAAAGGAATCAAACGAAATTATGTAACTCATTCTATCTACTCTCTTTTCTTTCTCGTCATTTTGATGTGTCTGTTTTTCTCATCACCTCAAACACTGGTGGTCAATGCCTCTCAGAAATCTTTGTTCTGTTTCTCATTCAATAACCTCCTTGTTTCCTTTGTTTATCCCCTCTCTGCAATAGCCATAATTTACAACACAGACTCAATCCGGACCTCCTACAGAAGAGAGGCAGGACAATATCTCTCCCCACATGTATTTATCAAAGCAAAAGGAGCATTTATGAGCACTAAGTGAACCGGAATGACACGTGCATTTCTAGCATCTAAGGCTGTTCTTCAGGCAGTGAAGCATGACAGAGAGAGATTTCACAAATGGATTAATACACTACTATTTTAAATTGTTGTATTCCTGCTGTTCACTAAGTAAAATCAAGTTCTTTATCCAGCAGCTGGAGTTTGAACAGACTCTATGGAGCTAGAGAAAAAAAACAAAAAAGGACTGCTTCCTCTTAATAGACATTATACTAACACAGTGATGATGTCTTTTTGAGCCCAGTCAAAAGTAAGCTTTATCCCCATCTTCATACCCTGACAAAAAAAAAGGGATTTTTCCCATTGATTTTTTGGCTTTCCATTTTTCCATTTTTCCAGAGTAAGTAAAAAAGTAAAATAATAAGCAAAAACTGCAACATAAAGATGGTGAAACAAAGTAAAATTTGTTTTAGCAACTTCACCATTGCTATACAAACTTGATTACTAATAAATAATAATATTAATAATAACAAACCAACAGCAAGAGATGGCTTAGTAGTAAGGCCAATAAAATGTAATGTTATAAACCAGGTGTTCTGCTGCTACCTGGCCATAAAGAAGGATCTGCTGCCTTACCAGCACAGTACAGAGCAGCTTCTGTCCTTAAGCTATGAGACTTCTCAATTCATCTTTAACCCATGGCAGGCGTTAATTTAATCTAAATCCTTATGTATAAAGAAATATCCAATTTTTCATGATATTGTCATTCAAACGGAAGCATCAGTATTAAATTAATTCTGTTTAATAACCAGTAAAAGGTGATGCATCTAAACTAATACGTGTGCTGCCTGTTTCATTCTTAATAAATCCCGTTCGGTAAGCCAAAATCTTTATGTTTAAATTTTAGTTCTAAATCAATCTTAAACCAAAAACACAGCTTTATTTACTTTTAAATGTCAAAAAAAATATTTAATGAGTTGTTTGCATTGAGTAAGCTGATAAAACTAAATTCATGACTGAAACTCATGCCTTTGTTTTTTCTGATTACAAAATCCTTGATATGCAAAAAAGGAATGAGGAGGCAGATCTTTGTATTGGCCAAATCTGATTCAACAAACAGAATTATGAGTTGGGAAAAGCCTTTTTTGCTTCCAACAGGAGCAAAACAAACACCAGCGTACAGAAATATTCATATTTTCTTTCTCTCTCAAAGTTTATGCTGACAACCTTCTGGTTGCCACTCGAGGTGAAAGCAGAGAGGAAACACCATCCAGCCCTCCAGACAAAGCTTTGATGCCGCTGAAGTTGAAATCCCAGCAGTAATTTCTTAGAACTATTGACCTGACCACTGCTCTGTCATTGTATCCTTTCTGATAATAAAAAACACAAGCCATTTCTCCAGGCCATGTCTCCAAAGCCCCAGTCTGTCATCTTTCCTGCCAGGCAGTCACTATAGTCCAAGCCCCACTAAGTGCTGCTAAAGAGAGACAAAACCTTCCTCACAACTTTTATTTATAAAAGCATCTGTCACAGAACTCTGTGGTGTTAAATTTTTTTTTTTTTTGTTATCTCTTTTCACCATGATGATGTTCAGGTGGTAAGGCATTTAAATAAGGCTGGTTAAACTCTTGTGCTGGTTGAGACAAAAAACTTACTGAATTTCTAGAATTATAAATTTAATTATATTAAAGGCAGGGCTCTGTGCAAATCAGTTCTACCACATTCAATTGGGAGAGAATTGCTTATTAGTGTACATTTGCGCCATAACATTGACATGTGACAGAGCCTTCACCTAGCACAGAAGTAAAGTATCAGTGTAGTAACATCAGTGTTAAAATCAAGGACAACAATGGAAAGGCCAAAGCAATAAACTTTTTTCACATCCTCTACAGGCTTGTGCGAACATACAGTTAGCAACTTAAAGATGCTGGTTGGCAGATGGCAGATCTAATGTGAGAACTCATAGTGTCATCTGCTGACACAGCTGAGGTACGATGTGACTGAAGATTTTCACTCTGTTGGTGAAACCCCCTAGATACAGGTTCAACTTAGGCTCAGATGCTTCAAATGAGCATTAAATATTACAGGATTAAATATTGTAAGACAGTAATTTTAAACACAGCAAAAAAATCTTTTTTCAAAACAAGAGGAAAATTACAGATACCTGAAATAAATGAGAAGACGAGGACAGTCAAGATATTACAAGCTAGTCTTTCTAAAAACTTAGCAAAGACTTTTTACAAAGTTCAATGCTACGAAGGCTTTACTAGTTTACTTTACTATAGTCTAGCAGACAGTCATAATGACTGATGCACTGGTCAAGGTAACAGTTCTTTTCAAAGATACAAACAAGAATACAGGATGGATTGTTCGTGTCTGTGAAAGTACAAGCATTCCACATGTTTGAATGTTCTGTGTGTATTACACATCTTTTGTCAAGATTTTTTTTTCTTTTTGGCAAATCGTAGTGGATTCATAGATTGTGGGAATAAGTAACATGCATGTGTATATCAGTCAGGAGATGACATGCTGTTTTTTTCATCAGGTCTGTTTGGTGTTATTTTTTCAGTCTGCCTTTTTGAACCTGCAGAACAGGTTTTTTATGTTTTGACATACTGAGAGATTTTTTGTTTGCAAAGGCTGTTACATGGCAACTTTTTTTAGTTCAAAGACTCAAGCATGTAATGTTTCTTATAAGATGATGCTTGAGGTGATTTTCAGTATAATGAATCCCAAAGAATAAGTGCCAAGTATGGTTTCTATGACCTAATCAATTGATAGAGTAAAAGGTTATGACATGACAAAATTTGTCCATCGGCAGCAGTAGGGTTATGTTTTTTATTTTTTTATTTGGCCACCCAGAGAATATAATTGCCCACCCCTGCCCTGGCTAGAAGAAGGTGATTCCACCACACTCTCTCTTAAGGCACTCACAGATATGAACAAAAGGAAACACTCTCTCACTTATGACTACCATCTCCAGCTGACACCCAGCGGGCGAGGGACTCACCCTGTGAGGACGACCACGAAGTCCATTACATTCCAGCCGTTGCGGAGGTAGGAGCCTTTGTGAAATGCAAAGCCCAGGGCGATGATCTTAATGGCAGCCTCAAAACAGAATATTCCAATAAAGTAGGGCTCTGTGTCGTCCTACAGAGTGACAGAGAGAATCAGAGAGAGGGTAAGAATGACAAGGGCAGATCTTTTTATAAGAGTTAAGATAGTGGTTAATGAAGCTTAAAGTGCAAGAGAGGGGGTAAGTAAAAGAGAAAAAAGAAAGATGGCTCCATTCACTTTTTGCAGCGGCATGAACAGGAAGTGGAGCCCTCTTTTTTGCATGAAAAGGGAGTAAATACAGTGAAAACAAATGTTCACACACAGCGTGATATCAGCAGCATTGGTAAATCAGTGGAGCCTTTGGGCTGCTGATTTAATGCATTCAAACATTAAAATTAACTATTTTAAATTCAATTGACAGCACACCATTACATCTGGGAAATAAAAATACTTCACAAGAACTGTACTCTGTTAAAATGTATCTTTGACATAATCAGTAGAGCGCAGACTCTTCGAGGAGTAGGGGCCAGGATGAAAAGGGGCACATCTACTGAATGCAGATTTTATGATAGGGTTTAGGCTCATTTTGTGTCCTATAGGACTTTGTAAAAGGGCACTCTGACGGAGCATAGGGGATCTCTGTCATGTATTAACCCTACCTAACTTGTGGGGTACATGAGTCAACCAGAACCCAGGGTGCTTGGGCTAGAGAGAAAGACTTTTGGGCAAACTAGTGGAGTGCTTGGTTGAAGAAATTGTCACTTGAGTAAAGCAAAGGGGTATTTGGACTAAGCAAAAGGGCATTTGGGCAAAAAAAACAGGTGTTCCTGGCACAAGTGCATTTGCACAATTGACTTTTGGGTAAAATATTGGAGTTGAAGGGACTGAAAGCAAACAGAAGGAGGCCTTAGACCTTTTCAGCCAACTAGAGAGACATGGTGACTGCAGGTTTGTGGGGCACTACAAGAGAGCTCTCAGGTTCCCACGTTGGATTATGGGTCAACCAAGAGGAAACCAAGAAAAACAAAGCACAAAAATCAATTATGGGCCTTTAGGGTGAATCAGTAGGACACTTGGATGAAACGCAGGGCCACTTGAGCTGACAACAGAGGCACAGGCTCACCATTTCTAACCATTTTCAACAGTTGGCCAACCAGAGGGGAACTTTGGCTGGTCCGGGCCTCAAGCGAGTTACTGTGACGCAAATAAAGAAAATGGTTTGAACTCTAAGCGGCCAAAATGCACTTGGGGACCTCTTAGGGTAAAATCAAAAATGAGGAAAGAAAGACAGCAGCTAAGCCAAACAGGGAAGCATGTGGATAGAACAAAGGGGGCCTTTGTTCAATATTTTCAACAACTGGAAAGGCATTTTGGTTGCTTATTGAGACAAATGAAGCATGTAATAATTGGGGAGCACTTGAGTAAGCCAGATGCAACATTTACAGCAGTGTGGCACTGGGACAAATCTGAAGCGCAAATTCATCCCAATGTGACAAAGACATTCCAGTTTGAAAGGGCAAAATGGCACTCGGAGCATATGCCCAACGCACATGTCTGGATATGATTGATTTGGACACTCTGCATCATTTCCTGAAAGTGTCAAACAATCAACAGTGTTTCACAGTCTGATCATTTGAACTAAGTGGCCAGGTTGACCCTGGGCCTTGCTTTAACTATGCCAGCTGGATCAGGCACATATGACATGACACTTTTTCCTTTGCCTCCATTAATTTCTGCAAGAGCCCTGAGCAATGTGCAGGGCACGAGCAGAGGATATCTCACGCCTACACTAACCTCTCCCCCTTGATTTTTCTCTCACGCTCCTGGCATACTACAACCTGACAGTCAGCGTCCCCAACCCCCAGCTTCTCCCAGCTCCAACATAAATAATCACATAAAAGCAGTGTGACAGGCCTGAGCACTATAGGAAATGTGACCTTTTCTATAGCACAGTCTAACTACAGTGAGCATCCAGTGATAATAGATATGTTGGACAAGAGTTACTGTACCAAGGCTGAGGTGGTAAAATAGTGACAGTTTGTTGTTGTTTTTGAGAAGCAGATAAGCTTCCCCTGGCTAAAAAGGGAAGCCGTAGGAGCTTGCGACATTTTAAAAAAACAATGACTGGCATTTAATGTGAGATACAGTATATTCAGTTTGGCATGCTCTAAGACAAGCTTCATAGGCAAAACAATTGAATGTCTTATGTAATGACAGAGCTGGAGGGCTGCCTGGATTCATGTCTGTGGCAGTATTGCGTTAACATCTATTATACATACATGTAAAATACTCCTGAATTATAAATACACTTGAGGAAGGCGGTGGGGAAAATCCCCAAGGATCATGGCGCTAAAGACTTACAATGGATCTGAAATACTTCGAGTGAATAGCTTCTATCATCGCCTCCACTTACAGCACGCCTCCTACTCTGTTGACAGAGCCTCATAAATAATAGCTGATCCCTTGTTCTAATTAAAAGGCTTCTTGTTGTATTACATCCTCGAGGTGGAGGAGGCAGGGAGAGGATGCTTGTTTTCTCCTTTGTGTATCCACTCTAATCACTTTCTCAGGTGTTAAATGCTACCTTTTTGATTCCCTAGCTGTAACATCTTCAGTGTTAAATTTGCATTTCAGCTGCTGAGATCATTTTAAACAGGAGCAGGTGGTTGAATATGGAAGAAATTTGTTGACTTTTACACATCAAGCTGTTGCTTTTTGTGCGACTCTCTGGCTCTATTTTTAAGATAAACACCCCTAAGCTACAACACCCTCAAGAACAGCAAAGTGTTGAACCACGAAGCTATGTGCTACTCAGTTTTGTTTTGCATTTTTTTCCTGGTACATAGAGCAGGCTATGCCATTTGACCTCCCTGTGCTGCAGACTCTCTGTTTTTCTCTCTTAGACTAGTTAGCTGTGCAGTGTGACTGTCAGAGTTCAAACCTTGTTTTAAACTAAGTGCATATGTGAGCAGCTGAGGGAACAAGGAGCAGGAGCGAGGGATCAAAGCTGGCTCACTGAGAGGCTCTGCTGACTTACAGGAGATGAGGGGGAAAAAACAGGGCAAACACAGAGGGGTTTCCCACAGTCTGATGACTGAAGGGTGATGCTGAAATTAAGCTGCTGCGGGTTAATCTATTGTAACTCTGTGACTCTGATGCTGCAAGGGTTAGAAAACAAAAAGCTGGGACCTGATCGCTCCCCATGTCTGTTGAGCAGTTCTTTGTCTAAAACACAGCCATGTTAAAGCACTTACCAGACGTTCTGACATGGGTGTCTTGTCACTGGCAGGTAGATGCTGCTCCAGGGCCAAGACGATGCAGTTGGCAATAATAGTAGCCAGGATCATGTACTCAAATGGAGTGTGAGGGTTAAGGAACAGTTGAAAGAGGAGCTGCATTCATTTCAGTTCAGAATCATGAATTAAATGCTTAGAGACTTACTTTTCAATCGGAATACATGAGTTTACCAGGAATACAATGAGTAACTAATCAAGGAGTCTAATAATAAAGGGGTACCCAGTAAAAACAGACAGAACTAACTTGTACAGAAAAGCAAATTATCCTGCATTACTGTATTTTGTAAAAAAAAAAGAGAAAAAACCATCAAACTTAATTCAGATGCATTCTGTCCACTAAAGCATGAACCATCCATCATGCTCTGGTTCAAGGCTTTCTAGAAAGAAAGCATCCTATACATGCGCTCATGATCCTTCCAGATGGTTGACCATTTCCACCATTTTCAATGGTTGGCTCATTCCGCAATCCATTTTCACTGGGTCATTGCCCGCAGGTCAGGGCCTATTGAGGGCCTATGAATCGCAAGGGAATAGTAAGCTTATGACCATTAAAGTCAAGATGTAGAATTAAAACCCATAAGACACCCAACTACCCTGATTATGCAACCAGAGAGATGTTTTCTTTGCAGTGAATTTCAAAAGAAACCATGTGTAACTGTTGCTTTTGCCATTTTTGCTGTGACTTTTAGTTTACTGGTCTTGTGGAGTGGAAAGCTAAACTTGCATCCATACATAAAGGACATGGATAAATTGGTAACCGTTATTAAACTACTGCAGCTAATGCTGTTCCCGCTGTCACCCATGGAGCACAGAGCAGCAGAAGCTGTCTTCTCTTGTTTGTCACACAAGCTCTTGCTTTCCAGCCTTTGGCATTTCCCAGTGAAAAGATATTAATATGATTTTGCTTTTCTCATTAAAATGAGTAAAAAGTTTTGTTTCTCTTGTTTTCAATCCAATTGTTTTCAGACTTTTTTATATGGCTTTTAGACCTTTGACATTTCACTGTGAAAACAAATTGTTGCAGAAGCACTGAGTTGATTTCTAAGAAAAACTCCTTGGCTTTTAAAGGAACTATCTATCTTAATCTACATTTGAATCCGAATTTGTTTCCTCAAAAATGTGAAATGCTTATGACTTGAAATTATTTAACGTGTTTTATAAACAAAACAAAAAGTGTTAAGATTTTAAATGTTACTCTCTTCACATGCTGCTGCTGTAATTTAATCTCATATTAGGAGTCTGACACTTTCCCATCTTGAAATGAGTAAAAGTCTTCCATTAACACTGAATACGATCCCCCTGGAAGAATCTTTCACTCATTTCAAGATAAAAAATGTAATATTTGAAAGATGACCATGACTCCACTCATTGGTGTGGGCATTTTTTGCAGCGTTGACAGAGTGGCGTGGAGCGGTAAGCGTGGGCGCCTTCAGCACCATGGAGAGGGCTCCTAACTAAGACGACGAGGCGGTGCTGCAACGGTGAACCAGCGGTGTCTTTCTATAAACCTACAGCGCGCTATTCCTCCAGAACGACAAGGTGTGAGCACACGGGGAATGGAGCGCACTCAGTGCAAGCGGTGAACGAGCACTGCCCTTTTACGCACGCAGCTTTTTATTGAGTCCAGTTGCGTCAATCAATAGAGATGTTTGATCATTACTAAGTGTATGCCCGGCAGACAGACAGTTTACAGCTGACATTTGGACAAAAGAACTTATCAGTCGGTGTGGACGCCCACAGGCTCCGTGTTGAGCTGAGAATAGAAAAAAAAAGCAACACAATGGGCGGATGTGAAGTCTTTTCACTGCCCGCGCCTATTGAGAAAACATCTTTGTGTCATGTTGGACAGAGATAAGAAGCGGAGCGACAGGTGCAGGCAGCGTTGCGCGAAGAGAAATAAAGACGAACACTGTGGCAGCGACTAAACAGACGAAAATAACTGGTCATTCAACAGCACGGGCGGGTTCTCACAACCTAAGCTGAAAGTAGTGAATAATACACATCAGCACCTATAAACTTAATAGCTTGACAAATAGGTTTGTGGGCGGTAGTGTGTTACTGCTTTTTGACCATCTGTGTGTGGTTGCCAAGCAGAGACGGACAGGTTACAGGTTTTAAATGCACCTGCTCTGTGCGTGGTGCTACTGGTCAGGAAGGATATGGCCACTCTGTTATTCGCTTTGCGTACTTCCTGATGAGATTGTCCTCGCGGAAGATAAAGAGGGAGCGGTTGACAGTGAAGCAGTTTTGTTTGACAGGGTTTGGGTTGTAAATGGCCATTGTCCGAGCTCTCTGGGCCATCGACTGCTTGTACACCCTTTGGCCACCCGGAGCGCCACCACCCCGGGCTCCCCCTCTCCCGGCGCCCGGTCCGCCTCTCCCTCCGCCGCCTGCGCCTCCTCCATAGCGGCTGGGTAGATCATCTGCGAAGCGAGCCATTCTGGAAACGCACAGATCCAAAAGGGAAAATCCAAACTGGTGTCAGTGGAAAATGAGGGGAGACGCATCACAACAAACACACTTCATCCAAACCACAGCTTAGCGCGAGAGTGTAGCCAGAGAGCGCTGCGTTTGGAAAATGGAAAATAAGGTGGCCTCAATGAAAACCATCTTCTCTTGATCCTTTTCTTTCATTCATCTTGAGTGAAAAATAAAGCATAAAAGTTTATAGCAATAACGCACTTTAAGATTAAAGTGTAATATTATTCACTTCGCTGAGGCTGTTGCATCCATATCAGCCGGGCTCTAGGTGGGAACAAAATCACGCTGAAATAAAAGCAGATCACCCCGTCTCTGTCCAAAATCCTGACAGCATCGTGTCAGCATCCAAACACCAGTTGAAACGTTCAGATGCGTCAGTCAAAATAAGCAGGAGTGCCAGAAAAACCCTGAAATCCCTCTCTTTTTTCCCAGCTGAAAGCAAAAATAAAAATTAGCCAATCCAACAGAAGCAGTTGTCCTGTGATTTCTGTTTGATCGCTCGTTGTATGGGGGCTGAAGGCTATAAGGCAAGTCCTCTGTGGAATAAGGAAGAGCGCATGTGACCAAGATGGGCCTATCGGTGACTGGAGCGTACAGACGCGCTCACCGTCTGATGGTTGGTTATGAGAGACCGTAAACCTAATGAAGTTCAGAAAAGCCCTGCGGGTCCAAACATGATCGTTAATCACTCTTTCTTTTAGCATTAAGGCAAAACATGTTTTCTATACAAAAGACAGCAGCTTAGAAAAGATGATGTGCGCCTTCAGTGTCTTACTTGCAAAGGAGAACGCATTCTGACCATGTTAAAAATAATGTCAACATGGAGAGGGAGAAAAAAATGCATGCATACCTTTTTGGCAAAAACAAACACTTGTCTTTGAAAAAAATGCATACATTTGAAAAAAAAAAAACAGTGTGCGAATCTAAACCAGCGTTGTTATACTTTTCTTTCCTGGTTTCATATATCCTTTTTAACACGTTTGTTGTGTTGACATTTACTTTACACAAATAACAAATCAGTATAGCTATTTATATTAGTGTATTTATTTATAACATCTTTTTTATAAAGTTAGAAAAGCAATGATGCTATTTTAGGCATAAAAAAATCATCCTAGCAGTATGGACCCATGCCTAAAAGTATGTGTAATGTTATCAGTTTTGGGATTGAAAAAGTCGATCAGTGCATCCCTGATAAATCCAATGTGCAGGGACTATTGGAGTGGCAACCTTTCAACAGGACTAGATTTGCACAATACATGTAGATGTCAAATTACAGAAATGACTGTAGAGCAATTTTATGAAACCAACTCAGGGAAATACTTTGTATTATAGGGGCTACGTATGAATACATATCAAATTTGTTCACAAAAGGTCTTTTTCAGACAAAGAAGTTCACATAGTGCAGTATCTTGACTTGAATTTACAGGATATTGGAGGTTGGTTATACCTCAGAGAAATCTACCTTCTTGTTCAACTTTCTATAAAAAAAAAAAAACTGTTACAAATTCCAATAACTAAAAGCCATAGACAATTTTTGGGATTTTATATAGGTAGTGCTGCGCCCAACTATTGTACAACATCCTTTTAATTGATTCTTTTTTACAGTTGAAGAATCTAAGATCTCAAACAAAGAAGATAAGACCTTGTGTTCTAATGTGGACCTCTGAAACATTTTCTCAGTTCAAAAATCTTTTTATAGGCTCAATAAAATTTGAAAAAGTCAGTAAGAAGATAAAACAATTACTGTTTTTTTTTTTTTTGCTGAGGTTCTAAAGATGGACCAGTCTCTAGATGACCCTAAACATCAAACAGGTTCATTTTTGTATTAAAGTCAGCCACACTTTGCAGCAGAAGCTCTGCACAGAACGGTGTGCCTGAGAAACTTAAAATTAGCACAGAAGCTCTCTGAGTTGTTTTATCTCTTCTCTAATTGTCTGAAATGATGACACAAGACAAAATTAAGGCTTATGCAAATATGCTGATGTATCGACCTTTGCTGCACAATGCACAGGAGCTGACTGTCTGCATAAAACAGGCCCCTGCAGATACTTGAGTGATTGGGAATATCCTCAGCTCACAAACTCTCTCTGTGATTGTTGATTATTTTATGGAAATGTATTGAATGTATCTATCTGCTTCAATGACCTAACAGCTGAAAATAAGCCAGTGAATTGATTATTCAGTCTAAAACCCTCTCATTAAAAGTGCTTTATCATCAATGGCCCATGGTATGATGACTGACAGCAGAGCAAAGCAAGAGTTGTTAATGTGGCCAGTCACATAACCAAGAGGCCACAGAGCCAGTTGGGGGCTATTTGGAAACAGAGGATGTGTACACTGTACTAATTTACAGCTGTATCTCAGTAGATAATTTATCATAGGAAGGAAATAAACAAACGAAGTTGGCGACAGAGATTTACAGACAACTATAAATTTGGGTAATAGACTGTTAAAGCCAACGTCAATTACCGCTGGGAGCGTTTTGTGTGTAGTGTTTACCGGAGATGATGGTTGTGGTTTTGAAATTACATCAAGAAAATTAATTCAAATGCAACATCAAAACTTTGTTCTTGGTCACTTAGATCTAAAGCTTGTATTTGTTGTCACTCAGCAGCTTAAATTAATAAGTCATTTTCTTAAGAGTCACAATGTAAAAACAGTAGGAACCCAGTGTAACTTACTGCACCTCCTTACTGGAGCTTCATCTAGTTTTGACCTTCCACCACTTTTTTATTGACATTAAGCTGAAAAAAGAATAATTTTTAGATATTTTCTGTTTTTTGTCACTCAATCAGCATAATATACAGGTTTAAAGTATAGGGACGCACAAACACTACTACATCAGTATACAAAGTTAGAAAAAAGTTCACATACTTTTGCTAGGTAGTGTTAGCTTCAATAATGTGAGAAGGCACTGCCTTTTCGGACATGAGGAGTAAAACCTCATAATGCCTCCATTAATGAACTTGTATGAAGTGTGTGCAACTATTGCACACACTTACAGCACATCTGACCAACCTTTACAACCCCAGACTTTGATAACCTTTGTTTGAATATGTTTCTTGTTTAGTCCATGTTCGATCTAAATTGTCCAATGTACTTAACTTAATCATATTCAGAGGGTAAGTTATATTTTTGATTCAGTCTTGTGTTGCTTATTACTATTTTAGCATCCGAGAATCAAATGTAGCTCCCTGTTACATCATCTGAAGCCATATCATTCACTCCAATGCTTCAGATACGGCTAAGGAGCCATCTAGTGATTTAGATGATATACTGCAGGAATGATACAACAGTCAATGTATAAACTTGTGTTGATATTGCAAAAGAAACTGTGGAGTAAATATTATAATCAATTTGACATAAAAGCCCCAGCACAAACTGTAAACAGGGGGGGGAATAGAGCAGCAAATAGAGTCTGGCATTTTATTTTTGATACCCATAGCAGTGTAATTAGGTTATAAGTGTGGATAAAGTATCTTTTTCTTTAATGTCACTCCTGTGACATTTACTATTTAGCCTCAATTGGTATTGAAGTATTTCAGTATTAAGCATAAAGGCTTGTGTCTCACCTGCGGGACCATGGCGTGCTGTTCAGCAGCTCGTGCCTCCTAACGATTTGGCGCAAACCATCACTTCTTCCCGCTCTGCTAAGACCGTCCAGGTGTAAAACTGCGTCGTACTTCCGCACCGTTTGAGTGTCCGCAGCTTTCCATGACGGCTCCTCCGTGTCTCCAGCGCCGCTTTCCGACCCTTCCGCGGACCACGGCTCCTCCTCCTCCACCTGCTGAGCGGCCCGGCGACTCTTGTCAGGTGACGGAGCCCAGGTATCCTCGTACTCTGCCCCCAGGGTGAGCATCCTCCAGGAGCCCAGCGTGGCTGCGCGTACCGCTGTTGAGTGAAATATTTCTCTCACAGGGTGAAGACATGACTTTAGGAAGTAAAAATATGTTCATAAAATATAAAATAAGTGCAAAATCAATAAATAGACCAGTGATAACAATGTTTGGCTGCACTAATGTTTGCCACTTAAGAGTCAGCGACAGTGACGTAAAGTTAGCTAGCCGACGTTAGTAACGTTAACGTTAGTTTAGAGCAGTAACTTAACCTCAAGTCAGATTTAGCAGCTCAGTGTTACTGGGGAACGTAACGAAAATGTCCAATTGAACTTGTTAACCCACTTGTAGTATTATCCAAATTTTGCTAGTCCATTTGTGTTTTTAGGAGATTAGAAACACCTTATTCTTCCTAAAATATTAAAATTTAGTTAAGCACAGCTTTCGTCAAGCTAGCTATTTGTTAGCAATAGCTTAAAGCATCGTTTAGCCATTCTGTGACCAACATACTAGTGTCTGAAATACAATGATATGAATTCCAGACATATTGCAGTAAAAGTTAACTCCTGCCAGATTGCTGCTTATCAACTAAAAATGGCAGTCCCGTCTTGGTGTCATGTGGGAACTACCTGTCCACTGGCTCCTCCTGTCCTCTCTGAGTCCTGTTTCATGTGAGAAGGATACAGGTAACCCTCAACTCTAAGTAAAAACTTGAAAACCATTGTTTGACATACTCACTGTACCAGCAATACACTATTTTCAGCACAGCTATTTTGACATGTTTTGACATCAGGAAAAGCACAGGTGTGATTAATATGACTAGCTATGGCTTAATTTCATTTAGCTGATTCAGTTTCAGGGGCCTGTTATTATTCATGCTAGTTCACTTTCACAACTGACCACTTAACTTGCACACCAATATTGGAACTAATTTAACTAATGTTTTTAAATTCTTTTTACATGGGGTCATGTAAGAGCATGTGTTATTTAGATCATCTTCATTAAGTCTTTTTGGGCATTTCCTGACAAAAACATGTGACATGTGGATCCTTTATCAGGTTTTTGGAGCATTTTTTTTTTTTTTTTTTTTTTTTACATCTATACAGCCTGTATGTGTCTCAATGGGAGTTTTTACCACAGTGTGTGAAACACAGCCTCTTACTGTCAGCTCTGTGCTCTGTGTATTGTCTAGCCAGTAGTTTGCAAGGTGCTGGTAGTGATGCATGCACAAAAGAAAAAGCCCCATTCCTCCTGTAACCTGGAAATTGATCTCGGCTCACCATCTTGAAGGATGTATCAATTCTTAAAATGCCTCTTGAGGGGGGAGGAGGCTTGCCAGTAGAGCTATACACAGGAACGCACAGGTGTATCCTTTGTTGAAGTCTTTTTTGACTCCCAAGATGTATAAAAGTGGTGTGACACACATACAAACCATGACAGGCGCAACTGTTCCCTTTGTATTCAAACACTGAAGCAAATAAAAACACATGGATGTGACCAGGTGGCTAGGCTGCAAGACCCGACCTTACATCATGAAGGTTGTCATTGACTAGGGGTTACACATCCACTGCCCAGTTGTTGCAGTCCAGAAACTTTCAGGAAGGATTTTTTGAATAAATGAAAGTGAGGGGGTGTGTTTTGCATGTTAAGGCTGGGCCTTACGGGCAAAATAAGGTGGACACATTTGTTCTTGAGCCATGAAGAACCCTGATGACCATGAAGAAAAGGCATTATCTTAAACCACTGTGTATTAATGTGCCATAATCTGTCTTTGTAATCACACTTGACATTGAACATTTTAAGCAAATAATATGAGTTTCAAATTTTTAAAAGGTATTTAACTCGAGGAAAGTAAATTATAAAGCTTAAAAAATGAAATGATAAATTAAATTGATTTAATACGATAATTTCACATTGCAGAAACTTTTTTCTCTGCTTTTCGATCTTGTTAAACTTCTTGTGACCCCTGAGACTCTTTTAAACCTTTGAGAGGAGGTGGTTTGAGTACCACTGACCTGGGTTACCAGTAAACCAGTATCAGTAAGGAGTCAATACATAAATAGTTATTAATACAATAAGGGAATCCAAACAAATTAGAAAAACAAGAATGAACATACCATAAACCACAGTAGATCGTCTTTCTGCCCATCTGGAGTTGGGAGGAACGGCTCTCTTCATAACTGCTCTCCAGGGCTACTTAGGTAAATCCAGCTGAACAGTGGGATATTTGGCCCTCATACAGTGTGTGTGCGTCTGCCTTCAGGAGGCTCCCTTGTGAGGCACCGGGGCAGGGGCACCGAAGACAAAAAAAAAGTTTCTTCCACCTTGGAATGCGGAAAGGCTGCTTCCTGTCCTGCCAGTTAAGAACCCTGTTATCAGACCAACAGTCTTTAGGGCTCAAGAAGAAATTTCTCTAATTCAATTATGCAGTCTGTTTTCACTGTCCGCCCTGGTAACCAGGAAGGGAGCAATCATCGGCCAGTTTATGAGACATAAAAGGTCTGCAGATACAGACTAACTAACTTCCTCTTGTTTTTTCACATCAGAGCAACAAGGGAGAATTTAAATCCAAATCCACAAGATGTTTATCAATACATCAACCAGCTGGATGTTTCAACAAATTTGCCCTTGATTGAGTTTAGTTGCAGAACTATGAATGAACTATGTACATTTATTCAGGTACAGTGTGAAAGCATTGCTTTTTAAAATGAATATTTCCATTTTTAGAAAACCTCTCTCTAGCTTCGGAATTAAATACTGCACCTTTATTTCTTTATTGTACATTTTCCAAACAGCCGTGCCTCCTCGTTACTTGCCTCCTTGGCAGATCAAGATTTTAAGCCTGCAAATAGATTAGTGTTGTTGGGGAAAAATCTTGTCCAATGTCAGCTCCTTAAGCAATAAATAGCTTTGTTAAGTTTGATATAAGTGTTCTTAAGGTCTGCAAGTATTTTGGTTCTATGGATTTCATCGTCAGTCAGTGCTGACATCACTTTATCTGGACTAAAACATTCCATAAAAACTGGATGGAAGCCTGATGGAAATACAGGTACTGATATCTTCAATCAACAATTTGTAAAAAATCCTGAAAAGTGAATGACTCTCTGCTTCAGCTGTTTTTTTTCATAAGCAGAACTTTCAACTGAAAATACTACTATATCATGCAGGTACAGCTCAAGAAGTTACTAATGTGTTTGTGAATTCTTAGGGCTTCCTGTAATTATCTTGAGATTTAGATTATTCTCATTGTTTTATTATATGTTGTATTTCTGCAACTTTATGGACTTATTGAAACATTAACATGAAGGACATAGTAAGGACCCTTCACACTCACACAGGTGTTTCAGTTTACCTGCCGATCAGACCTCTGCTCTGAGTCAAGTAGGGCGGACGCCTGCTAGGAATTATCCAAGGTAAAATTTTAAGTTTTCCTGTCTTAACAGGTGCATAAAGAGAGAGAGATAATGATGTCAGTCAGGCTTATTTTATACATGCCTCTACTTTCCTTAAACAAGGTCCAAACCAGCTGAAAATTAAAACACCAAGGGTGTGTAGGACCTTTAACAGTAAGTATTTTTATTTGTCTTTTATTCATATTTTAAATCTTGAATTTCATATAAGCTAAGAGCTCCAAATGAAAGGAATGCTATCAAACAAGCTTGCATTGGCTTTCACACTTAGGTGTCTTTTAGTCCTAAAACCTGTAGCTCTGATTCCATGGTCTTAAATTGTAATAGAGTAATTGTCTCTATTGTGGTATTGCTTTGCCAGTGTTTAATCGGAGCTTCTATTAATTTGAAATAGCTCTTCAGCAGCTCTCCGAACATCACAGCACAAACGAGAGGCTTTGAAAGTCTAAACTCATTAAAGCAAATGGAGTGTGGGAAGTGTCAGCGGCTCAGATGCCACAGCTGCTCAAGTATTTCAGCACCGGGCCCTGGGCCCGTCTGTCAAAACTGAGCTGCTGCTCAGTTCGCTCAGGGTCGAAGTGACTGCAGGCTTCATTTTGAAGATTTTTCAGTAATGCGTTTGTGGTTGACAAGATAAGGAGTCTAAAAGCAATATCTCCCTAGACCTGAGGAAAATCTGCGAAATGACAGAGCTGGAGAAAGAGGCATTATGATATTTAAATTTTTAAACATTTCAAGTCAGTAGTGTGGCAAACAAGCTTTCGTCCCAAGAAAAATTGCAACAAGTGAAGCAAATCAGAATAAATGCATTAGTAGTAAATTTATTGAAAAAGATACAACCAATTAGATGGATGGTTCACGGTCCAGAAATATGTAACAGAAAGTTATGGAAGTGCATTTTTATAACCTTTTTTTCATTTATACCTTTCAAGACTTTGCACAACAGTCACTGCTTTACTAACAACATTTAAAAAGACGGGTTGGCTTCTGTCGGCAAAATCATGAAACAAAATTAAAAACAGCCTAACTACAGTAACTACAATTAGAAAACTGGAGTTGAAATTAAACATAAAAAACTTAAAACATTCTCTTATTTTACAAACTATTTTCACTTCAGTAATAAAAATGAAAACAAAAGTAAGAACCTTTGTCAGCACCATTTCGTGTTTGTTTTAAACCAAGTTTCAGTTTAATCAATCAACAACTGTGGTAAATATCTGACACGTTAAGATCCCCCTTAAACATGCTTCATAAAAAGATCAGCCAATCTGATCAGCAAATGATCCAGACTAGAAACACCTCATTTTAGAGGAATGGTACAGCATTTTTGTATCATCTATACTCACTTGAGAGGCAAATTAAAAACACAATTCAATTTTTGCACCATTTATCTTTCACATAATTTTAGTTATTTTATCAATTCATAAACTATGGTGGCAGATGTTGAACATGTTCATTCAAACACTGCAACAAATATGAAGTGGCAACATAATTCAATATTCATCAGCTAATTTTGCTGGAATGGTAGATGATGAATGACCGCAGAGGTCAAACAAGTTAAACTCAGCTATGTGCTAAGGTTGTCTTTGCAAAAGACACCAATACCCTCAATCCCTGACACCAAATTTCCTTGATCCTGACTGTAAGAAAAGCCAAGTAACAATATCAACCAATCTTAAAAAAAAGACAAGACAAAATGCACAGTTCTCCTTCCCACTAAAGTTCTCATATGAAATGTAAAGACAGTTTATTTCTTGTCCCTGTGACCTTTACTGTGCGTGATGTTGCTGCCCCCTGCTGTTCATGATACACCAGGTGGAAAAAAGGAGCAGTGAGTTCTTTCAGGATTTGATTGTGCATCTGGTTCTGAGTGAGAGCACTTTATGGATTCACACGAAGTTCGATGGTCCGTGCTTTTAATCAGAGGTGAAGATATAGTACAAGTTTCATGATAAAAGTTCAAAGTTTAAGGGCAAAGGAAACAGGCGTCCTTCCCTGTGTGTCCATCAGTCCGGCTTACATGTAGCGAAGTTTAGTGTATGGGGATTTTAGGAAGGACTTGAGGGACTGTTGGAAGAGCTGGTGTCAGGTGACGCACTTGGCTGCTGCTGGTCCTCCGGTGTGCTGTCCGCCTGCAGCAACACCATGGCCGCTGACGAGTACTTGCACTTGGACGAGCCGCATTCACAGCTGAACAGCTTGCTTTTGACCTCCCAGAAGTGGTCGCCATAATCAAATCTGAGAGGGAAGGAAAGCAAACGTTCATAGAAAAGTAAAGTAAATCTCACATATAGGATTAAAGAACCGAGAAAAAAAAACCTGATGGTGCCATTTCTTAAACTGCTGTTTTTTATTTATTTTGAGCTATGCTTTTTTTAAATTACTGAATTATTATTATTTATAGAAGCAGTAGTGCGAAAGTATTGAAATTTAACCTCATAAAATGTCATGTTCTCATATTGAAATCTGTCTCAACGAAACAGTCAAAACTGTGTCTAATGATTACCAAGTTTATTTTATTACTCTTATATCAATGAAAATGGTAGCCATAGGCATTTTGGTCTAGAAAAACAAAAGGAATAGCTGACATATCAGTATTGTTTTTTTCAACTCTTAGATATCTATATTGGTATCTGACTCAAATCTAGTATCCAACAAGTGTAGTATGTCTCAGGGACATTCAACAACATAAGACATGATGAACAAAAAAAAAGACACACTATCTTATGATTGTTTTTTGTCTTTGTCTTACCCAAGCTCCTCTCCAGCCATGATGTTTTCACTGGCAAAGAAGGCAATGTGTGGGAAACGAAGGTCCTGGTGTGTCGTGAACACTCGACAGGCAAACAAGTTGGGCTCGCACATGTGATTGAGGAAGCGGCTGATGTTTCCATAGAAACGAGCATCGATGCAGTATAGATCTTGTGGCTGGGAGGGAAAATAAATGAAAGACTCACAATAAAAAAAAATATGCTACAAGTGTACAGCTGAGAGGAGGATTCTACATGAGAAGAAATCTCAACATGAAGTTAGGAATTCATATTAAACCTAAATTTAAATCATGTTGACGTAGTAAGTGAAAAAATGATCAGAGGTAAGGTTTGAGATGATTTTATTCATTCAAACCTGCATCCACCTCACTACGTTATCATTGCAATTATGTGTTTGCGCTTTACCTTATCGTCCAGGCTGAACAGGTAAGCGTCGTTTTGCCGCATCTCTGCTTCTGCTTCTGAGATGATTTCACCTACGTACCTGTTCAAAGGCAGGTGAGCAATCAGGAGCTGTAGACATCACTGAAACATTTTAATGCTCACGCCGTCTACAACATGTCAAAATGTCATGGATGAGGAATTATAAGGTTTTCATTCAGGTTTACTGCAGTTAAGAGATACTGAGCTTCAAAGATTTAACATCCGTACTTTTAAACCTGTGATGTATTTTCAAACCCTTTAAAATTCTGTCACCTAGAAGTTATTTTTAATTAAATAACACCAACATACATTCTTAACAGCACTGAATTATGAATTAGTAGATGACAAGCAGATTAGTTATCAGATTCAGTTTATCGGTCATCAATTTATCCATCAAGCGTAGTTATTCAGCTTTGATGTATGTAAATCCTCCAAATTTTTTCAACAGGCAAGCAACAGCGGGAAATATTAGCATGTTTACAATGTCACTACTCACAAATTATTATGCACCAAAACCAAAAGCCAAAAGCAGGGTAAACACACTTCCTTCACATGACTTCTTGTGGCAAAATATTTCACTTTTCATGTCAGGGGCCCCTAATCTGACAAAAATTAGACAACAGGCCCTCATATAACAAGACTTTGTCTGAGTTACCCATCTAATAAGATTTTTATGTCTTAGATGTTTAACAAAAAAAAGTTAATCGAACCCATGACCAAAACAGTCATACATTCTGCAATTGTGTTACTAATGAAAAAAATAATTATGCAACTACTTGCTTAGAAACCCCTCGGACCCTATTAAGGACCCTTGGAAGTCCCCACAACCTGCCTGAGAGCAGAACCACTGTTCAGAGTGTGCCACCAGAATAAACGTAAATTATTTCAGTGTATAATTTTAATTTTAAAAAATGCAAATTGTAATGTATAAAATGTGTATTTGAATAATGCATTTAAAAAAAAACAATGGACTTTGTACTAACAGCAACAGACAGAGCAGGAACGTCTACAAGCACAACCAGTCTATTCATGATACATATCAACAATAACAAAAAATTAGAGTAACATAAGTCTTGTCATATGCTAATCAGATTTTTAAAGCCCATGTAATCACTAGGTACAAGTTTCTTTGCTTTTATTTAATTCTTATGCAGGTTAGCAGAAGAGAAGGTCCAGGACACTGTCTACACTAGAGCTTGCAGACACAACATTTTATCAAGTAGATCAGGTGTTTTCAAGACAACTATTAGGAGGGACATTTCAAGGTTTTTAGTTTGTTTTTTTTGGGGGGGAGTATTTGCCAACTCATTTTGAAAAAGGGCACAGAAACTTAAATATAATGATAAAGATACATATAAATGTAGCCATACATAAGAAGTGTAGTGACTTATGCATCAGCAGAACCTTTCAGTGGCACTTATGAACATGAGAAAGCAGAGCAGATAACTGTCTCTGCTGTGCTCACAGTCTGAGCTGCTACCATCTGGCAGGAGATACAGACAATATCTATGTGAGAGTAGTCGGTTTTTCAAATTGTTCAAATGTTCTGATAACTAAATAAATAATTAAAACAACATTGAAAAATCTGTGACAGACATGGAAGCATGTATGCTGTGGCGGCTGTGTATCGTGGTGTTTTAAGGTTAAAAAATTATACTCCGCAAAAAAAGGGCAAAAAAAGCAGGCTGAACAGCAAACATAAACAGGGTTTCTGTTGTAATTAGGACTTACTCGCATATAAAGGTCCCCTGTGGTATGTCTTGTAGTGCACGGACACCCCAACCCTTCTTACTGGTCCTGAAGAGCTGAAGCTTGGTCCTGAAAGATCCACAATATCTTTACATTGCAGTTTTTGTATTTTCTTCCCTAAAGTAGATCTGTAACTTTTCACACATTAACACAGGATGTGCTGCAGTGAATCAAATTAGAAACTGTCTGTATCCTTTCAAAGCCTTAATTATGTAAGATAGTTGCAAGACATCTGAAAAGTGTCTGCTCACAAAGAGCTACAACCATTGAAGATGTGAGAAGTAAACAGTTTTCTGAAGCTGCTGCTGTTGTATTTTTTTCTGCCTTTCAATTCTGTCCAACTGTCTTACAGACAAAAACAGAAAATATCAACAGAAAACCCTTTTTTAAATTACACATGCTCGTTTTTGTAACAGCTCTTTGTCTTTTTTAACTTGTGCACACATTAACATTAAGTGTAAATACCTGAGTCCATTCTGCACTACACGGTTCTTACAGGTCCTCCAGCAGGAGCATGCATGATTACACTCAAAGATGAGAGGAGGCTCCTCACGGCAGAATTCAGGCAGAAGACGACCGCTCTAAACATGACAAAATACAAACACAGCCTTCATTCAACTTTATATTCTTAAACAATTCATTGTGGGTTAGGGTCATAACCCTAACCCTACCCCTAACCTTTTTTATGGTTTTGGGTCCTTTACCTCCGTTAAAATCTTACTTTGTTCGGGTGTTGGCATACTTTGTAACAGATATATCTTGCTAAACAAAGACTGTGGTCCATTTTTGCAGACATCTATTCTTACCTTGTCGTACCAGCAACGCAGACTAAGTTGTCCACACATGCAGATGCTTGTTGAACAGTCTTCCTTACAAACACAGTACTTTCGACCAAAGACAAAAAGAAAATAATATCAGTGGCTTTAAATTGCCAGGCACAAAAAAAAAAACCTCACTGTCTCTACTTTAAGAAAGGGTTTCCAACTCACCTGCAAGTGTGTAATGTTCCTATCGATGTTCATGGGGGAGGTGACACAGTTTTCTGAAATGTATTTGTAACCATCAGGATAAGGTTCACTGTCAACAGAGTTGACACATGGAATGGGAACTCTCTCCTGCCCCAGAGCTATGTCACTGTAAACACAGAAGACATTGGTTTAAGGGCTGTCAAAGGTTCAAAATCATGAAAATGCTATGCAGAGGATCTTGCAAAAGAGAAAAAAAAAATGACAATGACTAGATCAAAAATAATGTACAACTGAATTTTTATGCTATGTAGTTACCAGAATCTACAAATCCAAGACAAAACTGACAGAGGGGTAGGACTTAGAAAGAAAGACAATTATAAATCCACCTGCTCCCTCAGCACCATCTGACATTTCAGAGCCATGGTTGGGATCATATTTCTAACCTCTACAAATCTCCATCAGGTAACAGATCAATGAATTAAGCAGACCAGACTAGCAGATTCAACTTAAAAAAATCTCTAACTCTGCACTCTGCTACTTAAGGATGGGGGTTGCAGGTAACAAAGGGTTATGTGTTTTTGTTGTTCTGTTAACAAAGGGGATGGGGGATTTCCTACAATTAACTGCCACATGCCCACACCTAAACATTGCTATTTTCAGGAGTCCAATTTGATATAATTTCAACCTGTGAAGGACTTTTTGCTCCACTGCGAGCCTGTTGTTCTTGGCATCTCTCTCCCTCCTGTTGGCCTGCAGGGCTGCCCAGGCCTTCGAGTTGTGACTGCAGCAGTCTGGAGGAGTTTCTCCCTCGCGGTTCTTCATAAACACATCTGCTCCTCGTGTCAGGAAAAGCCTGTGGCAACCACATTTTACTGATCATCGACAACAAGTCACTTCTGAACAGCTTTTGAAGTTGCTCTTTTGAATCTCTCTGTTTTTCACTACAGTTTAAAAAGCTTTTTTTTTTTTTCATATTTCCAAAAAGAAACTATTTTTCGTCCTGGAGGCAGTGACTCACGTGACACAATCCACACGATTCTCCCGAGCAGCAATGTGTAGAGGAGAGTCTCCATGGATGTTGACAGCCTGCAGATCACAGTGGGCGTCCAGGAGCAGCTCAGCGATATCAACGCTGCCTGAGAACGCTGCCCAGTGAAGGCAGATGTTCTCTTCCTTAAAAACAAAACATCAAAACAATATTACAATGTTTGATTCTTCTGTAAAAAATATCAAACACAGAGCGGGCAGACTTCTAAGCCAACCTTATCCCGGATGCTGATATCGGCCCCTTTGGACAGAAGCAGCTGCACCTGGTCCACATGTTTGTACTCTGTCGCCCAAATCATGGCTGTCCAACCTCCATCATCCTGAGAAAAAATAATGCTATCAAACTCAGCAAACCGATGACTGTTCAGTATGTAAAGCTGAGAAATGAAGATATTTGTGATTTGCAAAAACACCTGAAGAAAGAGGCAACTTTTTTTCCCTATTCCTAATTGAAGGAATGGGTATTAACTTGTTGGAAGAGTTACTCAAGAGTTTGTTTGTTTTTTTTTCTTTAAGTCAGGATAAAAGCTGACCATGCCTTGATAGTTAACTGACCCCTTTTAACTTTAATCAGCTATAAATTCATGAGTGTGACAGACTATTTACAAAACTCTGCTGAGGCATTTTTAGCCATCAATTAGCGCTCTTGATTATCTAAACATATGTAAACAGTAGCATCAAATGAAACGGAATCATGGCAGGTGCAAAACTAAATAACAAACTTAAACACACATGTACACATAAGCACACACACACAATCAAACAAAAACTAATTTAAAAGCCCTACAGTGAAAACTGCTTATACCTGAAATCTCTAAGAGAATAAGAATCACTTAAAAGATCATGTGGAACTGTACTAACCTGACAGTTAATGTCGATCAATTCTGTGGACAGAAGGTGCTCTACAATCTTGTAATGGCCACACTTTGCTGCTAGGTGGAGACACGTGAACCCTTCAACATCCTGGGAGCAGCAAAGAACCCAGTTACTGACAGTTTCAACTGAATATAAACTTCCAAAAGTAAATACATAAATATGCATGTGATGAAATAATTAATTTGTCAATTCTGGAAGCCACAAATCTTTACATAGAAACCTGTCAAACATCTTTAACAGAATACATTCAGGCAAAAAGTCAAAAGGTAAAACTACATTCTGATTTTCCTCATCAGTGTAGCGAGCTGATGAAAGCCTGTGATACCTTGGAGAAACCAGGTGCATTCTCACCTTGTGCGTGGCGCTGGCTCCTGCTCTCAGCAGGTACAGGACCGTCTCCATGTGGTTGTTCTCACAGGCCTCCATCAGGGGTGTCCGGTGATCTTCGTCACACATGTCCAAGTTTGCACCAGCCTGAAGAGGCAAACATCAGAGGGCCAGTGCTATTTTTTCTGCGATTCAAGACCTCAGGGACTGCTAAAGTCCTTCAGCATCAAATTCTACAAGTAACAGTTTAAATTTATTCATTTAAAAACATAACAAAGAATATTTGGAGCAACAATATTCACTGCCACAGGAATAACCACGGTGCATGACTGAAAGATGAGCAGTAAGAGTCTTACTTGTACAAGCATGTGGCAGATATCTTTGTGACCTCCCTCAGCTGCAGCATGGAGCGGAGTGCGTTTGTTCTGAGATTCCATCTTAAAATTTGGATCGATGCCGTCAACTAGAAGGTAAATGAAGAAGAAAACCGTATCATTTAAAAAACTGTACGCAAACAAAAAAGTTTGAAAAAATTGATGAGTTCTATTGAGAACAGGATCTATGATACACAACACAACGTACCCAACATGAGCAAGACCTTCTTGAGTTCTCCTTGTTTGGCTGAGAGGTAAAGTTGTTTGGGGTGAAAACGCAGCTTCTTGGGCCTGATCAAAACACACACACAAGAAAAAAAAGTGGTTGCTTAGGTTTTTCTAAAGGCTTTTAGTCATTAAGAAAATCGACACTTGGGTTGTAAAACTTACTTTTCTGTGTCGAGAGCTACCAGGATGCTCTCCAGAGTCTCCCTAGGTGGTCCATGAGGAACTATAGGTGACTCTGCTGTTCCTGTCCCGGCCTGCAGTATTGTGGTCCTGGAAGACCCGGGAACAGCAGAAGTGTCAAGTCCGTGTGCAGAACGGATGGACAGGGAGCTGTCGGCCCTGCCACTGACTTCAGCCCCCATGGCCAGACGAGAAGAGCTGGAGAACAAGAGGTTGGGACTCACTGATACTGCGGTCTTGAATAATGTAGTCCCAGGGCCCATTCAGTGCTGGGGCTCGGTACCCATCCCTTATTATACACTCTTCAAAAATCATGTCTGGTAGCTTTCTCCATTTCTGACACAACAGTCAGTAGCTTACCTGCCAGTGGTAGTGTCTGCCCTGCCCTCGGAGACCCCTGGTGTGGCAGGTCCATGTGCGAGCGTGGGAGGCACAGTGGAGGTGGTGTCAGCCTTGGCAATGGTGACCTCCTTGGCCTTGCTGGCCTCCTCTCCACAGTGGGGACAGAAGCTTTGACCTTTTAGCACTGAGGCACAAGCACGGTGGAAACGGTGAGAGATGCTGACATCTGGTTGGCACTCCATGAAGGTCCCCTGCACGACCATCAACAGTCTCCATGAGCATAAAGTTTTAGTCTCCTGTTTTCTGACTATGTTTATATGAAAAAAACATATTAGTGTGAGAAGCTCAGGCATTAAAGCAGAAACACTTTTACATGTGCAGCAAAAGTCTGATGAAACAGTGCTAATTTCAACCAAAACTTTAAACAGAGCAAACTAAGCTGTGTTTAAGCAGATCTTTTACTTTGAATCTGTTTTTTCATCATTTCATCATTTTTCCCCAGAATTATGTACATGCGAATGAACCACACTCCATTTATGTGCACAACAATGTGTTGCATACATGAATCCATTTATCCTCCATGCAAATGCATATGAAGGCCTGAAATAGATCATGTGACTGTGTACTCACAGCCCTGCAGAAGAAGCCACAGCCTGGGCAGCATTGGTGCTTCACCATGCCGTTGCGATGGTCCTCGCAGAGAACCAGCAGCTGGACGGAGTTGGAGGGGCGCATCATTTCATGTTTTAGTATAGCACCTTGGCAGCGGGTCAGATGACCATCAACGCTCTCTGTGGCCATGCACTTTCTGTCTGCCAGGATAAGAATCTCTCGACTTTTGGGCGTCTCCATGCGGCAGCTGCACAGCGGAAGCTCCTGAGCCTCCTCAATGGCTGACGCTGAAGCAACTGCAAAGAGACAAAGTCCAAATTATTATTTACCTAACTAACTATTTCAGCTTGCTTCCATTACATGGACTCATTTTCCTAAACTGAGGCTCAGCTGAAAAAATGGAAATGGGCTTTTCCAAAAGAAATGCAGAAATGCTTGTTTAGTTGATGCTACTCTGCAAAACCACTGACAAGTAGACAGACTGAGCACTGTTTTTAGTTTTTAAATTAGTGCAATATGTTACATGATTTTCTGCACATATCCAAAACAAATTACTTTTTCAAAAGGAATACTGACTTTATTTTTTTTTTTACGAAATCCTATTTTCGTCTCATATTGTTGCCTAAACACAAGTTTGACAATTCTCAATACTTAGTGCTTCAGACACATTTGATTGGTGCCAACCAAGTACCTAAGTTTAACACACAGCCCCGCTGACCTGCATAACAAGCAGTCTGCTGCTCCTAAGATGCAGCACTGTGATATCAGAACAAAAAAATAAACACACATCTTGAAAAAAGGGATGTGGAATATTAACCCGTGCCTATAAATTATCCACCAATAATGGGAAATTATCTTCTGTTCACTGTGTGTGGTTAAAAACAGAGCCTATGATTTGAAACCAGATTACTTTTGTTGACTAAGTAAGCGCAGCATCTACACATTCTGATACAGAGATTGGTGATATGCACCTTTTAAGTTGGTTGTGGTTTGCCAACAAACACACAGAAGTAGGGAAAGAAGAACAGGTGCAGCACACTGTTGACCTGCTAATTGCTCCAAACTGATGCACCTTTAAAGAGTGATATAGTGTCGAACAGAGAGCCAAAAAATGTGGTTCTTTACTTCATAAGTACAGTAGCACATCAGTAAAGCTTAGATTACACCGCCACCTGCAGGAAATAGTCAACACTACAAAGCAGTTTAACTAACCTAAAATACTGCCGGATCTATCTGTTTGTAAAATATATTTATGAAGTTTTACAAAAAACATTGTGCTTGCTTGGTTAAAACACACTCTCTCTTCTTTGTGCCTGAAGTCTTTCTGAATCTGTGCAGTTTATTGCAAAACAGCTCCCCAAAGCCACTATGTGAAATGTCAATGCTGCTGCTGCTGCTACAACCCCCGCCCATGAACGTGATCCCGGGGTACAGTGGGTACAACAAGCTTCAGCCAAAACAATTAAGTCTTCATCAGGATTATTTAATTTTGCTAGAAACAGAAAAAAATGTTTTTTAATCACAAATTTAAAAGAGTCCACTATCAAAGACTGATTCCAGCCTGGTTTCTCTGTTTTTTCTCGGGTGTTGTGAATTTAAGAAAAGCAACTGAAAGGTAAGACCCATGTTTGTGGATGTGGCGGGTAAAATACTTGGAAGGGATTACAATGAACAAGTAAAATTGAGTTTCCCTGTTTCTTCTAAACTCACCTTTGTTCTGAGAGGGAACCAACAGCTCTCGGGGCTTGTTGGCGTTGAAAGACTCAGGTGAGGGTATCTGTGTGTATTCCTTCCCATCGCCTGCCTGGGCATTAGCTGAAGCCTGGGGCTGATCGGCCATATCTGGTTGTGAGCAGAACAACATTGATGTGTCGTTTTGTGAAAATGGAGCTGCAGCTGAGTTTGACGAGGAGTATTTCTTTATATGATTAAGTTCCGAAATAGCAAAGAAGAAAGTTTTATTCAACATTGTCTAAAAAATTGATATCAAGGCTGATGGCACCAACGGGACAGAAAAAGAAGTGAAGAATAAAGTAATGACATCTTGTAAGTTTTTGTAAAATTCTATGAAGTAATAAGTAATCCTAAATTTAAAATGATTGATTCTTTGCAGGATATTGAAGCCCATGAGTTTTGTAAGGTCCAGTGTGCAGTGTCTGGGGATATCTAGTGATTAAGATGCACATTGCATCTAATTGAATAGCTTTTCACGAATTAATGTTGTGGTTGTTTGCTCCTAACATGGCCCGCAGGTGAATGAATGTTCAGGTGCATGTGTGACAGAATCACCTTTGGCCTTTATCCTCCGCTTTCGTTTCCTGGACGGCCTCAGCCACGCGCTGTCCGCTTTGGTTTTCTTTTTCAACTTCTTCTTCAGACTAGACTCTGTGCTCTGAGGTGCACAGACACAGAGATGATTTTAGATAAGAGGAGACGAAACATAAATTGTGACTGCACTCTGGAGTGGTCAACTTGAGGTATGATGGTGAGTCTTACCAAGTCAGACTCTGTGCCCTCTTCTTCTCCCTCTTCTTCTCCAGACTCCTCAGATTCCTGCTCATCTCCCATCTTCACCACAAACAGAAAAAACAGTTCATGACCAGTCTTTAACACAATTACATTCCTAATAAAACAGGCTTCAACGCGCAAACAATAACTTTTGCAAGTGGGTATTCAGAGTTCAATTGCTTGATTATCATCAGTGCTTGATTGACACTCGTATGAAGAGCCTGCAGTCTTGCAAGGTTGTGCACTATTAATTCATCCCCCAGGGTCAGGCTGTTAATGTTGAGTGCAACTCTGATGTTCAGGGGTGTCTGAGGCAAAGATATTCCATGCAAACAACCTGGACTGTGGCGCACATGTAATTGGGCTCTTCAGCATAACAACATAATCTCTCAGAGCCTGTTGGAAACACTCACGACCACCCATTCTCGCTAGATTCTGCCCCCATGAACATCTTTCAGTTTCCAAAAATTAAGTTTGCTCTCTTTGTTGTAGTCATAGACCCAAAGTTCAGGTCCATGGTGAAATTGCAAATTCTCATGTACCACTGATCACAGAAACGCAGTTAACACAGATGCTAATGATGATTAAGCAATGTAATTTGGAACACTTACTCATGAGTTATTACTTGCACATACAACGTTTTGGTCTTGTGCATGACCTTCTAAAGGAGCCACATTAACGTGCATGTGCACACGTGCATTTGTCATAGGTGCTCTCAGGCTCACGCTTTATTATTATTTTATAAATGATGTTAAAACAGTGTTAAAATGACATTGACAGTAACATCATTTATTGTGATATTTTCTAGGAAAATATATTATCCAACAAAATTTGTTGTCGTGACAGGCCTAGTTGTGTTCCTCCAAAAGTTGACTATGTTTTAACTTTGTCTGCCACAGATGGCTGCGTTTTTTTCCCCACAAACCTCTGCAGCTCTCCCCAGTAGACTACTGAAATTAAAATGAAATGAAAATTGCCTTTTCAGAGCAGCCCTAACAGTTTCTTCCCAACTTCCACTTTCTGCACAGAAATAAAAAACATTTTACTCATCATTTCAACTGTCATCAGAGGCCTATTAGATCTGCACTGCATAAAATAGAAATGATGGTGCGGGTAAATGGACTCCATTTATATAGCACTTCTCTAGCCTTGATGATCACTCAAAGGGCTTTACAAGACAAGTCAGCATTCACACACTCATGTACATTTATATACTAGTGGCAGAAGTGCCACCTGCTCGTCAGGAGCAACAAACATTCTCACTCTCTCTCTCACACACACACGCACACACACACACAAGTAATTTGGGATTCAGTCCTCCTGTGATACTTGGACATGCAGACTGGAGGATTCAGAACCTCGACCTTCTGATCAGGGGATGACCCACTCTACCTCCTGTGTTACAGCCACCCTACTGTCAGGATAATATGGAAAGATGAAACACTGTTTCATGTTTCTAACCTGAGAGATGGGCTCAGATGCTGCTTCCTGGACAGCACTGAGGGGCTCTTCTGCTGGCTGCTGTCGGTCATCCTCCTCGGACTCCATCTCCTCCGACTCTTCCTCCTCAGATGCATTTTCAACCTTCTCCCCATTTATGCTTGCTACCTCTTTAGTCTGTAGGACAAGAAAGAACTACAGGTGATCCTAACAATCTCAAAATACTGTTACATTGTTAAATTCACAAAATGCGTCTGTATTGTAATGTAAAGTGTAGTACTGTCAAGAGCTTAAATCTGGCGTTAAATGTCTGCTAAGACCGTTTGTTCACTATGATCCCACAGTTTCTGATGTGCAGTCTTTAATGGCTGCTTGTGATTCCTTTAGCTTCTTTTACTAAATGCAGTTTTCTGAAGGAATAATATAATGATGTCTCTCTTTGTATGGACAGTTTCTGATTACATCTTGCCAGATCGTTATGGTTTAGGTACCAAATTTTAAGTATCAGCATTAGCACTATGCATGAAACCTCTTACTGGCATTCATGAACACTTCACAAAGCATGCAATAGTAGAACATGTTTAAAAATGTCTTCAATTTTAACTTAATATTTAATGTAGAAATATGGGTGACTAATAAAAAAAGAAAAAAAGAGTTAGTTCTAATAATTGTGAGGAGCACAGACCTGTGGACTCGTGGCAGACTGTTGTAGTTCCTTAAACATTTCCAGCACAGTTCTCTGCTTAAGCGCTTTGGTTTTCTTCCTGGGAATCAGACTGTAGGTTCCCATCCTCCTCTTCTTCTTCCGAGATGATAGCCCTCCTGAGTAAGAGCCTAAAGCATGACAGAACACACAAACATTTACAGAAAAACTGTCCGCAGAAAAGTTGCTCCATTCTGGAGCACTAATTACTTTTTCTGAAACTCAAGAACAAGGGCAGTTTTTTTAGCAGTTCAGTTTTTGTTTTGTGCTACTAAAATCTTTCTGGACCTAGATGGAGTTTGACAGGAGCTGCAGGAGCTGGAGGAGTAGCATGTGCTGCACGAGCTGCAGGTGCTGCAGGTGCTGCAGGAGCCAGATGAGCTGCAGGTGGTGAAGGCGCTGGTGAAGCTGACGAAGCTGTTTGTGCTGAAACTGGCGTATCCGGTGGACTCTGAGGTAGGTGGTTCTGAGCGGAGGACTGCTGCGAGGACTTCCGATCTTCAGGTGCAACATTAGACTCCGTTTTCTCCATTTTGGCACTCTTTGCTTCTCTTAATTCCCTGTTAAGAAGCTGTAGGTGACATAAACAAAAAGCTCTTATGATCACTGTTTACTCATGGGAAGTCCTGCTTAAATTTATTTTAAGACTGTTTTTTTTTATCAATTTATATCACATATCCCCACATTCCTTTGATTTTTACCCAGATTTTATGCCCACGTGACTGCATCATCTGCTGCATAAACACTGACCCCTGTGCTTAATGCTGCCCCATACTGGAGGATGTCCTCAATTTCATGACAACGTCATAAATTACAGGTGTGTTCCCAACTTAAGGCTGGACTGAACCATCTTGTTACTGGCTGGATGGGACTTTCCCCAATTATTAACTGTTTGATATTTATGGCTTTAAATCCTGCTGTGTGCAAAGAACAACAATGGAATATTGAAAAAAAAAAGAAAAAAGCCAATCAGAGCATCCAGAAACATGGCTGCCAATGGAACAAATGGGTTTTTTTTCTCCAACCAGGTGAATAGTAGAGAAGAGAGACAAGCTTGTGGAATTATGGCAACAGCACCACTGCTTGTTTAATATTTCTTTTTCTGTGCAGAGCATAGCACAAACCAGTGCAACCAGCTGACAATAACAGTCAACCTCCATGTTTTTTTGTTTTGTTTTTTTTTCCCTTAGTGACATTTCATCCCATTAGTTTTGTGTGTTCCCACAGCCCTCAAAACACAACTCTGGGATTATTTAGTATAAAATAAGTATAAAACTAAGAGTATGTACCTGACCCTCAGTGATCTCGTGTGTATATTTTTAAAATTAAAATACTAATATAAAAATTAGGGACAGACCGATCAACGGCTGGGCCGATTATTGGCGCCGATATTCAGCATTTTCACATATATCTGCATCTGCATTTTCTTTTAATCCAACGGCCAATAAGAGATCAATTTAAAACCGGGTTATTTTGGCTCTGATGCAGCCGCTCCTCTCTGTCTGCAGTCACTACTCTGTCTCCAGCACTGTCCCACCCACAGCACCGTCTGATTGGTTACACGCATAGCCACCGCACAGGTAACAGGCAATCAGCAGAACTTTAGGGAGCTATTTATTTGTTTAAGTTTTCATTTAACTTTATAAGACATGCTGCTGAGCCTGG